>JAWWEM010006141.1:0-17992 GCA_035582935.1 Ormyrus thymus | reverse complement strand
GCGGCGGCGGCGGACATTTACTTTATAGTTCCGGTGCCCCGCCAAAGGACGCCCCCGAGAGCTTTTTCGCCGCCATTGTGTTCCGCGTGCCCTCGGCTCGGATCTTTTTGTTTCTTTTTTCTCTTTCGGAAGGTGACCGGGATTTCGGGGAGGGAGAACACGTCGCGGCCGGTGGAATTTCGAGGCGGGGCGCGAGACTTGGACGTTCGAGTGGACTTGCGCAGTTTTGTATTATGGATGGCTCGAGGTGTAAAAAATTAGGCGGTAGAGCGATTTTTCGTTAGGTGACCTGGATTTGTCGGCGGAATGGTTCCTTTTTCACCGATGTTTCTTTTTCCCCCAATTACCCGTTATTTTGGTAACTGTTTGGCAAAGATTTTTGATCCAGTGAACGCTGAGACAATGAGATGGCGAAATTTTTTGTAAATATCGAACTCTCTGAAAGTATTTTGCCATTGCGTTTCGGTAAAAATTTCTTTGAATGCCTTTTGAATCAATCGAAGCAACATTTTTCGCCGAGTCAAAGAAATTCAATTCAAACAATTACTTTTTTTTTTTTTTTTGCACAGCCATACAAAATAAAACTTTCGGTAAAGATATATATAATCCATTCGTTCTCGTTCAGAAATCGATTAAGCTACAACAAGAACGGAATTGGAAATCGATTTGTCGACGGATTACAAAAGAACAGTTGTAACAGGATAAATTACGTATTGAACGCCGATTACATGGATATTTTCAAATTTGACGCCGCGCCGCACTCGAGTGCCCCTTTTCCCCCCCTCTCCAAATCGATCGCTACAAGCGGCTCGTCCGAATAAAGCATCGACATCGTACAAATTGTTCCGAAACCTAATTATGCAAGACCGCAACGCCGTTCCGAACGCGCTTGTCCCTCATCTCGAAAAGGCAATTAACGGGGGGGCGATATATCGTTTCCCCGTAGGCCTCTAATCAGGCAAAAAAACGGCCTCCGCATTCCCGCCTGAAAATCATCGCGCAAATTAAAATAATCGCGTTTTACGAACTGGCGAACAAGTCTCTAAACTGTATACCGCGGCCGGATCGGAGCGGCATCTTTCGAGGCATCTTTTCTCCGCGGCGGATAACAACCCCTATCCGAGAGAGCGAGAGAACGAGCAGGCAAACTCGTTAGCCGGGGCTATAATAATCCGCGGAAACGGTACTCTTACTCTACAAAGCTCGCGGCCAGTTCTCCTCTCCTCTCTCTCTCTCTCTCTCTCTCTGTCTCGCTCTTTCTCCTCGGGGGAATCGCGAGCATTAAGCCGTTAACGGCTGCGGGCGCTCTTTCCCGCACTCTCGCAGATCGATCGATCGATGCCCACTACCGTAAACACCGAGTCCTCCGAGACAGACGGACTTCCTGATCCTTTCAGGGCTCGCGGTCGCTCGTTTTCTCTGGGGCGTTGTCTTGCGGGCTCCGACGGGCTTTTGTCGATGATTTATTTAATTATTCGACGAGTTTTATTGTTGCGCGAAGATCTTTGAAATTATGCTGCTTGAAAATTTTGATTTTGCATGTACCCTTTGCAGTACAATTAATAGAAATAAACTGTATAGTTCGCTCTAAAATTAGGTAGCTTCTCACTAGGCATTACTTATGCCTTATTAGAAATGGACGTAAAGGCTACAATCTATGTTACGCCCGACAACGATGTTGCTCACTTCTTTGGCTCTCATAAGCATTAATAATAAGCCCCGTATCTGTTCCTGGTAAAGCGCACTTCCTCGGCCAGTTACGGGCTAGTTTACAGCCGCCTAATTCGCGCAGTCAAACGCCTAACCGTAACCGTCATTTTACGATTAGAAAGAATTAATCGGCGACGGACGTCGCTCTGGCAGGATTCCCGGAGTGCGGCGTCGTCGCGTGTCGTCAAGTCACGCGACGCGCGGTGCCTCCGCTCGGGTGAAAAGGTTATTAATTCATTCGAGCGCCGATTGCGCCGAGCGTTTCGGGGATATTACTTCCGAGCAGAGTCGTAACTGAGCCGCGTTGTTACGAGTTGTAATTAGATTTACAGGGTGCTGCGAACGCGCGGCGATGGGCTCGAGCTTGCAAAGTGCTGTGGGAAAATTGGACGTATAAGAATGTTGCGCAATTTGTTTGACTATTGGAACGAGAACGGGTTGGATGTTTTCCTTGTTAATTAAGTCTTTCTCGGCGGCATGAAATTTAATCATTTTCACGGGTTAACGCGTTTATCGCGCGGAAAATTATTTAACTGTAATGCAAAACCGACTTGTTGAAGAATATTACTATCTGTTTAAGTACTGCCGTTACGAAATGCACCTGAAAATGAAGCAAGAGAGATATTCGGAACTTTTCCCAATTCTATCATCCGTTCGAATAGATTTCTTAAAAAGCCCAAAGTCCGCGTCGACGTTCGGAGAAGCAAAGCGCAGCCGAGCGCGATAACCCCGGAGCGGACGCGTCATAATCCAAGCCGGCTCGCCGCCCAACAAGAAAGCCTCGCCTCTCGCGCGACGAACCATCCGGGGAAACCCTTGGCAGGCTTGTCCTGCTCTTTAACTGCGGCGACGTGCGCGCAAAAGTGCCGGCGTCGAGGAGAATTGCGAGCGACAGGCAGAGCCGCGGCGGCTGCTTTTCCCGGGAAGACCCGCGAGTGCGTCGTCGCCGCGGTCGTCGGGGGGCGGCGGCATTCCTCCGAGCGCGTATATATATACACGCTGCGAATCTCGATGATTATCAGCTGCGAGAGCCGCTCCTCTCGGGCTCTCGTGCCCCGCCGATATAAATCGAGGGCTCGGCGATCTTTTTCTCCGGCTGCTCTTTTTTACGAGAGACTTCGCGGAGCTATGGTTATAGGCGGAATGTGGACGGGGGGAGCTTTACTGATGCGAGATTCTGTGCCGGACGTCGGCTTGGCTTGGATTTCGTTTTGAGCTTGATGGAAAGTGAGAAGGCGCGCGCGTCAGAAGTGAAGCGACTTTTGTTGTTTTCAACGAAAATGGCGCGTATTGTTAAGGAAGTATAATGGCTGCAGATATTTGCTGGTAACATCACTGCGGCACATTATTCTCGAAATTTTTTGGGTAATGATATACTCTGCGCAATTTTTTTATAGCGCTAAAGGCTTTCGAAGGAAACGCAACGGGTTTTAAAGCGCTATAAACACTGTTTGCCAAGCCGAAATCTCGATTCAAATTTAATTAAAAAATTATTTTTACCGAGGTAAAGAAGGCCATCATTTTTAATTCTTCGAAGGTGCAGCGCAGCAAATTGAAACGACGCGCCAGTTCAGGTGTATAATTAAAGGGCAGCCGTTCCCCTCTCGCACCCCGGTTTCCCCCTCCCCCGTCCGCGATTTCAGGCTCAGGAATGTAGCGGCATCGATCCGGCCGTTTTCACGACTACCCTGACGTCATTCTGCGGAATACTTTCGGCATTGTGACGCCGGGCGATTTTTCACGCCCAATTCGCCGCGCCTGTCGCCGCCCGAACGACGGCGGGAAGCCTCTCTACCTGGAGCCCGCAGTGTTTTTTCGTACGCAGTCACCGTCTCCTCCGACGAAGCATTCCATCTTTGAAAAGACGGCGAGAGGAAGCGCACTTCCGCGCCGGCGGGCTTAATTGCAGCTGCGAGCGAGATGTCGCAGAGGGGTGTGCGGCCGGTACGTCGCGGTCGACTTCTCAATCTCCCGCGACGACGCCGCGCACCGCAGCCAGTTTCGGGCGACCGCGCGAGTCGCCGAAAAGCCGGCGATCGGCTTTTAAACTCGCTCCCGGCGAGCGCCGAGTGTGTCCACCTCCTTGTGCCTTTGCTCTCGCGGTAACGGGACTCGCGGCGCTGCCTCTTTGTCGGTTCCGAGATTGCGGAGTCGCGAGGAGGCGAGGAATTCAATTGGCGGAGCTGCGCGAGGAAGGTTTGCGCCTTTGCGGGCCGAGAGGCTGAAGGCAGGTGCCGAGTCGAGCTTCGAAGGAGACAATTTTACGAGGGAACGAAAAGTTAGATTCGTTTGCTCGATCGATATTAATGCTTTTCTTTTTTAATTTTATCGAATTTCAGTCGTTTTAGATTCAGAAAAATTGCACGTAATTATTTCTTAGCTATGTGTCGGGTCGTTGAATTATTTATCGATTTTATCGGTAATTGCTGTCAAAGACAATTTATCTCAATCAAAAAACTGGCCGGTCATGCGTAGAAAATTACTGTGAAGAAAATCTTGATAAATAGCATTTATAGATTTATCAACTATACACGGGCTCGTTTTATTGCATTGAAACTTACAATATTTTATTCTTCTTTACTGCCAGCTTAAATTACAATAATTATTGCTTTCATTCAATGTGTAATTTGAGACTCGATAACGCACGTCTTCGCGCCGCTCGTGACGTAAAATTCCATTATAACATTTCAATCTCTCCTCTTCAAGAATCTCACGAATATTAATTTCGCGTCACTACTACAGGTATACAGGCATACAAAACGCTCGATTAATACCTCGACTACGCGCGCAGACAAATTTCACCAGTCGAGCGTCTTCCGGAATTGAAAACCCCCGATAAACTTTACTCCTCTAAAACTCGATTAAATTCGATGAAGCTCTAATCGAAATCTCGGGCGAAGCCCCGGACTCTCGTCGGAAAGTGACCGGTGCCCTTTTTTCCCCGCTTCTTCCCCACATTTCTCTCCCTCTCGCGCTGGCCTTTTTCTCGTGCCTCCGCGCGACGGCGTATTAATTTCCGGAAAATTGCAGGCGGCTCGTGCGCCTGCTTCGTACACACGTTCTTGCGCGCGCGCGCGGATGCAAAAGAAAGACGCGTGTCGAAGACATTAGTACGCACCGGAGAGCGTATTATCGTTAAGTCGCCGAGTCTACGGCGGAGCTGCTTCTCGTTTTTCCGCGGGCCGAGAGCTCAAATTGTCAAGCTCTCCCTCTCTCTCTCTCTTTCTCTCTCTTGCGGTATATACCCCCTTTTTGTCCCTCCCGAGTATTTTCACGCCGAGTTGAGTGGAAATTGCGGAGGGATAGTAAATTTTAAATGACTTTGCTGCTCTTTTTTTTACACATCGTTTTTAAATGCTTTATATATATATATTTAAATGCATTCCGAGAAGTGATTATCCCCGACGAGCGTATATAGAGACGTAAAATTGCTCTATTCTGAAAGCGTCATTTTTTTGCGTTTTATATCAGCGGAATGGCGCAAGACTTGAAATATATGTTTGATTATCTCGCGCAAATAACCTCCCGCGCGAAAAATGGGAGAATTTAAATACCTGCTTATCTCATTGTTTCCCGCGCTGCGCCAGCCACCTGCAGTTATTACAAAAACTAGCTACACGCACCAGCATTATATATATTATTTATAACGAAAGCAAAAAAAAAGGAAAAAAAAACTGTTCATTTAGCTGTCTCTATAAAACAGTTACGAAGAACAATGATTCATTGTAATGCCACTTCGTGCGCTCGAGAGGATTTTTCATCGCGGCGCGCAATCCGGGCTGAAATAACCTAAAAGCCCGAGCCGAGAGACGTAATCGCACGCAGAGCGCTCATCCCGGCGAGCCAGAATAAAGCCCTCAATCGGGGCGTAATTAAATTTAGCAAAAAGCCGCCTTTCTCACGCAATCCAATTATACATTATGCACCATCCATACGGCGTCTGAATCATGCGCTCGGCTCGGCCATTAAAATCCAGCGAATCCGCGCCGGGATTCGCCGAGGCGATACACGGAGGACGGCCTGCGTTTCGCAAATCTAAATTAGCTCTGGGGCTCTCGCCGCTTATCTCTCTCGCTTTGTTTGCCACCTTTCTCGCATTATCTGCCGCGCGAGGATTGAGAGATATACACCCCATGCAAACTCGGCCGCGAGAAAGAGAGAGAGAGAGCGAGAGAGACCGGTTCAACGGCCTACTCGCGGAGTTCCCTTGAGCAGCGCGCCGACAAAGACTGCGATCCCTAACCCAATAAAGCGCGCCGGATTCACCTCTTAATTGAAATCCCGAGTTTGCGGAGCTCTTTTTGCGATCGGGCGCGCGCTTCGCTGCGAGCGGGGCCGATATTTGCCGGAGGATTATAGTGCATTCCTGGGGTGAAGGGAATATCTCGCTCGCCTTTAGCATGATTTAGACTGCGGCATTTTTCCACGGGATCGCGGAGGAATCTTCTCGCACATTTATACACCGAACAAAGAGCAAACGCGCAGCTATATTTACGAAATTCCGCGCGGAGCCTCCGTCGCCCGAATAATCTTCACCTCCACACACCGGCCGGCCGTTGAAAAGTGCGCGCGCGCGCGCGCAACAATCGTCCAGCCCGAGTATGTTAACGAGACAGTCAGAGCCCTGCTGCATTTGAATATCAACAATGATCATCCGGGATGCTTCGTCCGCCGCGCGCGGCACCCACGACGAGTCCCCGGGCCGCGCGAAAGATCGCGCACTCGCCAACAATGCGCGAAGCCCCCCGACGCGGGGGGTGGGGTTCATGTTCCGATCGGCCTCGCGCACTCCGCGGATACGCAGGCAAGCGGGGATTCCGGTGCGCCGGGGAATTAATATTTGCTCGCCGCTGACTATCTTCGCGCGTTACTGCTTATTTCGATCTTCACCGCGAGCCGTAATTTTCGTCGGGGGAGCGCGCGCTCGTGTTTAATAAAGCAGCCTTTTCCGCGGAGTTGGGTTACGCAAGGGGAGGCCAGAGGCTCGGAGGATTTTCAAAAGCTGCGTCGATCGAGGCGTGTGTATTTGCGTTCGTTAACCGGGTCTTTTTACAATTCTTAACGACGGTTCGCTTATTACCGCCGTGCACGCTAATGGTGGGAGCGTAGGAGCCTGCTTAGCGGGAGGCACTATTACGGCGCTTGAATTTTGCGCTCGTGTGTACATCATTGCGATTGCGCTGGTCAGTTTTGCGAGGAGGGGTCAGCGCAATCCCTATCCCCGCGCACCTGCGGAATAAAACGAAATTAATCGAATCAATTTTAGATAGAATCAAAATCAAAGCAAAAGTGATCGATTTCAATTACAAGCCTGCCGCGCCGCCGCGGAGATAAGCTCTCGGGAGAGAGAGAGAGCAGCCCCATGAGAAAATCCCCGGGCTTCCGCGAGCTGTTCCATCCTCGTAATGCGCCTTTTCAGCGAAAGAAAACGAGCCCCCATACCTAAGTTATGCAATCGAGCCGAGCGATCGAAATTTTCGATCTGCCGACGAAAAAGGATAACGGTGCTCGCCCGACTGTTTATCGGCCGCGGGGAGAGATGCATCCGAGCGCGTATCCGAGCCTTTTTTACAGGGGGGAGAGAAACGATGAGAGAGAGAGCGCCGGTAATGAGTCTCGTGCGAAATCGGAGATGATGATGCCTGGCTAAAAATAGGGAGCGCTTTTTCCGGAAGGTGTATATACGCGGCAGGCGCACTGCGGCGAACGGTACTCGCAATAAGCGGCGGGATTCAATTACGGGCGAGTTAACTATACTTCGATTTTTGCCCGGATTCTATTAGTTTCTTTCGGCCGCGGGAGCTTCCGCGGAAGGAAGTTAAGGCTGGCACGCGACGTTGAGAGGAAAAAGAAGAGAAAAAAAGAGGCTGCGAAAGAAGCGGGGCGCCATTCCGGAACGACTCATTGTGCGCGGATGCCGCTCGTGCCTCCTCGCGTAAGGCACTCGATATAAAAGTTCCGAGTGCTCCCGCGGCTAATTAATCGCCGAGAGCCCCTCTTCTCTTTTCTAACCGCGCGTCGTCGCTTTGCCGCGCTGGAAAACTCCTCCGTCCCACTGACCTGCTTGATGTCTCAACAATATTGCGATCCGGATTTTATTCCTTCTGCATCGCAGAGGCAATTGCATCGCTCGAGGCGCTGAATAAGGCAGGCAATGGATTCTATTTCATAACAAGTGCGGTAATGCGGACGGAAGCTTTCTCAGCGCCTCCGCGAAACACGAAACACGCGGACGAGACACTCGAGAGTGTTTTTTTTTGCTGTCCTGGAGGAGTTCGACTGGTGGCAGCTGCGCGCGAGTCCTGGGAACGATGACGCTCTTTGGTCTTCATATTTTGCGGCTCCTCCTCCTCGCCGCGGCTCGTCTTTCGGTCTTTTGTTCTTTCTAAACGCACCGAAAGCCGTGAATTTCAAAATCCTCGCTCGCTAACGAAGCCGTTCGTTATATTGCGCACGAAAATCCTAAAAAAGGTGCATACGTAGGCGCCTAATTAAAGCTCATTGTGCACGGCTTCATCCAGGCCTCCGGTGGCTCCGCTGGCAATTTCCAGCTGTTTAATTGTCGCCGCGGAAGCTCGACGCGATGCAAAATTCGTGCATTCTCGTGTAGACCGTCGAGGCTCTAAAAATAGCAAGGCCACCACATAATATACCCGGCATTTAAATTCATTACACACCTCCTGCCGTTAATTAATTCCCCGAACAAGCCTACCAATTCAACTGCTTATCGCGCCGCAATAAAATACGGGAAAGCAAACATCTGTTTTAGAACCTCCCACTTTGTGTGTACGTACGCTCGGAGTGCCAACCGCTGCCTCGTAACTCAGACTTATTAAGGCAACACCTCTCCATTCCTCCGGCCTCTCGTTCCCATCTTAATTACAATATATATGTACGAGCCAAGGCGAGAGGTGAAAAGCTAGGATTAAAAAAAAAAAATCGGCAAATTTAGAGTCGCATTGTGTGCAGGCTTAATCTTCGGGGCGAAATCGGCGTCGATCGTTCGCGTCTCGCTCGAGCCTCGGAGCCGCGGCGGCAGCAGCAGCGGAGAGGGAGAAAAATCGTGAGAGAACGAGAGATTCCGCAGGGAGAGAGAGAGAAAAGAGCCGAAAAGTGCGCCTCTGCAACTGTATGCAAATGCAGGTGGAAGCCGCTGCCGTTAATGAGGCTGCCGATCCAGTTCGCCGCCGTTGTCGCGGGATTCCTTTATACGAGTACAAGAGAGAGAGAGAAACGGCCTTCGCGAGGGCCGCAGTCCCGTTTTTAGAGGCTCAGCTCTCTTTGTTTGCTTTGCTCGCCTCTTCTTCCGCGCCGACTTTCTTCTTCCCCCTAGAGAAAAACGCGGAATCATTTTAAGTGGATGCCGCCGCTGCCGCCGATGCTTTACGGCTCTGAGAGGATTTCGCTGTTTTTAAGCTTGAAAAATCGCCGTAGGTGTAATAATTAGGTATAGGAGAAAGGCTAAGGAGCCGGGGGTATTGAATTACGAGCATTAGGGGCTTAATTTTGGTGCCGCGCGGCAGGAAAATAAGCGTTTCCGTAAGGTCCCGCTGACGGACGGCTCTGCAGTCGAATATTCGACGCCGAGGTAATTGTCGAAGGGATTATATATTGTTCATTTTCACCGGCCGAGTTTTTATGGGGTCGTTCGGAGTCTTTATGCCCGAGTCTTTTCTAGTACGCGCGATTTACGTAAGGTCCGTGCATCGGTAATCAAATGTATCGGACGTGAACACGTTGGTTATTAAAAATTGCGCAACGGCGCGCAATTAGCGTGAAATCGAAATTTATTAGGGACGAAGTTGAAATGTTTTTTTTAACGTTTTTTTTTGTTTGTTTAGTTTGGTTCGCACTATTTAATGCCGCGCAATTGTAAAAAGGTCTATTAAACTGTAATAATATGCATTTTTATTTCCATTTTAAAAGATGTATTATCGTACTCTTCGATTTCAGTCCAACTGTAAATTGCTCACGCTTCTCTCGACAGTCTTTTTTCGCTGGTCTTTATTTGCTTTTCGCCGTTCTTTTGAAGAACTGAAATTACAAAGAATCTCGCATGTTTAATGGCAATATCCACTTAAAACGTGATTACTTTACCTTCTAACGATTCGTATACAGAAATTTTCGGCTTAAAAAAGAAATAATCAGTTAGCAAGAATTTTTCAAGTAAGAATTTTCGAGAAACTTATTTTAAAGTTAAATAATATGTTCACCGAACTATACATTTTTCTGTGTATGTTTGATTTTTTCGCCAGATAATTTTCCAACGAGGACGTCATGCCTTAATTGTCATCGAGGTTGCCTCTCAGTTTTCTTTCATTTTAATGGTTCTGTAATAATATATGTCGTGCACTCAACTTTAACATTTTTATAACTTTTTTTTTCTCACTAAAGTTTTTTTGATAAACACATATGATATGAATTAATTTTTTATTTCCATTTAAAGTAACATCTTATTTTATTGTAATTTATAATAATTTAAAATAAAAGAGAAACAAGTTTTCATGTAAAAGATGAACAAACTACATTGTAAACAAGTTTTTCGTACAATATTTTTTAATGTATATGACAACTTTATATTAAAAATTACACAAACTATCAGTTTGAGAGTTACAATTAATATTCTCACTGCCAACTACTGTTTACCCACTTTATCACAACACCAAAGTACTCTTCCACTCATCGACTCTTCTTTTTACTTTTCGCTCGACGGTTATCGAGTAACCTACTCTTATCCGACCGGTCTTAAAAACTAGTGATAAATCAAAGCGTGATAAGGGCACGCGATGACCTTTCCCACCGACTTTAGAAAAAACACGAGTCCGAGTGTCTTAGAAAGCGAGAAAAATTATGGCAGCTTTGATTGCATTGATTCTCTGACCATTGTTTTACTATTCTTTGCGCTTCGAATTTCACGCTTGATTCGGAAAATTTGCTAAGGCTACCGGGAAATTCGAAAATAGATTCAGACTTTAGATGGACGTAGATTAATATTTTATACGGCTCGATTAACTTGTGCATTTGGGTATAAATATTTTTATTGCACACTACGTTTAAGTCTCCAATTTCCAATAGTCATTCTCTGTAACAAGATCTGACATTCGCTATAGAGTATCAAAAGAAATTCGCGCTAGAAGATGCTCCGCACAAGAAGTTAATGATTCGAAACAATCGGCGTCGTGCATTAAAAACAGCAGAAAAAAAAGAAAGAGTCAGCCACTTGTCGTTCAACGTTCGTTGCCACATAACGGTCGAGAGGAAGGCGGTAATTTTTTAAATCCACGTTTTTACGCTCTTTCGTATCATAAGCCTGCCGCAGTACCCTTTGTCATAAGGAGCGCGATTCGTAATTGCGCGCGAATCACAAAGGACGAGCATTGAGAAACGCAATATTGCGGCTTGGCGTTCTCTAAGAAGCCCTTTACACACTTTCCCCCCGTCCGATAAGCGTCGCGCTTCTTCCCCTCGCCGCTAATGAGAAACGCGCGCGGAGAGGCAATCTCCCGTCTCTCGCAGGCCGCGATGAAACTTTATCGAGAGGAAAATTCAATTGTCTGCCGACTCGCGCGGAGAAGCGGGAGCAGTCGCGGCGATATCCGAACAATACATAAATTTCGTCACGCGCCGCAGTCTTTCCTCTCGCAGGCAGCCGCGCGGCGATCCTTTATCGCCCGGCGAACAAATTGCCGCCGCTACCGCGCGCCGCGCGGATGATGAAAAATCCCACTTCCTCGACTCGTGTCAGCCATTAGCGCGACGCCTGCGGTATATGCCGATCGTTAAAGAAGTCGTCCGCGCTGGAAGGTGTTCCTCTCGGCTCGCGCCGCAATTAAGGAAGAAAGTCGCCGGGTAATTGTTTCGGCCAAAGACCGGCTTCTAATCTTGATTTTTCATTGTGTCCTCTTCTCGGGGCTCGCGCAATTTCCCGAGACAGAGAGAGAGAGAGAGACTTTGCCCGTGCCTTTGGAGAGCGCCCGAGTGAAAGCCCCGACGACGCGACGACGTGCATTACGCTTTATTGTGCGCGAGCGCGTGCATCACGCACTGCGTATAACGTATAATGCGATCGCGAGGCCCTCGTTAATTTTCGATTTCTCACAGCGGCGGAGAGGCGCGCTCGCCCATTGTCTCCTCCCGAGTGGCGAATTCTAACGGGGAGAGAGAACGCACGCCGAGGAAGCGGATCGCCCGCTTTTCGTGGATATACGCGCGTCGGGGGAACGAGTAATTACGGCTAATTTGCGCTTGATTTCAGGCGGCAGGTGGGAACCCGGGGGCTTTATGATTCTAAACGATGTGTGTTTTGAGCCGCTCGCGGGTACATAACAGTTTTGCGCGCGGTGAGCCGCTTCCCCTTGACGATCCGAGAACAAGCTCGATATAGTCGCGGCTAATGCGCCGTTTGTTTTTAGTGGGTGCGCGCCGATTTGTACCGATAAAGCGAGCGATGCTTTCGTTTAATTTGCTAGCTCGTAAAGAGAGAGTGCAACGGTGCAGCGGCAGCAGCCGTCGGCTCGAAGCCCGAGGCGTCTCAACAGGAGTGAATCCGAGCGAGAAGCGAGCCAGCCTTTGGGGCACTGCTTCGTTTCCGCCTCCGCGGACGCCTTAAATTTTTCCGGCGATCGAAGGCAAACAAGAAAAAAAAAGAAAAAAAACAGAAGAGAAAAAAAGGTCGCGGACTCGCGGCGTCCCGCGAAATGGATGCCCCGGCAAAAAGTGCGATAATCCGTCCTTATGCAAGCTGCAGCCAATTACGGGCGCGACGCGCTCGCGGAAAGAAAAGGAACGGAAAGGACGTCCTCGGAAACGCGCGGGGAGAGCGGGGGGAAAACGGCCTCTCTCGGGGCCGTTAGCGGCCCGCACTTCCTCGCCGCGCTTGGAATTTATTTATTCGGGCGCTCTAGTCGTTAAGGATCTCTCTCGCTCTGCCTCTCGGCGCAAATCCCCCCGGGGGGAACGACGACGATTGGAGATATACTCGCCGAGATAATCGACGTCTTCATCCAGGCGAATTTTCAATCGCAGATATATACGCGACTCGTTATTTCGCGGACGAGCGCCAAAGGCTCCGCGCGGCTAATGAAGCGAGGCATTAATCAAAGCCGCTTCCGGTTTAGATGCGGATAAAGGCTCGTTCCCTCTCTCTCTCTCTCTAGTTCTATCTCTATCCTCTTCTGAGCTTAGGAGGGTGCGAATCTTCGCGGACAGGCTTGGGGGTCTATTTATAAGCCGCTGCGTTTCGAGATTCTGGAGAAATGTTTTGATGTATGCCGGGGCCTTGATTGTTCTTAACGACGAGCCGGCTTTTCGCGGAGATTTTTGTTTTATCGGTTTAGAAAACGGTTTTCTATACGCGAGCGGCCTGAAAAGTGCACCTCGCCGAAGTGGTGCCAACTTTTCTAACTTTCTAATATTATGGATTTTGATTGAGCGCTTCGGTTTTCCTTACTTTCGTTGGAATGAAATTGAAAAGCTGCGCGCGACTCGAAATACACTTTATGTCTCTATTCGACCTACTTCTTTACTAAAATTTGAACAGTATTTCTAATCGCAATCCTTTTATTTATGTGTTTCAGGTGAGTTTCGAGGAGCGTAACATCTGTTATCTTGAGAAACTGTAAGTTAACCACAAAGCTGTTTCTGCCTCGATGAATCGATAGATTTAATTGTGTGCTTTATTTGTTATAAGCATTGAAAAACAAGCTC
This sequence comes from Ormyrus thymus, assembly GCA_035582935.1. Classification (NCBI taxonomy): domain Eukaryota; kingdom Metazoa; phylum Arthropoda; class Insecta; order Hymenoptera; family Ormyridae; genus Ormyrus; species Ormyrus thymus. The sequence continues at coordinate 4,576 of JAWWEM010006141.1, read as the reverse complement.
ATAAATATCCATCGATCATTATCGGCCACAATTATTTACACTGCAAAATAAATTTACAGTCTGCAGCGTTCTTGAACTATTACTTCACGAGAAATGTGATACGGCAAATGGATATTTCTTTTATAGTTAGTAAATCATGACTGGGAGTATCTTCTATCTCTAATCGTACTTTTCACAAGCCACAGCGATAGAAGGAAAACTCAGATTTCTTAACAACCTGTTAAGAAATCTGGATTTAGACCAAATACAATTTTCTGCCGGTACGGTAAAGTCATTAATTTACTTGTAACAACGGAAAATGGCTCGTTAAATTTAGGAGAACGACTTGGCTCGTGCTTTTAATTTTTGTTAAACACTCAACATAATGATACAGCGTGAAAAGGCATTCGGAATGTATCCTACTTAAAAGCAAGCATGTCCCGGTATTTTCCAAGTTATGTCTTGTTGCACAAACACTTTCAAGCTCGTTCCAATAAATTTTAGATTTTTAAAAGAGCCACCGCAGTAATTACAAAGTTCAAAGCTAAGCTCTCCCCCCCAAAAAAGGCAGCAAAACCTTATCAAGAACGGCCACCAATTCCCATCGAGCGCCAGCTCTCTCCCCGACATTATAAAAACGCTTAATTGACTCGTCCGCTCTGAAAAGCAGCGGCCCTTTTCGACCACCCATCCTCCGAGCCCTTCGTCCCCGTCCCGCGAAGAGCAAATCGAGCGGCTTAGAAAAGCAAAAAGCCCGCTCGGTGTCTTGGGCGCGCGTATAATAAAAGCAGCGATAATGACGCTCCTCGGGCCGCGGCGGCGGCGGCGGCTGCTTATCGCCCGGGACGTTTTCTCACGCTCTGCACCTGCGCCTTTGCCCGGGCAAAAATTTCCCGCGCGAGATGCTGCTGCTGCTGCGGCCGCCGCTGCCTTTCCCGCAGAGCGGCGCGCGGGTTTATTATGTATATGCGCGCGCGGCTCTCGAGGAGGCGGGGGGGAATTAATAAGATCGCGCGCGCGTTCGATCAAGTCCGAGAGATCGCGGGGATGGATATGCCCGCACGGCGCGCTGTTACGCGCTGCTGGAATGCGGGGTGGGCTGCTCCTCTCGGTGCGGGGATCCGGAGCTTTTTGTCTCCGGAGGGGTCTGGGGTGGAAATTTCTTTGGAAACGGAGTGCAGAATGATGGAACTGCTTTGGTTCGGAGCGTCTGTTGGGAAGGATGATATATTTGACTTCTGCAATGCAATGGGTAGTGGGACGATTGAGTAATTTTGAATTAAAGTCTAGTCGACGCGTTTTCAATGAAAAAGTACGATTTGAATAAACGCGAATATTTATTCGGCGATGAAAGCTAATTGATTCTAACGAAAATTCATAATTCAGGGTAATAAATTTTTATTGCCCAATGCGGCGTTCTTTCTCAAAAGGAAATTCAAACTTTCTTATAATAATGGTTAGACCAAAGACAATGTAGCGAAGAATCTCGTGGCTTTAATTTTATTGCACAATAAAATCCTTATACAAATTCGTACGTAACAAAAATCAGGGCCGCAGCGCCTTATCGCCTCCCCGATAAATAAATAATTTAAGCGGCTCTCTCCGCGCTCGAGCTTCGGCCGCAGCTACACCCATTGTTAATATTAAAATATCAAATCATCTCCCTCGCGAAACCCGGTGGTGATTTATCGCCGCCATTTGTAACGCCATTGTTACTTCTTTTCGCCGGGCCGCGGCACCGGCGGAGAGCTCGCGCGTCCGCGCGTATATAAATAACCATTACATAAATCCCAGCCTCCCCCCCCCCTCCCCCTCCCGGCATTCCTCGAGCGCAATTTCAGAGAGACGATCGGCCTCTTCCTCCTGGTGAACACGCGTTCTCTCCGGACTCGCCTCGCGCTCGTATCTGCTTATATCTATTATCCACACCCCTCGGTGCACCTGCGCACATTGTCCGCGCGCGCGAGTGGATTTCAAGTGCGCGTTGAAACGTCGCGCTGCCCGAGTATCGGGCGGGGCGGCGTTTTTCTTGGATTTGTCGAGAGCCGCCGAGGCAGTCCGAGGTTCTTGGCTTCGGCGAGGGAAACAGAAATTACGCGGGCTGTTTGTCAGGAGCGTTTAGAGGGGTTTTGTACTTTTTGTCCGGCCGCGCGCCGATGGAGCGTGAAAATTGAGTTATTTGTGCGCATTCTTGGAGTAATGAGATCGTCGCAGTCATTGGAAAAGAGTTGCTCTTACACTTTTTTCGAATCTTTCGCTCAATCTGATGGGACGCGAACTTGTAAAATTGAAAACCATTCGCCGTCTCTCTCCTGCACGAAAAATCCCCCGCCTCCATTCATAGCCCAGAACACAAGAGCCTCCTCAACAAAACCGGCAGGCAGCTCGTTTTTTCCCTCATCAATATACGCTCGGCTCGATTTCTCACAGTCCCGCCTCGGCTCGTAGAAAGCGGCCGAGGATTGAAAGGTCGTAAGTTTTGAAAGAAGCGCCCCCCCCTCCCCCTGGCCGAAGCCGCGCGCGGCGATTGTGCCGGGGCCTGAATCGACAGGATACGTATGTACGTGCGCGGGAGTGCGCGAGCGAGCTTTACAATATAAATCACCGCGATCGCGGGGCTTTCTAGCGCGGTCGCGGCCGCTAATTTCTCGCCCGCGAGAGATCGCGCGCTGAGAATCCGCGTGGGAGGAAAGAAAGGGGGGAAAAGCGCCGGATGTTCGCGTCGATTAATTAAGGAAGGAGGCAAGGACGGATGTGCGAAGCGGCGCGCCGGATCGCTTTCTAAGCGTCGCCGCGGCTGGATTGCCTCGGGGATGCATCGGCGGGCTTGCTTCGAGGGAATCGGATCGGCGCCGCGCGTTTGCCGCTGCATTCTGTAGTAATCTTTAGGGCATCATAACGAAACGTAATTTTAATACTGTCTCTTCCTCCAAAAACGCCTGCGTCGGCTTCTTTCCTTCACCGTTTCCCGACGACTCGCGCGAATAAACAATACACGGCTAGTTTATACCCGCGAGTCGATCGTCGTGCCCTTAATTGGACCGAGAAAGAGGCGCGTCTCGATCGGCTGTCTCTTGCACATCTCCCGTGTAGCTTATCTCTTCCTGCGCCCTACCAATTAACAGTTTTAACTCTCCTGCTTTTCAATTGTGCGTCCCTCTCTGTCGGCGAGCACTTTTTCTTCCTCTCTCTCTCCCTCTCTCTCTCGCTCGCGCGGAGGCCTTTTTAATTGAGGATGTATATGCCGGAGGGGGAGATTTCGTGAGCGTAATTAAAAGCCGCGCGCGTCGTTGACGCGCCCCAGTCGAGATAAAGAAGCTCCGCGGGGAGATAAGTGATTTTTATGCGAGCGCCGAAGATGGAAGACGGCGGAGGCTTTGGAAGCTGCTGGTGGCTTGAAAGTTTCATTGTTTTTTTTTTCTTTTTTTTTTCTTTCGCGCGATTAAGCAGAAATTTGCTGATCTGGTAGTGTCGTTTCTAAAAATAAATATGTGCGCAATCTTAATACCGAACATTTTTGAGCGGTAAAAAGTTGGTTGAAGGAATAATAAATGCCTTTCTCGTAGCTGCGTTTAATTCTACAGTAACAAATGTACTTTTGCAGCGGCTTGATTTATAAGGTAATACGTACCTGTTCTCATGGAAGTTTGCTGCATTCATTTTATCTTCGAAATAAATGAACGAAATTATTGATTCGAAAATTTTTATTCTGCAAGCGACACCGTTACAAATGAAGGATAGTTAAAACTAGGATTAATAACCTGCAATTGAAATTGTTTCGTTTGCGCGCGGAAATTATCACGTCAGCTTGTAAAGCTGAAATTTGTTGTCTTCGCTGTAACGAATCGAACGACGCGCTATTGACCAAGATGATCTTGAATATTTATCAAACGCATCTCGAGCCAACTAATTACATACGACGTGAACTGTATACTGTTATGCGCAACGAATCAATCCTGAAAATCGTCCGCTCCGAAAAGCACTTTCACCTCGTGTGCCGCAGCCTCTCCACCTGTTGCGTTCCGCACTCGAAACAACGAGATCCTCGCCTACATATCGATCCAGCCGGAATTCAGGAGCCGCGAAAACAATCGACAAAAGCCAAAAGTGCTCCCGCACTCCCCCACCCAATTAATAAGCCGAGACACGCGCGGGCAGCCCCTTATCCGAAGCTCGCTTATCCAAGCCCCGGAGCGTGTAGCTCTCGGCTTCTCTCCCCGCCGGCCGTTTCGAAACGTATAAATATTCCCACATCGGCGCGCTCGATAAATTCGTCGGAGCGAGCGCCTGCGGGAGGAGGGTATCTCTCTCGGTTTTTATACAGCTCTCTCTCTCTCTCTCTCTCGCGGAGCGACGATTAGATGGATTTACTCCCGGAGAGCGAAGCGCGCCCCGCGCGAAGTGGATTTCGTTATAAATAGTTGCGGCAGTTCCACGCTACGCGTATCGAACGTGCATTGCGCAATTCTCCCTTTTCCCAGAGGCAGAGAGCTCTCTTTCCCCCCGCGAGTGATGTATATGTCCCCGTGGCTCCTCAGGATCAGGAGGGTATTTTCGGAGGTGCGAGCACTCGAGACAGAGTCCGCGCCGGGTGCGA
>JAWWEM010006103.1:0-12708 GCA_035582935.1 Ormyrus thymus | reverse complement strand
AGTGCGCAAAAAGCGAATAAATCAGAGCGAAAAGCACACCTTTATGACCGCAATTAAAAGCCCCAAGTTCTCGGCTCAGCGCGCAGAAAAAAGAAGGAAAAGAAGCGAATCCCTTCCGCGCTTATAAAGGCGCGCAATAAAAGACACCCGAAGAATTTATCGATTACCGCGATTGGATCGAATTATACGTCCGATAAAGCTTTGATTTATAAAGTCCCTGGCGCAAATCGAGAGGTAATCGGAAGCTGACCCCCCCCCCGCCGTTCCCCGCCTCTGCGACTTTTATATTTACGAAGTGCGAGCCGCGCACTCGAATTACCGGCTCTCTCTCTCTCTCTCTCTCTCCTGCTTTCCGCAGGGCTTATTCGTCATTTTTTAATGAGCCGAGGGGAGAGATTTCGGAGCTTTCTGGGTCAGCGGATTTCGGTTTTGATTTCGGGAGTGGCGCCCGACGCGAGCCGCCGCAGCGGGCCGCGGCAGCGGATTTAATTGCGAAATATATGCGGAGCGCCGACGGTGCCAAAGTGTATTAGCGATTTCGGGGCGAATTAATGGAATCGACCCGCGGATCGTTTACATTTTGGCTCGCCGCGGCTGATAAATTTCACGGGTTAAATTTAGGATTTAGATACATTGTACTTATTTAGGCGCGACGGCTTATCCATCAGGCTGCTAACTCGAGCAGTCAGTCGCTTGACATTTATTTTGGGGTAAATATATATATACTTTGGGGTAATAAATTTTATTGCAGCCAAACTCACGTGGATAACTGATGGTGATTGTTACGGGGATAAATGATGCTTTCGACTCACCTGCAACAAAAGGAAAGCGCATCGATTAAGTAGTCGTCGGAAAGATACAAAGTTTATAAAAGAACACCTGCTTCAATAATTGCAGAGATTCTACATCGCTACATTAAAAATACAAATTATTTCGAGCCCGCGAGTAATCCAAGGAAACTAGAAAAAAAAAATGAAACCTACATCAAACAGAGGGGGTCGTCCCAACCCGCGAACCGCTCCAATACCTCGTCGGGTGCCTTCCACTCCCGTCCGACTTGCGCGCGCTTGCCCGTTTAAACCCGTACAACTCCCCGCGTGGAATGCCGTTAATTGGCCATATGCAAATAGCCGGATCAATCCGAGCGTAAGGCCGCCGCCGCCGCCGCGTGCTCTCTTGCCTATTTACCGGATTGCCTCGGTTTCCGCGGCGCCGTCGACTCTCTCGCCTCGCGCGGCGCTTTCCGACGCGCGCACATTACGACGGCTTTGCTTTATTATGCACCGGCTGTATTTTAGCTCCGCGACGCGATGGAGATCTAGTCGATTGCCGTTTCATCGAGTCGATGTTTATACAGCGCGGCTGCTGCGCGGGTTCGGAGGCAGTTTTTTAACGAGCCAACGGACGCTTTTCTATGGTTTAGCGATGTGAAATGAGATCGATTTATGGGAGGTGGATATGTTTATTGTGAGAGGAGTTTTCTTAGCTGAATTGCATGCGCGAGCTGAAATTAATTTGAAATAATCTAGCTTTTTTTGAGATGCCAAGTGGATTTGGATCGCAAACTGTTTTATTTATTACAATAATTTTATCATAATTATAGCCGACGCATCTGACAAGTTCCCTATAACTATTTTAAGATTATTTTGAGGCTAATCTCACCCCATCCGTTTCCAAAGGAACAATCAATTAGTTATAAAAAGCCGCAATTAAAATTTCCACTAATTTTACTCGCTCCGCAAATCCGCCTCGCCCCCCAAGAAAACCCCCAGAGATCCACAAATATCCCGGCGATCGGGCCGCCTTTCGAATAAAGCAACCTCGGCGCGGCGACTGCGCCGCGGCATCTTGATCGGCTTCGGCGCGCAACAAATTACTCCCTACGACTAGATTAGCGGTACGTCTCTCTCTCTCTCTCTCTCTCTCTCTCTCTCTTTGTCTCTCCGGGAGCCTCGCACTCACCCACGCGGCCTATCTTTACGAGACGACTGTTTTGTAGTTAGACGGAGCGAGAAGCGCGCGCAAGTCTGCACTTTATATTCGCGGCGCAGGGGACAAACTCGTTCCGTTTTATCGGGCCGTTTCGTTTGCCCCGCGCGAGATAGCATCGCTCTCTCCTCGGCGCTCGCTCGTCGGGGGCCGAGTGAGTTTTCGCCTCTTCGGACGGAATATCGCTCGGGAGGAAGCGATCGAGATAAGCGGGCCGATTTGCTTCGGCTGCGAGGGAGCTTTTCTGCGGGGAGTCGGGACGCGGCCGGGTTTCGGCGCGGGGAAAGTTTCATCGGGCGGAATTGCGTGATGAGTAGTTGGGCGGAGATTCCTTTTGGGGATTGGACGTTATTGCTCTCGTAAATATTGACTTTTTGGGTTTTTCTTTATTTTTTTTTGGACAGTTTGGAGAGGTTTATTTAATGGCGCTGCTAATTTTACGAGCGCAAAAAGTTAATTTAAATGGGCAAACCTTATGTGATAAACACGCATATTTGATGAATCGACGTGGATAAATCTCTAAACGAACTTGTTTGTGATCCTTGAAAAGATCAAGTATAAAAATAAACGCGAATCTTTGTATGTTCTCAGAAATGTGTATTTAATACTTGCAGATGATTTATTAAAAGTTTCAAATCTATCCAATTTTCAACGTTCTCCAGTGGAAAACAATACTTGCAGTCTCTTTGACACAATTTTGCTTTCAGAGTCTTGATAAAATCAGTATATCCTTCTAGGTGGCCCCAAAATAAATTCATCTAGCTTTGCTGTTTCGTTTTTTACATTTATATTCGTCGTGCGTTTCAAAAACAAACTGAATAAGCGGAAAACCCAATTGACGAAGGCAGACGGAAATATTTGCTCGCTCGTCTCTCCAGTATTTTTCCGAACTGCTTTTTAATCGCGAAGCTCAATTTTTTGCAATCTCGCAACTAAAACACACATCAGATTAATAAAACCGACCCGAGAATCCCACTCAAACCCTCGGTCAGATCAATCCTCCAGGCCGACCGGCCGTCCCATCGATTTATCGCCTACCCCGCGAAACTCTCACGCGGTCTCTCTCGCCGCTCGAAAAAGTCCGCTCTCGAAATTAACGCAGCGACAGGCGCGCGCATTTTATGTCCCGGTCGGTCGACTGCTCCCTCGTTTTTTTTCCTCTCCCGACATATAATACGGTTCGAGGCGGCGAATCAATTTTATTACTCGTATTTTTCAGCCGCGCGGGCGCGCGAGACGATAAAGGCGACTTTACGCGGCGGCGTAAGTAAGTCCCCCTGCTCGCGGCCGCGGCGCGATAAGCCGCCGAGCGGCGGCGGCGGCGCGCGCGCGGTCGGATGTTTTAATAGTTCTCGTTTTCGACATGTGTAGCGCGACGAAAAGAAAGAAAAAACGGATACGCGAGCCGTAAATCGCGGCTTTTCCAATTCGCCCGACCGGCGGACAGTCTGTCGTTTGATTGGCGCCGCTTTTCAGAACCCGCGCTCTTGACCCGCGGCAGTGTCTGTCTGTGCGTTCGGTAGCTGGAGGCGGGAGGGGCCTCATGAATAGGAGAGTTTTTAGTGTCGTTATAAATGTTTGCTTCTTGGCGCGGATTTTTTTTTGGAGAGAGAGAGAGAGAGAGAGAGAATTTCGGCGGCTCATTCATATTCAGAGGTGACTTTTAATGGGGCCATTAACGTTTTTGTTTATCATAATTAAATATTTAGCGATGCGACGCCGGCGGTGCCGTTTTCTCGCTCCGATCGCTGCGTAATTCTGAGGTCTCGGAGCGAGAGAACCTTTTTCTGGAAAGCTGTTGTAGTTTGTACAATATATAATTTATTCCCGGTTTTATAAGACTTTCAATGCTGGAAGCCGATTATTGGCGGCAAATTTTACTGCCGGGACGTTTTTTTTTTTTAACTCGTTACTTCTCTTTTTTACCGTAATATTTTTCATTATTTTTTAATACTTTTTTTCCATCTGAGTATCAATATTATATCTTACATCTTTTAGTATTAAAACCGCATAAAAAGCAGCAGTAATCCGATAATCGACCAAAGACACTTACTAAGCAGAACACTCGGCCGTTTTCCACTTACCAGCCAATAAAATTTTCTAATTAAATAGCCCCCCTCGGCTCCTCGCGCGATCCGCAGTTAATTTAAATCCCCGCGATATCTTAACCAGCTCCCTAATTAAGAGCTCTCTCTCTCTCTCCTCCTCCTCCTCCCGGCCGCGACGGAGCTGCAGGCGAAGCAAAGGGAACCGCGGAGTCGCGCGCGCGTCGGGGAGCAAAAAGCGCTCGGCGGAAACGCCTCGTAAACGCACCGAGCAATTTGGCTAACAGCTCGTAAAGGCGCGCGCGCGCGGCGCGGCGACGCAATCAAGTCGCGCGCGCGCCGAGGCAGAAAGGGCCCGGCCGGCATTCGCGGAAATTGGACTGTCGAAAAGTGCGGCCGAGCCGCGACTCCGCCGGATGATCCCTCCGGCGGCGAGCGATGAAAGGGACGTGGCGCCGTTTTCATTCGGCGTCTGCGAGGAGCTGCTTCTCGGAAGGAAAGGCGCGTCGTTTTTTTGCATCTCGTTCGTGCGACGCAATGCGGTCGGTTGAATGTGCGGTGTGTTGCGCGGGAATGTCTAGCAATTGTAAAGCGATTAGGGGTTTTGCCGGCTGTTTGCGAGTAAAGTTTAATTGGCTGATTAAAAAATGAGTTTGCTAGATTAATAGGACCATTAGCGTCGCTGGAATGCTTTATGGGAGGAAGTTATGCGCGACGACACGTAACAGAAGTATTTCTATAGGAGCTATGATTCTAGCTCTCCTGATTGATGTGGCCCGAGGAGTCAATAACCTTTAAATACTTTGTTTTTGAATCGGTAGATCGCTTTGTAAGCTGGGCCTGTTACAAGGGTCTGATGAAATTCGTTAGAAAAACTTTAAATTTTCTCAGAAAGACTCGAGACAATTCCCAGCAGTGAAACGAAGCGAATAATAACGTTGCGGCGTTTAACGCAGCTCGTAATCACTTCAATCACCTGATCTCTTCCACTACAGGAGATCCAGCATATTCATACTCTTACTTATAGCCCAATATCTCCCCGTGACAGACAAGAAACTCTCTCCCATAAATCTCGCCGAACTCGCGCGAGGACGCGCCGCGCGATTTAATTCGCAATTTCATTCAAGCACATCCTCACCTCGCCCCGTAAAAAAGAGAAGCCTCGCGAGCAATCGCTCACCCACGGAGCGTCCAAAGTGACTTTCCTCCGATTTCCAGCCCGTAAAACGCGGCGGCGACCCGTTATACAACTCACGGCGACCGCGGCGCTTACATTCCCGTATCCCCCGTCGAGAGACGCGAGAGAAGCGCGCGCGCGCGGCGTCGCGTCGAGTGCTCAAGCACACACTCTCGGCTGTCAAGAAAAGCGCGCTCCTCTCTCGTCGCGCGGCCCGGAGCGTATTGAGCGCCCCAAGGCCCCGGTCCGTTTTCCCCGCGCTCGGCGAGGATTAAACGCGATGACCGAGCGGCTTTTTAGGAGTCTCTCGCTCTCGAGAACGTGGCGATCGAGAGCGCGCGCCTCGCTCGCCGTCGCGCGAATCTGCGACTCTCGCGCTTCTCCCCCGTTATAACGCCTCGGCTCTCCGATTCCTCGCGGCGGAGTATAAAGGGACGTAGCCGCCGGACGACGACGCCCCCGCCGAGGAGCGAGGTTTCGGCAACGGCTTCATTATGCCGCGCGCGGCTTTTTCTCTCTCTCTCTCTCTCTCGTATTTTACCGCTAATGCCGGATAATCGCCGAGTTTATTGCCGCCCGGGGAATAAATTGAGATTAGCGCTGCTTTTTGCGCGCGTCGCGGCGTTATGCAAATATTGCGGGCTCTCTTTTTTTTCTTTCTCTCTCGACGCTGATTTAAGCTGGTCACGGACGCGAGGGACTACTATTTATCGCTGCTGCTCGCTTGTGCCTGAAAGACGTAATTGAATCGAGGGTTATAATCGGTCGGCGTAAATTTAGGATAAGGAGGAAACGTCGGGGAGCATAATGGTGCCGCGCCCGAAATATCGGCCGAGGAGGAAGGAGTCGGAGAGGAAGTTGTAGTTTTTCGATTGTTGTGTCTATTTTCGAATATTCAAATTTTATACCGAAATTATTATTCATACGCTGATCTATAAATTGTGCGATTTCAAAAAATTTCGCTCCTTTTGAAATTTTTGAGCTTCAGTCGGTTTTATTGGTGGACGTTAAATAAGACTATGATAATACACTGTAGTTTCTCAAGACCGCGGTAAATTATTGAGCCTTAAATAAAGGGATTAGCAAAAATTTTGAAACAGTTTAATTATACCGAATACCAAATTGCAGTTAATACAAAAGATACTTATAATACATTAAGTCTTTTTCCTAAATCTCCACTTGAAACTCACAATTTTTTTCCGAGCCCGAAGACGAACAGATATCATTACGACGCCTCGAAACCAGCACTCCGTATCATTAACTCTTCTTAACGAGAAAAAAAGAAAACCTCCCACCGTCAAATCCCATAACCGAGCGGCTTGCATAAAGATCCCTCGGAACTTTTATTACACGTCAAAACTCTCGCGCCGGAGACATTTACCGCTAGACGTCTCCTCGAGGCCTCTTTCCTCTCTCCCTCTCTCTCCCCGGCCGCCAAACGAGAGCCTCTCCACCCGGAGAGATACCGGATTTGCATAAGGGCCGGAGCGTGTCTCCGAGGACGAGGCTCGATACGACGCAGGTGCGCAATATTCCTCCCCGGGCCTCGCGCGCGGGTACGAGCGGCGAAATTCGCGCGCCGACGTCGAAGCCCGAGAAAGAGCCGGCCGCCGGATTCGCCTCGGGATTGCGAGCGAGCGAGGCAGAGCGCGAGGAGCCTTTCACCGATTCGAGACGCCCTCGGCCCGGAGCGAGGCGGGAAAAAGGACGAATGGGACGCGGCGCGCTTGTTATCGGACGCTTATTTTTTTAGATGGGCCGACGGTTTTTCGAGAGGCTTAGCCGAGGTGCCGAGGAGGTCTGGTTGCTGGAGGTGGTAAGGCTGCTGATTCGAAGCGACGACGGTTTGGTTATTTAATTACGTTGGAAGATGTTTTGAAAATCGAGGAGCAGTTAAAACTTGGGTCAAAGTAATTTATTTGCCATTTTTGGTTACCTAATCTTCAAACGGGCAGCTTTCTCGCGAGTCTGGTTTTTTTTTGCGAGCGCGTTGATTTACGAACAATCGACGTAATTTATTTGACGGGATTCTATTAGATGTAATTAAACTTTGTTCAATTTGCGGCGCGAGAAAAAATATTTCCTTGCCTGGAAACTCGACGCTTCTGAGCAATTCTCGCTGTCGGTTAAAAGCCAACTTTGGCGTTTCCTGCGGCGTAATTCAGAATTTCGTAATTGTACCTGCACGCGTAAAAAACTACTTAACCATTTCGAGCGAATATAACAGCGACACGCGCGAAACTTGGAAATCGATAGCGAAACGATAAATTCGACGTTTACGAGCGCGACGCGCAGACCGAACCCAATTCAGTATTCTCTCCGTAGAGACGCAATAAAAGTAATTATCCCCTGTTACGTCCGAGTTTTTATCCCGAGTCCCACGAGGAGCTCGCGCGTATTTGCTCTGAGCGCAACTAGTTAAACAAATCAAGTTCAAGCCGTCCGACGCGCTCGGCGGACGAGCGCCGTCCAAAATTCTCGCCTCGACGTTTCGCAAGGCGCCTTGGAGTGGGTAATTTACCTGTCGGATTATCGAATTGCGCCATAAAGAAGTCGCGCGCGCGCGCGACTCTCGCGTTTTTGTCGCGGCGCCGACGAACGCTCGGACGTGTAAGCTCGGCGTCGATGTTTGCTAGAATGGGATTTTTTCTCTCGCCTATCCGTTCTCCTTTTATGTTTACTCGTTATACATGCGGTATAAATATTTAAATGGTTTTGATTTAATTGAATATTAGCATTCAGCGAGCGGATTTTTTCCTTGTTCTACTAAGTATCTCTTTAATTGATTCTTTATTAAAAATAGAATCGTATTCTTCTGTATTTAATGTAATGATTATCGAGTTAAATATCTTTCGTCATGTCGTACGTTGGACGTGAATTTTCTGTATATCGTGAATTATGCATTGTATTATTTAAATCGGAAGGTAAGGAGATTTTTTTCCGTCAGGATTTATGATTTTAGTGAAATAATGAGAAAATCGAGGAAAACTCTGCCGAGCGAAGCATGCAAATTCGCATCACTTTGCTTTATTACCGTCGATAACTCGGAGCCGCCGAACCAACTCCAATCAAACAAAATCCCTGAAAAGCCATTCTGAAAATCGAGGCGCGCGCGCGCGCAATCGTCATCCGGAGAGCGCGCGCGCAGCCAATAAGGAATTTACGAGCGGCGTGCCTCGGCTCGTAGACAAAATATCAGCAGCGGCGACCGAGAGCCGATGATACTCGGAACGCATATTGTTCCCCCTCCCCTCGGGGCCGACGGCGCGATAATAAAGGCTTGCGGAAATTCGAGATGCGCCGCCGAATTATTAATAGGCGCCTATGTGTCGAAGCTATTTTCTGCGCGCGCCGAAGCTACTCCGCTCGTTCGCGGGGCCCGCACCCTCCCCCTCCCGGCGCGAGCGTATTCGACGTTTCGCTCGACGGGCGCGGGGGCTCGTGTTTCAAGGGACCAACCGTTCTCTGTTGCCGGGGGCGGAGGACCCCGGCCAGCGCGCGCCGAGAGCTGCATTTCGCCACGCCGTATCGCACCTGCGGAATGCCGTGCTTTCGATTCTCGCCTCGCTGTTCCCTCTGGCGGCTCGGCTGTCGCGCGCGACGAAATTCTTCGGAGGGCGACGAGGCAGCGGCCGCGGGCAGTTTTGGCTGAGAAGTCGTGGGCCGCGGTCGGCGGGGATTCGTTTGGTTTCGATTGAAAAGAATAGATCTTTCGCGCTTGCTCGGCGTCATGTCACGACGACTTTTGTAAAATTAACGAGGATAAGTAAGAAAGGAATTGCAATGCTATTAGATTTTTCGTTGATAAATTAAAAGAAAAAATCTACAACAGTCGCGACAGGAGAATCAGACTCGGCGCTTTTTCTATCATGACAGATTTTTTCTCTCGACGTTAATTCGCAATAAAATCGATTCCTGCTCGAACACATCAATTGCTCTTTGTAAGCTTTATCTAAGCAGACGGGTAAAAATGACTAATTCGCCGCTCCAAGTCGTCGATGTCTCGTCAAACAATTTCAATCGAATCATTATTATAACTCAAGAGCGCGCGAGCATCACGTTTTACAAATCGTCGATAGATCTCCCCTTTCAACGGCTGCTCGATTTTTCGATCGATCGTCGACGAGTGTAAATAAATACTGCGATTAAGGCTGGCGTCGCACTTTTGTAAGTGAACTCGAGCGCCGGCTTGGTGAGCCTTCTTCTATCGAACAAAGAGTTCATTGCACGTATATGATAGATTAATTGATCGTATAGTCTTATGTAACAATTTTAGTTTAGACAGTCGCGGATTAAGGCATAAAGCTCAAGTACGCATGGAATCGTATATGCGTTCGGTATTATTTTAAATTTCGGTACAATTTTTTATAGTTTGGTATTATAAAAAAGGCAATAAAATCAAATCATTAAACTATATTTTCAAAATTCCAAACATGTTTATTGCCTCGATATCAATGAAAACCTCTTAATCTCAAAAAGTCCTTAATCAAAGTCGCTCGTTTTCCCGATCCCGCTGGAAAATCTCAAGTTTGAAATTCCACCGCGCTCGCCGAGCTAACACGCGGCTCGCTGCGATAACAAGCGTTACGAAGCCGCGTTCCTTTTTCTCCCTTTCAAATCCAGAAAAATCAAATCGCCATCGGCCAGGCCAGCCTATGTACAGCCTTTGTCTTCTCGCGTCGCCACTCGAGTGGCATCGCTTCCCACCGGGACGCAGCCGCGCGGCGTTTTTCATTTCAAGCCGCGCGGTATTCCGAGTCGCGGGTACTAATTGCACTAATGCGCCGCTCGGCTGTTTGCTCGATGCCGGTTTTCCCGGAGCCTGCCCGGCTCCCATGACAAAACACTCGACGCGTCTGTCGCGCGGCTAAAGGGTTGTTTGCTCGGCCGCGCGGGGCTTTGATATTTGCATTCCTGGCAGCGGCGACGCGAGGAATTTTTCTCGGATGGGACGCCGTTCGTTTTTCCTTCTGTTTTTTCTCTTCTCCTCGAGCGAGTGCAGCGCTGCTTGATTTTGCTGCCTGTTTCGAGCGCGTTTCATTGTTTTCCGCGCGGGGTTTTTTTCCGGGAAATCGGCAAAGAACTTTATGCCGCGGCGTTCGAAGCGAAGGGGTGAGCGCGAGTTCTCGCGATTGTTGGCGAGTGGGTTGGATTGTCGACGGCCGCGATGCTATGATTTGAAATCGAGCGGAATGTAAACCCTAAGATTTGTATAGAATTTTATTAGATACTGTAAGCTTATCGCGTAATTTGAAGTAGCTTTCGAATAAATTTTCGTAATTCAATTAAAAGTGCTGGGGGTGGTATCGCTTTTCAAATTGCCTCGCGGACAAAAGAACGAAAAATTTTTACAGCCACCACAAAAGAAGACTATTTTTAGTTTCCTAATAACGGTATTAATGCTGACGAGCATCTATTTTTATTTCGCGCCTCCCCGACAGGCAGAGCCTTCGTAGCAAAATAACGAAAGCTCTAATTAACGATTGAAGCCAACTCTAACTCAAGCATACGCTAATTGACGAAAAAGTCGTACGACCGCGGCGGTCGCCCTTTGTCGCGGGATGCAGACTCAAACAACAACATTTGCCCGTCGCGCTTTTTCCCCCGGGCGCTTAAACGCGGATAAGTTGAGCAAACGGCAACCGGCCACGTTGTAGCGAGGTGTCGTTACTACCGTCGACGGGCGGCGGGGTGGACTCTTTCCTCCGCCGGCTCGAAGGTCGCGGCCGTATTTTCGCAAGCGCTTAGAGAGCCGCGAAGACGAAGTTCGCAAATATCAAGAGCGAGCCAGCGGTTTGCCAAACGTAAACGCGCGAAGTTTTTGGCACGACCGCGACGATGTTTCTTGTTTGGTTTAAATAATTGCTAGACTACTCGTTTATTACGGGTTCTTTAGCCGGGGATAATTGCTGCTAATTAATTGAGACCGCTAATTATGCAAATAAACGTAGGAGCTATTATTATTTGCGAGCCGTGCCATTAGTTCTTGGCAAATGAAGTAAAAGTTGTTTGCTTATCTTAATATCTTATAGTCAACTGGCAGATCCGCAAATACAGCAATTTCATTACGTTTGTACTAAAGCTACTTCAATAAACGATGTAGTTAAAGCACGACTTTCACTTTTTTACCACTGATTCGCCAGTAATTGGAAGTAATAAGCAACGAGAATAAAAGTAAATGTACAATTTTGAAGAATTTTTCTTCTCTCTCATTGAATTAAATGCGATTCAACTACAATTTTCATAAAGCAATAAACGCTCCATTAAATACCTACAGATTACACCAACATATCACCAAACAAACCTTCCCATTTCCAAACGCCCTGAAAACCACACGTACGAAATCGATTGTAAAAACCCGTGGCTAACTAACATAAAGCGACACTTAACTTGCGCAAGCTGAAAAGCGCCGTGCGGCAATCGGAAATAGTATCCGCGCGAGATGCGCCGCCCGAGATAAGACGGCGAGCCTCGGCGGGGAGAGCATCGATCATGCACGAGACGGACTTACAAACGGGGAGTACAGAGCCGGAAAAAACGCGCGGGGGAAGTCGTTGGCGAGGAAAACGAACAAAGAGCTGTGCCGACGCCGAGCGAGTCGCGCCCGCAATCGATCGCTGCCGATCGGACGGAGCTGTAATGGTGGCTGTGCTCGGAGGTGCCTGCTAGCGGGGGAAGTCGGCTTGGAGCTAATCGGGCAAAGGTTTTGATGATTTCGAGGAGGCGGTGCGAGGAGCGGTCGTTTTTTCTTTGGCGCTGAGAAAGTCAGTTTTGTTTTTACTGAGGATCAGAGAATGATTGATGGTAATGGAAAGAGCGTTTATTTTTTTTTTTTTGTGTAAAAATTCAATCGAGTGAAAGTACAATTTTGTAACTTTCAGGAACTGAAATATATTGTAATAGAGTTGTAAATTAAAAAAAAAAGAGGGAATTGTCAACGGTAGAAAATAATGGGCAGGCTGAGATACGACGCTGTTTTCAAGATCAAGTGTCGAAAAAAGAGAGATACAATCGCGTCAATTTCTCGAGGGACGATGTAAAAAAGCGCCGAAGCCGAAGAAATACTTTGTCTCGCGTCTCATCTTTTCCTCGTGAATGGACGGAAAGAGGTATTAAGAAGTCTTGTGTGCGATTCTTTGCCAATTTCTTCGCAAACATTACCGCAAAGTTCCAAGGCTGAAGGCCTTGACATTCGTATCTCTCTCGCCGAGTAGCGGGAAAATTTATCGGACGGGATAAATGATTTTCTTTCTGCTCTTTTTTTTGCAAACTTTTATTAACTTCGAAATTGGATTTTGGTTGCTAATTCGGAGGGGGCTCTGAGAGGATTTTTTTGGGCAATGTAATATCTGTTTTTTTTTTCTGTACACTGAGAGAAGAAATATCGTAAAAATTACAAATAATCTTGTAAAAATTGCTGTACTGGCTAGTAAAGCCACCACAGACTATCAAAACCCAAAAAATTATTATACTTTATAAGAAATTTTACTATACTGT
>JAWWEM010006093.1:0-29340 GCA_035582935.1 Ormyrus thymus | reverse complement strand
TAATTTTACCATCTGTGTAAAAAATAAGTTCACTATCTTACCTTGATAAAATCGTAAGCTCGCAGACTAAAATCAATATTTTGATTTTTAGGCGATGCTATTGCCTCGAGCAGCGCGCACCAACTGAAACTTTGATGACCGTGAGACACACAATATACTCTATTTATTTGGAAATTTTCAAAACAGCGATATCGGAAATAATGGGGGGGGGGTCCGTCTTGCCCGCTACGACCATCTTGCCCGGGTCTCCCCTATAAGTATTTGCATCGTTTTTGGAAAAATCTTTTTATTTTTCTGACAAAAACTTGAAAAATAAAAAATTCAACTCACCATTTATTTTAATCTGAATACACAAATAGATAATTGATTTAACATTCACCAACTAGAAAAACCCCTGCGTTTCTGCCTACAAATCTGACTGTCATCCGCCGCCAAGAGACCTCCGGAGAAAAAGCATTTTTCGAGTGCGTCCCCGGCAAATTAGTCTCTTTTTCTATCCGTTACACTCGGCCGTGCAATAGGCGCGGCACGTTCCTCTTAACTCTTAGCGGTCGAGCGCGCCCCGTAAACACTGCATAGCTGTGACTTCTGCGGGAGGTCGAGGGGGGGTCCAGACTGCACTGGAACTCCTCACGGACCCGTGAGCCAATACGCCGGAAGAATTGATTTCAGCCTCGAGTACTTGCTTCTTCTCTGCTTTCCTGCCTCCCGGACGGAGTTAATTAGCCTACGTGGGTTCTGCCGAGTGAGACTGTTTTCAGGCAAAAGATTGGCCACGCCGAGGGGGAAATGAGGATGTGGATTTTAGAATTTTTCGTTGGGCAGACTCGTCATCTGAGGAAGCGGTAGAAAATGCAGAAAAATTTACTAATTTTTTACGGTAAATTTTACTATTTATTGGTGTACTAAGATTTATGGCGCATTAAAATTACTATTTAAATAGCAAAACGTACTATAAAAATTAAATTTTGTTGCATGAAAAGTTTTACAGAAACTTCAAGAAAATTATTAGAAGCAACATAAATAAAATGGTTAATAAAATTCTTTTCATCTTATTATTTCTCAGTTTTTTTTTTCTAGAACAACTTCAAAGAATCTGTAAGAAATCTAAGTTTACCAATTTAAAAATATGAGAATGTGGAGGATTTATCTCTTTAAAATAATCTTTGTTTTCTAGTGGAAAATGTTTCTATAATTCAAGTGAAATTTAGTTGGCAAAAATATAAATTTCTTTTATTTTTCCGAATATCCAGCAGATTAATAATAAATATAAATAATATGAAAATATGATGAATTAAAAGCTCTTTTTCAGTTCAATATCTGATTTTAAAAATTAGCGGCACTGCAAAAATCTCGCCCGAGCGCACTAAATATAATCCCGAAATAAAATCCACCGTCCCCGAAATGACAAAAGGTCAGCTAAAAGGTGAGAGAAAACTCTCAGCAGCCGCGGGCTGGAAGGCGAAAGATTAAGAGAGTGGCGCTTGGGAAGAAAAGATTACGAAAATGCGCGATAAAGGGGAAATATTGTATAAGGAGGGTCTGTACAGTGCGCCCGGCGGAAAGCACTCTTCGCCAGCGACATTAAAATCGCTTTTCAATCCCCTTTTTCCCGGGGCTCCGTTCATTCTCTTCCTCTCTCTCTCTTTCTCTCTATCCCTCCCCCTCCCTCCCTCTCGCTTCTTCATAGTGCCGGCCAGCCCGATGCGGCAAAGTGCTCGGACGAGCAAATGCATGCATTCTGAGGGCAGTGGTGCGCGATTTCGAATTTTGGCGAGTTGGAGGAAGAGAATAGGAACTTGATGATCCATCTAAGTTTATGGCTTTTGAAAGGGATGATGTGGGAATTTTAAGAATGTGGAAATCTTTGAGCTGCGAACAGTAAATTAAATGAAATTATGGAAGTTTAAAGAAATTATTTTACTGAAGATTAGTGATTTTTTCCTCGGAATTACGATCAATGACAGGGCGATGATATTTGTGAAAATGCTTGAGCCACTATAGAAAAGATTCAGTACGACGAGTGCAGATATTGGTGTGTGATAAGACATTCCTTCCTAACTTAATGGAAAGCATTATTTCCGACTATGAGACTTGGAATATTAAAATTCCATGCATATGATTCATTGTGTGTGGATCAATGTACTCAGAGGAAGTTTTTTGTAACTAACAGAGGTTGATTCACTTAAAGGAAGACGCATAAGTAACTTATGCACTTGCTGTTGAGCACCACTTGAACTCTGACATGGGCACGTTTCTCTATCACTTGATCATTAAAAAATGAGGATACAATTTACTTTTCAGCATTTCTTCTCTCAATGTATATTTGAAAAAGTTAAACATATATTTGCAATTTGATTTGAACATTACATCAAAAAAGCCGTTGGCTACAGATTTGGATCCGCTCGAGTTAAAAGCGAAAATTATTCAATTACCAATCGCAAAAATTTTCTAATCGAACTATTCACACTCCGCCAAAATCCAAATAAACGCCCTTTTAATTTCGCCACTCCGGCCTCGTCCGACAATTCAATAGTTCACCCTCGGCATCTTACCGCAGCGTCAGCTCCGTAACGAGAAAACAGATTTAGATGACTACCTCCAGATAGAGCGGGACGATCTTTGGGAGCGAGTGGCGGGATAAATCGCAGCCGGAAGATGAGAAATCCGCGGCGGGAAGCTTCGGCTTGTAGCGCGAGGCCACTGAGTCGAATGATTCCGGAACGAAGACTCGAAATCCGCGAGGAATTCGACGAGATAAAAGGGCCACCGGGCTACCGTGCCATTCTTCCCTGATAATTTACTCCATTACAGAGTTCAGCGGCTCCGAATGCATAAGCCCACTGACGCCGGCCGAATTACGCGATTATTTTTATAGGTTATCGCCAGTTCGAGAGCGTTAAACTATAGGAGGTGAGAAGGTTCTTTTACTTGTGGCTCGATTCTTTTGGAAAACTTTTTGCTGTTTATGCTGCTGTTATGAGATTAGGAAAAAAAAACAAATACTTTTTAATTCAACTATACTCAAATTAAAGCTCTTGCTACGTCCTTCAATTTTTTGATTAATACGTAGGCAATGATTTCATACATTTTTTTGGAAAAGACCTATAGCTCTTTTACAAGATTTCAATATTCTCACTCAACTGTCGTGAGAATGTGGAAAATTAAAATTAGTTAATTACCTAATTTTTATACTTAATCCATATCTTTTAAAATAGAAAATGAGTAAAACACTCCTCAGTCCTTCCCAGCAGCAGGCTACACTTCACGCCCTACTTACCTAACCTCCAACTCGATGACACTGGAAAAATATTTTCGCCGCCTCCTCCCCTCGGCCATCCTCTCGTCGCCCGGCACTTGGAACAAAAACCGAGCCTACTTCGCAGTAGGCGCTTTGCCCGACGGCACACACGCCGCGCGTCGCGCGCTGCTTTTGTGCGCGCTCACGCGCTCGCTTCCCGACCGTTGCCCGGCTCAGTCCCGGCGAGGTGTCGGGCGCGCTTTTTCGGCATCCCGAGCCCGGGCCCGCCATTACGCCGGATTAGCATTGTGATTGTGTAACCGATGGTATACGCGCGCGTTGACTCCATTATGCGCGCGCGGTGCAGTCACGCGCGCGCCTCCTGCCGGTTTCGTTGTGCCGCCGCTGGCTGAATATGATTAGGGAAAGAATCGGCCCCGATTGTCGCGCGCCAACGTTTGCTGTTTTCGGGGGCCAGGGGATAATTAGGAGTGGGGGCGGCTGTATTGTTTGAGGAGGCTTCGAGCTTGTCATTTCGGGACGGTGTTTGGGGATTTTGCGAGGTGCCGAGTGGAATGATTATGGTTTGCAGCAAATTGCAGTTGGAATCTAGAATTAAGCGGATTCGTGTGTTAATTTCGGGCTGCTGTTTGATTTGTTCGGCTAGAACTCTTTGATATGATGATTAACGTGACATGATTTTAAAAATACAATATTACTGTGAATAACGGCAGATGAAAATACTACAGAGAGTTGAATTAAGAAATATCAAGGGGTATATAAGTATAAGCAAATATAAGTTTGTTTAAAAAAAAAATTTAAATAAATCTATTTATTTAAAAGCAATAGTATTTAATTTGATTCTAAAAAATCAAGGTACAAAAAATATAAAGTTTTTTAAAACTAGATAAAAATACTGCCCATAACCTAATAGAAAAACTCACAGTGCAAAAAGGTCATCTTCTCAGCCAAGCACCTCGCCTCCATCTTTTCTAAACCCCTCGAGCAGCTCGCCGAGCTCCGGCACGAGTCCTAAATTTATCCGAAAATTCTCCCGAGCAGCGGGAGCTCCGCCATCAACAGCCAGTTTTTCCGCTCCTTCATTTTCTCCCGGGGCGCGATTCCGGGAAGAGAACGAGTGCAAGTTCGGTGGCGCGTCGCGCGATATTCCGCCGCCGTCATACAATTTATTGGTAAACTTTGCTGGCTTGTTAGGCGGAGCTACGTGCACTGGGATAAGAAGTATCCTC
The DNA here is from genome assembly GCA_035582935.1 of Ormyrus thymus. Classification (NCBI taxonomy): domain Eukaryota; kingdom Metazoa; phylum Arthropoda; class Insecta; order Hymenoptera; family Ormyridae; genus Ormyrus; species Ormyrus thymus. The sequence goes on along the minus strand of JAWWEM010006093.1, from coordinate 24,849 downwards.
CGAGAGAGGGAGAGAGTCGGTGCGCGGCTTGCGGAGGGATTGGGAGAGAAAGAATCGTGGAGATACGAGCTGCTGGGTTAGGCGAGAAGAAGGCGCGATAACAACTGCTCCGTTTGCGAGAGGATTTTTGCCTTTTTTGGAGAAAATAGTGGCTGATGATTTTCTGCTGGAAATGAGGTGGTTGGGAAATGTTTAGGAAGTGGTTAGCAGGCGTAAAGAAGGTTATGTTTACAGGCATGATTGTTATTTATTCAATGTAACTTAGATTTTTTGTTTCGTGCTGTACAATGTTATTTTTTTGAATGCTTATGTTAAACGTAAGTTAGTTTATCTTATGTATTATATTCTATTATTTTCTAAGAAATCAAGTTGGTATAAAAAATGAAGAATTTAGACATTGTAAAATATTTTTATTTATATTTACAAAAAATGATCATTGATAGAATCATTTAATGACAGATGATATATAAATTTTGGACAAAATCATGTCAGAGTGCGAATAAAAAATAATAATTGTTAAAATCGTTTACCGTTTCATGCTTCTTTAGTTTAATTTATGCATAAAAATTTTTGAATGTTAATATAGTTATAAAAATATATCTTCGCATTTTTGGGACATTTTCGCGATGAGGTCCATATCTATTTTTGAGTGCTAAGTGTAAGTATCGGTGAGAGTTGACTTAATACTTTTTCAAATCGAAGTGTAAACTCATCTGGACGAAGATGCTCCCGAGGAGGTACGATGTCGTAGATAACGTTTCCGCCAATATTTCTGGGTAAATTTATACTGTAGACGTTGAACACTTTTACGTGAAATTACACGTAAGGTATAGAAGTCAAAATTTATACTCTTATAGGCGCCAGAATGGTAATTCAAATGAAACATTCGTCTTCTTGGTCCTCAGCTTATCTATATTTTGACCTGTTAAATTCGAAACCATAACGTTTACAGTACGTCCTTAAATTCTTGCCAAAAACCATGCGGCATTAGTCTACGATTACAAAGCCAGCGATTGTTGCACCACGGTCCTAAGAAATTCGTCTCCACGCGCCACAAGTCCCCAAAATCCGCTCTTTTAGAAACTCCGTCCTCAAAAAATCCAGCAGCCGACAGAGCACCTTCCCCGACCCAACGACCCCGGGCCCGAAATTCGGCTAGGCGGCGGCCTCCGACGGGCGTATCGCCCGCGAGTTAAAGAGCGCGCGGTGCAGAGTTAATCTCCGCAGAGAGAGAGAGAGAGAGAGAGAGAGACAGAGAGCGGCGGCGTATATCTCTCCGCGAAAGAGCTGCACAGAGGGAGACAGAGAGAGAGAGAGAGAGGCCTTGGCGCAGACACGCGGGGTTAGAATGCCGGCTGGCTCCTCCGTCGGGCCACTGGTGCAGACCAATGCCCTCGACGCTCCTGGCGGCGCGTGCATCCAGCCCCCTCCCCCCCGGCGGCCCCTGCCAGGAATATGAATATATATACCCGGGTACGTACGCTCCTCTTTTCCGTCATTTGCGCGCACCGAGGCTAATAAGGAGGGTGCACGCGCCTTTTTGCCGCCGAGCGCTTTGTTTCTCTGCTTTCTTACCAGGCGCGGGCGACTTTTTTCTCCCCAGGACGCCGCCCGCCGCCATGCCTCGTTTGCCCGGGATTCGGGGCCGTTTCGGTGGCGAGGGTGCCGGGAGGGACTGACCTGTGAAATACGTTGATAAAGAAACTGCGCGCGAGAGAGCCGATCGCGCGGAAGGGGAGAATTTTGCGTCTCGAACGGTGCGCCGCCGGGCTGCGGGGCTGCGTTTGCGGGCTTGTACATTCGACGCTTTTACGAACGCGGGTTTATAGCGAAGGTGTTTTTATGGTAATGAGTGAAACATTCGAAAGTCGTTCTGTGAAAAGGAAGCGACGCGCTCGAATTTTCCCCCTTTCTTTCTCGCAGGCGAAACTTTAAGAAATCATTCAGCGTTCTCGGAACGAATATAAAAGTATTCGATTGTCGGCCTAAGGAGCCACAATTGGAAATGTGCGATCCGCACTTTCCCCGAGCAAGTATTAGAATTAAAAGACTTTCGAAAATTGGACGCCGGCTGCTCCCCCGCATAGACCGGGAAGTCGGGCGCGGATTCCGCCGCTTCTCGCGCTCTCGCGGCATTAGCGATTTCTCTCATTTGAGATTATTACGGGGCAGGAGGCACTTCGGGGAAACTTTGCTGATCGAGTAATTTCGGGTATAAATTCAATTTGAATCCGGTCTCTCGTTGCGCAGGGGAGAGGAGCAGTAGGCTCCTGCTCCCTAAGCCCGCGAAACCGTCGCTATCTATGTAACGCGAGCTCTCCTAACTGCGGAGCGACTGCGAGATCTCCGTTCTCTGCTTTCGCTTCGGGGACTAACGACGGGGGAAAGAGGCTTGGTTTTCTTTTAATCGATTCGGAGTTGGCGGTGCTAAAGGGATCGATTTTTGGATTTTGCTCGTATTTGCTCTTATTTCTTTAATATAAAATCAGGTGGGCATTTCGAAATTAATGCTAATGTTTGTTACAAAATTAACGAAGATTATGTGCTTAAGTTGGCTGCGGCAATGGGTAAATTATATGGTAAAAAAAGATTTGTGGATAAAAAATGTAGCATTTTATAGCCCAATTCTATTAAATATTTTATTAACTATTCTTAAACCTTGACAGCATGATTGCAGTTTGTTGATCACGCATTGGACCACAAACTACTTCAATTGAATGTATCAGAAAATTGGTCAAAAAATTCAACTGTCAGCCTAAATTTTGGTCCAGTACCTTTTAAGGCTCGACTTAAATTTTTGAAGTAAAGTAAAACCTGCGAATCCAACCCCAAAGGTGAGAATTCTTATAGGCGAAACGCGAGCTAACTTTAACCTAAAGCTCCCGGTCGACTTACCGGATAAGCACCCGTCGTCCTTAATAAAAAAAAGGAACGCGCCGTAATCGATAAATATTAATCTCCCGGCCTCGTTAAACTTTGCAAATTAAACGTCCGAAAAAGGATCGGCCGCTCAATCTCGCCGTCGGCACACGTCCCCGTGAAAAAGGTGACTTATACGAAAGCCAGAGCCTTCCCTCGCGGAAGTTGGGCTAAGAAGGTCGGCCGGAGGGAGGAGAGGATCGACAATAACTTCTCGACTCGGCGTACAATTTAATTTTATGCAACGCTTGGCACGCCTCTTAGCGCGAGGATATCCTTATAACGTTTAACTAGATTGTTTTGATTATTGTCTCCGACATTCTGCCGTCTTAACTCACATTCTTCAGCCCCCCCCCCCCCGCCCTGCCTCCTCCCGGGATCCCTCCACCCTCATTAACGTAACTCTCGCGCAAGCGCCTCCGCCCCTCTCCGAGCTTCCGGATTCCGAGGGAGGGAGAGAGTTTCTGGAGAGGTGCTTTATACGGTCCTGCCCGAATTTCCTATCTCTTTTAGAGTCGTTTTTAGGGTTTTAGATGTAGAAGATTTATTGGGCGTTGGGAATTTAGGAGTTTAGAGGGGCTTTTGAGAGTTGGTGTTTATTGTCGTGTATGTGTAATTACGTGAAAACATTGTCAAATTCAGGAAAAACTTTTGGCCGTTGGTTTTCCTTCTTAAAAAAGTGATCGCGAAAAAGTGAAACCGAAAGTGAATGGGTTGGCTCTGATGAATCGACAAATGTGATTGATTCAAATGACGTTACTATATTTAAAGAATTAGTTTTATTGGCTAGAAAGTAACGTAAGGTTAGGTCAAAGTATAAGAGATAAGATTTGAATCGAGGAAATTTTTTAATCAAGCTTCGAGGATATTGATGGAATGTTTTGATAATAAAAAATTAAAATTAAAAAATTAAAATTAAAAGTAAAATTAATAATTTCTAACATCAATTAAAATGTCCTGTTCAAGCCTTTTCATTAATTCATATTATTGTATCTAGTTTATTTAATTGATTAACACAGTAAAATTTCTAGAACAACGACCACCTGTAAAATTCAAAAGACCAACAAACAGCCTTTATTTAACCATCGCCAAGCGAGCCGCGGAAATATATTAAACTGCGAGCTGTCGCACTCCCTTACACCCCCCCTTCAGAAAAGCCCAGATTAACTCTCTCGCATTTAGCGCGGATCTCATCATATCCCTCGGTAAAATCTCTCCTCGGTAAAATCGGCCTTCTTGGCAGCTCGCTCGAATCTCGGCGCGTCGCTTGTTTCTCCCTCCCACCCCTCTGTTTGCGCGCGCCAAAGTACGTGCATTCCGCTGCCGCATTGCAGCGACTGCATGCAGCCGGGTTATCTTTGCCCCGCTGTCTTTGATTACGCGTATACGTGCCACCGCCCCTCCCCCCCCTTCCGCGCCCCTTTATGTTTGCCCCGTCTAGGGAGTCTACAAACTCGCGACTCTGCCCCGACGTTTATGAGGGCGGCAGGCATTTGCTTATGGCGTTGGGCGAAAATTTCGGTTTTTTAGACGTGTGTTTTGGGTTGTTTTTGGTATTTTGGACTGGGAGTAGGTGAGGGAAAGTTAGGAAGAATGTATTTTTGAGAGGAAGTAATTAAGTTTTCGTAGGGATAGGTTTTGTTTTGTAAAAAAGAAACGAAAATAAAAAATATAAGCTGAAATTCATTTGGAAGCCGACTAGAACGAAAAAATTATATGAAGATAAAATTGATTGTCCCTACATTTATAATAATCCTTCAAAATTCGAAATATATTAATACTTTATTTTAAAAATGCAACTAACTCCTACTTTGAAAAAATTTCAAGTCAATTGAAGTCTTTTTATTTCCGTAATCATTGGACATAGAAAACTCATTTTGTTCATTTTCGAGTTTTTTACTCAAAAACTATTTGATAAAATGGCTTGAAATTTTTACAGATTATAGCTATTTATATTCTAAATCAACAAAAAAATTTTCAGAGCAGTTGTTTATTTAACTTGCGTGTTATAAGGTTTTTTAATAAAAACAGGTTTTTGTTAAAAGCAAAAGAACCGTGATAATAATAAACATTACTATAAATGTTATAAATCTCTGGAAATTTTGTTTTCAAAACCCGTGCATAATCGATGCAGTCATACAACGATAACATAATTAGTAAGCCATATCTTATGATTCTTCTATTTGGAAGTTTTCATTAAAAATCCGACTTGCCAGAATAATTTTATCAACCACTTTTTTGGCCTTCTTGATGTTTGGGTGAAAAAATTCTGATACAGTGAAGTGTATGAGATTATTCAATGTCGTGTCTTACTTAATCTTGGAATTAAAATTAAAAAAAATATAAAAACAATCCTCCTTAATCAATTTTACTAAAAGTAGATCGAATTATGAAATACTAAAGTTCAAACTGTAAAAAAGAGTACACAGTAAGCTGTTCACTGTAACTATTTCCCAACAAATATTTAAAGCATCTATGATACTTCTCTGAGTAAAACCACTTTCAATTTAAACGAGCCTAATTCGTATATATTTACAAAAAAACTGCCATTTTTCTTTTGTCTTTGTCCATACAAAATCCTCCTCGCCGGAGGATGACGAAGCGATATGTTTTTTCGTGTTTGTGTTAATTGTTTGATTAATTTTTCTAGAGCGTGAAAATTAATGAAATTTGTTGTTTGAGAATATTAAAGCTAAAGCAGCTGTGCAGGCATGTCGAGCAGAAGCTGGATTTTTTGTCGGTAATTATGAAGAAAGTTCATGTTTATAAAGCAATGATTTTTTTATCACTCTAAACTCTAAATCACGACTTTGATTTGATTTTTCGGCGCTCGTGGTATAAAATAATGTTTAATACTAGTGTTTAAGTTGATTACTCACCTAGTAAGACATTTTTCGCCCGAGCGAAGCGAGGACTTTAATATACGTTTTATTAATATTAGTTACTTCAAAATAAATTCAGATAATTATCTTGTTTTTTATCTCAATAAAGCGTTAAATTATAGAATTATTCTTATAGGGGCGTAAAAAATTGATATTTACATTCATGTAAAAATTCCATTCAATAAAAAATTGATACACCTGAATTATAAGTAGTAAAGATAAAATTTAGTCAGACATTGATCCGATACAGGTAATTAATTATGTGCATAAAAGACTTTCGCACTGCAAAAGAATCTACTTTTTTCATGACAGTGAAATAAAACATAAATTTTAATACAGAAAACCAAAGTAGAAGATTTCGTTCTTTACTGTGATATGCCATAGTACAGAAAAAATATAAATAAATAGCCCAAGATCAATAATCTATTGAGAAACAAAGTTTGCGCAAATAGATAGATAAGAGACCCCTCGATTTCTCCTAAATTTATGTCATTCCGGTCAATTACTCCGACGTTCTGCTGGAACTGGGTTTTTCTAAATAGATTAATTTGAATATTAATCTTGTAATAGTTGCCGTAAGCCGTTGCGCCACTCCGCCGCTCTGTCGAACCTCGTTTTGTATATTTTCGATGTCAAAACAAAATGTATATATTATATCATTAACTTCGCACTTCGATTCATTGATTATTGCGCCTTTGCATAAGCCGAGTTTATTGTATTTTGTACTGAGAAATAATTCTCCAGTTGCGAGACTGTTACTATTCAGAGTATTAGTATCACCGAACGCACATATCGGTTTAACAAGTTTTACAAAACTGTTGGTAGTCCTATCTCAAGGGACCATCTACCAGCCCTAGGGTTCCAGCAGATAAATACAAAAATGTTAATTGTAATGAATTATAAATTTATTGCGAAAACATTGTTCACGTTAATTATTATAGTCATGTTATTATAATAATAATATAATAAAAACACAACAATATTAAATTGAACACTTACATCTGTCCTTTAATTCAATGCTCAAATATGTCAAGAAATACATAAAATTGCTCGTCCTTCTAATAGCTCAGAATTGTGTCATTGAATTAGACATTTAATTGATTATAAAGAATCTTTCAAAAATGGCTATAATTTATACTCTCTGAGCTCCTTGAAGGAAGGCCACAATCTTGAACCGTCTCCCAAATCTCTCGCTTCTGTAAACCGCTCGGTATAATTTAGCAACTCATTCATAAATATATTTTATGATAATAACGACTATTAGAAATAAGAAAATTTGAATTCTAAACTTTTCCGGGACAATATTTTTATCACCTTTTTTTTTTAATAATCTGTAGTTCCAACAGAAACAATTTTGAAACACCGCAGTCAAATTATTATATTATACATGCTAATTCAAATATTCAAATGACTAATAAATCTTGATGCTCACTATCTTCTCACGTACTTATCCATTTAACTCGGAAACCCCCACCAGTTTTCAACTGCGTATAAAAAGATTCAACATCTCAGCTGGCTGGTTCACTTGCTATTTGGATTCGATTTGCACAGATTCGTCACGACGACAACATGAGAGCCGCTTTTGCTATTCTTGTCTTCTGCCTGGTAGCTCTACTGCCGGAGTCGAGAGCTGATGCAATTGAAGCAAGTTGCCTCGAAGAATTTGAAATGAAGATTGGTATGTAATCTCTTTGTGACCATAAATATGTAGGAGCTCAAGTATTTCTCATTTCTGCATTTTAGGTCACCCATTTAAAGACACCACACCAGAGGAACGTGAAAAGAGTGATTGTAATGCAATGTGTATTTTGAAAAAAAGAGGATATGTAAGTTAGTTCGAACTCAATTTTTATCACTGATCCATATCTCATTTGGAAATACTTTATACTTTAATGTTGCAGTTGAAAGATGGCGATGATATATTTGATGAGAAACTTTTCTTGAAATACATACCAGACGATGAAAAGGAATTGTTCCTCAAATCATTCGGTGAATGTAAAGAGAAAAGTAAGGTGAAATCTTTGATTTACTTTTAAAAATTGACAACAGCAAACAATAAAAATTTACTCTTTTCAGAAAGCGGAAATGAGTGCAGATTTTTAGAGTGTCTTAGTGCATATTGTAATGAATGCGACTGATTGTGGACGTAAGGGTTTTCGGATATCGAACCTTGGCGCGCCCGACACGTCGGCAGTCGTGCTCCAGCCGAGCATTGAACATGTAATGAACTAATTAGTGCTTTCAATAAATTTACTAAGAGAGGAAACGAATTTCGGGTCACGGATTTCCTTGTAACTTTGGAATGTGTTTTCTTATTTTGAAGTATGAAAGAAGCCGCGTCCACTCAGTCTAACGCTCGACCTAATCTCACCTTTCAATATTCTCCATCTAACAGTTGAAAAGTTATATGTGATTGAACAAAAATCGATTTTTCTTACGTTTCGCTAAAAGAGCACATAACTTTTGAAAACTCAAGCGTTAGACTGGATGGACGCGGCTTCTTTTATATCTTAACATTAGAAAACATTCCAAAGTTACAAGCAAATCCGTGACCCAAAGGTCGTGTCCTCTCCTACTTCGTTATAAGTATGAGGATGATTATTTTGTGTTACCCAACCCAAAACATGAAACATTACAATGGCGACGAGGATGGTTGAGAAGAGTAATGTGAAAGTCAATGCCTAAAATCGATAAATTAATTAACTGCAGGAAGGTGCAGAGTTAAATTACCCTACTTAAATTGCATTTATGTCAAACTAGAACAAGCTCATAAGAAATAAGTCTCCCACGTGGGTACACAGCGTACCGAAACAAGAACTTATAGATTTTATGGTTGACTTAAAAATCGACAATACGTTTATTATCTGGGTGTATAATAATTTTCTAATAGACGAATTGAAGAAAGTATGGAAAAAGGATGGCACAATTAAAAAGTCAAAAAAACTAACGAAAGATGAAATAATTAGGAGTTTACTAAAACTTTACAGTATTAAATTGATTTAGATTCTTGATAATATGTATTGTAAACTACACGACTAACTGACTTACATGACAAATATGTATAACACGAAAATTTGACTGTCAAAATTTGACTAAACTTTTGCATGGGCAGGGTATCGTTCGTTGTCAATCTTTGTATTCTTTATACAATAAACTACTACAATACAAATACAATACTTTATTTCGAATTTGAAGATATTCTAGAGCTTTCAAAATCAGGCAGCTTACGAAGAGTGTCCAAGGATGTCATAGAAAATATCAGGTACAAGCAGTTCAAGGACCTAACAGAAAGATCACAAAAGGTAAAAAAAAACATTGGTAGCTAAGTCAGCGAAAAGTCAGTCTAAAGAGAACGTGAAAAGTCAAGTAGAGGTCGGCAAAGTTAATGGAATTGGTAAGGTAAGCAATATGGCAGTTATTAACAACGAAGTATTAGAAGACGATCGCGAAATAAGAGAGCGAACTCGAATCCAATTTTCGCTACATAAGGATGACTGGGAGACATTCATCGAGTAAATGGAAATGATTTTCGAAGCCAAAGAGATTAAAAAGGAAAAACAAGGGGCTCATTTATTGGTGCAAGTTGGCACCGAAGGTTTGCAATTGATCAAGTAACTGGTAGCAGCAGATAAAGTAAGTGATAAATCATACGATGACATCGTAAAAGTGAGTGAGCATCTCAATCCAAAACCATCGGAAGTGACTTTTCGGTGCCCGAAAAGGTCGCACTTACGGTTAAGCCGTGTGAAGGTCAGCTGCTCCGCCGTTCTGCTTGGGCCGCGTTTTTCTAAATAGTTTTATTTGAATATTAATCTTGTAAGAGTTGTCGTAAGCTGTTGCGCCACTCCGACGCTCTGTCGAACCTCGTTTTGAGATCGAAAATATCATTAACTTAGGTTTTTGATTCATTGATTATTGCGCCTTCGCATAAGCCGAGTTTATTGTATTTTGTACTGATAAACAATTCTCCATTTGCGAGACTGTTACTATTCAGAGTATTAGTATCACCGAACGCATATATCGGTTTAACAAGTTTTACACAGCTACCGGTAGGCCTATTTTAATGAACTATCTACCATCAGCCTTAAGGCTACAACAAGTGAAAAGCAAATACAAACATTTTAATTGTCATGAATTATAAATTTATTGCGGAAGCCTTGTTCATCTTATAATAATAATAATAATAATAATAATAATAATAATAATAATAATAATAATATGTATTAAAAACACAACATTATTAAATTGAATACTTAAAATTTGTCCATTGATTCAATCCTCAAGTATGTCAATAAATACATAAAATTGCTCGATCTCCTAATAGCTCAGAATTGTGTAATTGAATTAGCGATTTAATTAATTTAAAGGAATCTTTCCACAATCTTGAACCATCTCCCGAATCTCTCGCTTCTGTAAACCGCTCGGTATAATTTAAGAACTCATTCATAAACATTTTTTATGATAATGACGACTATTAGAAATAAGAAAATTTGAATTCTAAACTTTTCCGGGACAATATTTTTATCACCTTTTTTTTTAATAATCTGTAGTTTCAACAGAAATAATTTTGAAACACCGCAGTCCAATATTCAAACAATTTTTAGATTACTGCATTAATATATAAATTATTGAAGGAAGTTAAGTGCCAATGAATTGACAGTGGTTTTTGTAATGTTCTGAATTTCCATGGACTCAAACAAAAAATGTTGGGGAATAAAGAATCTTTTGAAAATTGAAAACTGTTGGGAACCAATTCCTAGATTATAAATACAATTATCAATTTTAAAGAAATTATGCAATAGTAATTTTCAATAGTAATTTTCAATAGTAATTTTCATACTGATCAAAAATCTGTCCTCGAATTACTGACGAGTAATTTTTCCAAAAGCGCTTTTCTCCGTGTGGATATCCTATTTTTGTCACACAATAAATATCTAATTTCTACCCTATTCCCATGCAGAACATCGCCGAATTATCATTCATAAACGAATTCGAACCCTCATTCTCCCCCCGAAATTCCCCGTCGAAAAGAAGCAAACACTCCGGCCGGCAGCTCCGCCGAAAGAAAGCCCAAATCTAGCGGAACTATCATAGAGGCGAAATCGAACGAGCGACGTGCGAAAAGACAGTCGGCGCGGCGGTTCGTTAAAGCTCCTAAAAATCGATCGCTCCGCGGGATCCTCCCTTTTTTCCCCGCTTTCCGAGCGAATTCAATATTTTGGCTATCGGGTTTCCGCGCGAGCCGCGGGCGGTCCTGCGAGATTCCCCGCCGGAATTATCGGCGGAGCGACCAGCCTGAATGACGCGGTCGGGGCTGATTCGATTGACTCGGCGAGGCTTTTTAATTGCTCGAGCCGTTCGGGCTCTTTTTTCGAGTTTTTTTTTTCCAGTTTTCGGGGTGGATCTTTCTAAGGGAGAAGTGGCGCGTGAGGGAATGCTTGAGAGTATTGTAAGTCACTTAGGTGGTACTGGGATTTCGCCTGAAAAGGTGTTTTGATCGTTGATTTAGCGGCCGTAACTGTTCGGTAATTCTTACGACAGCTGGTCCGATAGATTTTTTGCGTCCTGTTCAATTATGAAGCGATACGATTCTTGATTTATAAGTATGTAAATTAATACTTGTCTTTCGATTTTCAATTTGGTATCTTGTTTTGTATAACAATTGTTAATATGATTTTATTTCTAATTTTAGTTATCTTTTTTTATATTTAAAAATGTAATTATTTTATAACTCATTAAAAAATAAATTATGACACTCGATTTTTTTAACTGTTAATCATATTAGGTAAAATTACAAAAACTGATTCTTCCTATAAATCAAAGTTTTTTGTATTATAAATATTTACTTTTTTATATTTAATTGGAAAAAATAGTTGATATTAGAGAAGTCCTGTGGCTATTGAATAGGTTGCGATGAAATAGTGATGTAATATGAAATATATCCTAACATAACAAAATAAGTTTTACCTTGTAAATATGCAAGAAAAAATTCCACATTTTAAATTGCCAAAAAAATTTGATTTTAAGATATAGATGCTACTCTCTAGTCAGTTGAGATATTAAAAAAAATTTCTTTTCAAACACTTTATTGTTGCATGAAAGGTATTTAAAAAATATTTTCCAAATTTTTAGTATCTTTCACGTTCTTGCGATATTGTCAAACTGTATGACGTAGCTTGCGAGATTCTATTGTTTCCGCAACTATAATCATGAGAGCAAGATTTTGCTTTTTTTAATAATTAATATCTTTTTATTTTACACGTCAAGCTATAATAAATTTTATATTTTTGGAAATCTGGAAGATTAATCTAGTAAATGCTAGTTTTTCAATGTCGTCGTGAATCTCTATTTATAAGAAAATCTTCTATTTCCTGTCCGTAAGGGCCGTTCTCGAAACAGAACGTGTTAAGTACCTCAACTTTAAATGTTATTTAAACGAGACGAAGTTACATTATATTAAATGTTTAGTTCATGTAAAAAAACGTTTCATGCTAGGAAATTATATTCTAGAAAGGTGAGTTCGTTCTTATATCTAATCTTTTTTTCTGCTACCTATTTCTTATGTAAGAAATGTTTTCCATTTCTACTAGGGATGTAACTTTCTACAATCTGAAGATCAACATTTTCTTAAAAGAATAAAATAACATGGCTGTTGAAAAATCTATCATTAATAAAGGCATAAACAAAATTTGTATCTCGACTTGCCTCAAAACAGCATTATATTTAGCTGGATTTATTTAAACGGCAGCTCTTCCCTCTCCCCTACCCAAACCTGTCTCCGCTTCCGTTTGTTGCTCCCAAGCAGCAGCAGCGCCTAAAAAGCCGATTGTCAATTATCCGAAATAGTCCCAGATCATTAACCGAGGCAGCCCTACAGTCTACCCTCTCCGCCCAAGAAGTCTGCTACCACCCATCGATATTTCTCACGCGATAGCCGATCGGAGATGCGGAATCGGAAGGAGGAAGAAAGCGGGGCAAGAACCAGCTCTCCGCGCTTCGGGAGGCCGCGCTCCCGGGGCGGCCGACACTGCCAGGGGCGTTGCGCGAAAACATGCCCGCACAATGTTGCTCCAACTACACGACAATTATTATTCATAAGCTTTATAATTAACGGCGGACCCCCGCCGGCGCCGACTCCATCGAGAATCTCGTCGCCGCCGCCGTCGCCTCAAGAGTCCGACGCGATCGATGATATATCTTTCGAAGATGGCGACTATTGCGCTTAATTGGAATAGCGTGGCGCAATGATCCGAGGAACATCTGTGCGAGGGGGGATAGGATTTAGGGGTCTTTAAGGTACTTTAATTAAGTTTATTTATTATTGTTTGTTTTCAGGTAAATATCATTCATTCTTTCTAGAGATTTCCTTTTAGAGGGGGCTACGCACACAAGTCCCCTTATAATCGCCTGAAACATTGGAAATTGTATTAATGATATTTTATCATAGTTATATATCAATATATTTGATTTATTACCGAAAGAAGCTGTATGTTAGATGAAACTCTTTAGCCTCGATCGATACGAAGATTTTGGCTTTGCTGTAACCTGCAAAACGCACTCATTGACGAATTTTTCATTCAGCAAAGCCTAAAATTTTTGCAGTTTATGCGATTTAACACTGCAGCTATATTGTTGCGACTAAATTTTTTGATTATTTATTTTAAACATTTGTTTGGCTCATAAAAAATTTAAAATAAAAAGGTAAAGACATTTAGGTACATAATAAATATAATAAACGAAATAAAATTCTATCATATCAAACAATTACTTTTTAAGTAAATAAAATCATAAAATTTGTATAATTGAAACATTCACTTTATTCAAACTCTCTCTCTCTCTCTCTCTCTCTTATCCGGCCACTTCCTTCTAGCTCCCTTAACTTCATTATTTTTCTTGAAAAGTCTCTTTCGCCGTCGACTGGAAAACTCCGACTAACCGTCCCGTCATCACAAAGTCTGCAGACACAATCAAAGCAAACGCAAACGCGCCTCAAGCAGACACCCGAGAGAGCACAGGTATTTCTTGCTTTCAACGTTGCGCAGCCGCCGCCGCCGCCGCTGCGAAAACGTCCGGTTTCCGAAGATCTCGCTTTGTTACAATTACGCTTTCCGCTTTCTTTTCCACTGGCTGCGCCGCCGAGGGTCGCGCGGCATTGTCGGACGACAATGAGCGCGCGGAGTCGCGCGGCCGTCTGTTTCCTGTTGCGGCTCGAGTATTCTCGATTCACGCCTTTGAACGCGAGAGAGTCTAGTGGCTCGGTAATCCCGAAAATGGGTGCGTTTACGTTCGAGTGCTTATATGCCTGACGTTTATAGAAATTTCTTTATATCGCGCGGATTCTCGGCTCTCGCAGTGGGCTGTGGATTTGGGGTGGCTGATGTATAGAGAGGAAAAAATATCGATTCACGTGATTCTTTTAATTTGGATGAACTGTTATGGTTAGTTTTGAGATATTTAACTTTTTAATTTTTTACATCATTTTTTGGTTTCTTTATTATTAATAAACCTTATGTTCCGCAAACTGACACTGAATTTTATCATACTCAATTTTTTTTTTTTTTTGTTTTTGATAATTAATCTATAACTAATGTTTGCTCTGCCTTGGTTTTGTCTTCTTCTATTTTTTTCTTTAAAAAAAATCTCAATCGACATCGAAATGTTGGATATTTTAACGAATAAAGAACATTTGATAGAAAGAACCATCAGTATTTTTCTATTTTATGATAATTAATACACTGTTTTTTTCTGAAGTCGCTTTCGAGTCTAATAATCAGCTTTGTGATTTACAATTTACTTTACAAGACTAGCTACATTGTCTAATCTTACATTTTTGCTTAAAATCAGAATTGAGCCTTACACTATATTAGTCTCATATTGATTGCCTCTTTGTCAAAGTAACACAGTGCAAAAAATTGACCAACGTAGCGAAATAAGAATTCGAATACAGCTTAATTTTTTCGGAAACAATATTCACCCCTCTTAGAGCCGATGGCTACAGGGTGCCTACACAGCCTTTCAGAATACGCATTCGCATCCTTCTTCAGTCAAAAAACGAAGAGAAAAGCCCCGCAATTACACGAGCACCTTTATCTCCTTAACCCAACGAAACGCCCAAGTCTCCTTAATCCGCCGCGTCGCCCCGAGTTCTCACAGCGCAAACAGAAGAAATTTTCCACCTCTCTGGCGGGGCGGCCCCGTCCCCGTGCCCACCTCCTCTCATTATCAATTAACCACACGAGCGGCAAGCCGATTATTCCAATGGCCGGTCAAGAAACCGCAGCGGGCCCTCGATTGCCCCCGAGCCCGTGCTTAGCGGCGCAACACCCGGTAAAAATCACTCCCACGAGGGTCGACCGCCTAATCCAATTTCGGGGGGGGGGGACGAATCGGACGCGCGACCGGAAGCTCGCGGTCAGCTACCTGTCCCGAAAAAGTGCGAGACCTTTTGTCGAAGGCGCGCGAGATGAGCGAGTCAAGAGGGGGCGAGGAGCGACGGGAAAGAGAGTTATATTGTCGAGGCTGCTGGGACGAAAGAGGATTCGGGCTTTTCGAGTGCTTTTCAGCCGAGGGACGCGCTTTTGATGCTGTCGCTCGTACGTGTCGTCATTTTCCCGCCTGCTTTGCGTCTGTTTGTGTTGGCTGGGTTGCGGTCGGTTAAGGATTCTTGTCCGGCTAACTAAGGGATGTTTTATAAATATAAATGCTAAGGGAGCCAGTGAATTGTTGAAGAATCTATTGTGTGAAAAAGCATTAATGGGGCGAAAAAGGACAAGGTGTGTTATTTCAAAAGTTGTTGTAAACATGGATTCTTGTTAACTCTTCGGTCAATGCGCAGAGGCCGGTTCAGTGCACTTGAAAGATTTATTCTTCCGAGGATGAATTAATTTAATTACTAGCTCGGTAAAAAAAGGACATATTTTCCGCATTTCAGTTCGTTCTAATCGAATTTGACCGAGAATCAGCTGCTCGGACACCCTTTAACTTAATCACACAGCAAACTAGGCTCCAGCGACAAGAAAACGCTTCCATGTCGCAAAAGCCGCATTCCCTCAACCGCGCAGTCCAGCCACTCTGCATCCCTGCCCAACTCCCTCCAATCGAGCGCCGCCGTACCAAAAATTCCATCCCCCGTCGATTTTTTCCCCTCCCGAACTCAAAACCCAATATTCAAAACGAGTCCGCACCCCGTGGCGAAAAAAAAAGAACGCAGAAAAAAAAGCGGCATAAGCGGCCAAAGTGAAGCCAGGCGGAAGCTCCTCCGCGGAATAATCTTCCTCGTAGACAGAACTTGATTCCGGGCGAAGGGCAGCGGCCGGGGCTATATGGGCTTGTCAAAGCGCCGACAGGATGACATCTCCATTATATCGCGTACACGTGGGAAGCGAGTCCAGCGCGTGCCGAGATAACGGATCTCCCCCCTCCAGCCCCCTCCCTTCCCCTCCCCTGAGATCGCACCGAGATTATTGACTCGAAAGTTTTTAATGACTCCTGGCTTCCTGTTGCGAGATTTCGACGATTTCTTTCTTGTTTCTTTTTTTTTTTTTGCTTACAAGGGAGGGGGCAGTTTGGCAGAGAGATTAGCGCAAGGATCAGTGGAGGTATTAGAGTGCACATTCCTGCCGGGCGATCGGCCCGATTTGCTCCGAGTTAATTTTAACGAAGTAACGCGCCGCTTTTCTTTTTTTTTTCCTCGTCGGGAGGAAGCTCGCGAAAGCGCCGTCGGGCTGCAGGCGGCGGATTTAATGGCACGGCCTTGGGGAGGACGTTTTCGGTCGGTCGTGCCAGATTTATTTCGAGCGAACGCTTGGCTAAGTATTTCAGCTCGCAGGGAGGCTCTCCGAGACGCGCGAGCTGGCAGATTTTTAATTTTAATTGATTTTGCGACTTTTAGCAGTCGTTTGGTCGCAATGGAAAGGTGCTCGATCGGCTCGTTTTGACGGGTATGCAAAATGAAGCTTGCGAGCACAGAGAAAATTGCAACGAATCCGTTTCTAAGCGTTACCTTTTACAGATTCTTCGCGCGAGCTGCAAAATAACTTTCGCACCTAATACGCGCGAAAAATGAAGCTCGTCCCGCCTCGCGCAAAAGTCAAGCCTCTCTCGAGGCAGCAAATAAAACGAATCCCTCTCCCGCTCCCCCTGCAGCTCTGCGCTCCTAAAAAAGAATATCGAGCGGCGTTAATAATCGAAGCGCACCGAGTCATGAATAATGAATGACGCGCGTCCTTGCGAATGCAGCTCCCGTTACAACTGCCCCCGGCCGTCGCAGCTCTCTTCCGACGGGCCGCACGCTCGCAAGTGTTTAAGATCGCTCGATAAGGGAGGGCACGTGGCTCTCGGACGTATTAACGCTCCCTTTTCGATGTATATTGCCTTTTAAAGGAGTTTAAGAGCCTCCTCGTCGACGCGGCGCCGATGCTCGAAGGGCAGGATTTACTGCAGCGGGAGAGACGGGGGCTATCTCGCCGAGGAATCGCGAGGATCGCCGGCTGGAAAATCAGTGAAAAGTTGGGAAAGTTCGGTGCGTGCTCGAGGGTTTAAAGAGTTGCTAATCGACCGCTGGGAAATAGGTAATACAGACTGGCACGCGTGAAGAGTGAGCAAATTCGAGAAAAAACCGGATGCGTTACTGAATATCGTCCAGAACACTTGATGTGATAGAGGATAAATAATTGCAAGTCATGTATCAAACTAGCAAAAATTGGTTTTCGCCCATTTATTAAGTGATTATTTGTAACGAATTATACAACTCATGTTTCTCTGTTTCCAGTGGATCTATATATAATGATTAATGCCTCCTTTGATCTAAATTTATCTTACCGGGATAAACACATTTAGAAGAGCACAAGTGAATTTCTTTCCTGTGTAATTAAAGCTTCATCAATGAATGTAGTCAATGCTCGTATATAATTTGAATTTTTTCAACCCAAACATCTAATAAAGTTAATGAATGACTTCCTTTACTGAAACTAATACATGTTTACTTTCAATTCCATGAACAATATCCTCGATCAAAAAAGATAAAAAAAGATAATGTTGTTCTTATGCAGTTTTATTGAACTTTTATTAGGAAACTAAAATACTGTAATTAATAAGTTGTTGTTTAACACTCCTTTGTTCGTAGATTTATAATTTTGTAAAAATGCCAATTAAATAGTCTGACATCTTATTTCAATTATTTAATAACCAGCACAGAAATTACAAACATTTCTATAAAACAATTGCAAATATTTATGTGCATTTGGAAATTGCCAAGTTTAAAAAGACTTCACTCAAAATATTTACTTCTTCATTATTGTATATTACGCACATCCCGCACAGCAATAAATTTTCAATATTTTTATATAATAATAATATCCGAACGTATCCAAATATCAATCGTCATGCATCTACTACAATTCTCCTTATTTTTACAAACTATTACAGATGCATTTTCGTGAATACATCACCAATTCCTCTACAATTCAATTGCCTCGCCGGCTCCAGAAACCTTTACTTCCTACAGACAATTAAACCACAAAACCATCGCGACCAACTCTGTACCAAAAAAAAAAACTCCTTTCCGCAAGATCCACCAACGTAACATAAACCAAGCAAAAATCAAAGCCCGCGCGCCGAGCCGCGCCGGCACGCACGTCGGCAAGATCCGAGGGCCGATAGCAAAGTCCACCGCATAATGGCATACACGCCCAGGGAGCGAGAGCCGCCCTCGTGCACTTTTCCCCGAGCTGCAGCTTGGGGCTGCGCGCAGGTCGCCGCCGATAAGCTAACGGCTTTTTCCCAATTTCTCGTGGGAAGACTCCGCGGGGCGAGCTTTTCGGGGGGGTACGGGGGAGGTGGGGATTTTTTATGTTCTTACGGCGCCTCGTTCGTTCCAGGGCTTCTCGGGCGAAGGGTTGGAGCACTGCGAGGTGTGAAAAAGGGTTGTTTCTCGAAATTTATTTCGTCACTTTGAGGAGGGCGGCGGCACATTATATAGTATTTTGCACGATATTTTATAAAGGTTTATTTGGGAATTTAGAAAGTTTTAGATAAAAATTTTGACGGTTAAAAATCTAATGAACTGGGAGGGGCTGTAAAGTTCGGCTCGCGGACGCGGATCAAATTGGAGCATTTTTTTATAATTGAAATTTCGGGAAAGTCGAAGTTATTAAGTCTAAAGCTTTGAAAAAGATAAGTCGTAATTACTTTTAATGCTTTTTTAAATTTAATCATTAAGCTTACAATTGTCTGTCGGAGACATTTTGATATATAACACATGATCAAATATTTTAAACTAAAAACTAATATTTAATTGGAATAAAAGTGTTTCATTCAAGAGTTACTGCCGGACTCGTATTGCCATTAGAATCTTTTCAATTTCAATTTTATTTATTATTAATTTTCTTACATTGACCAAGTTGCTAATAGCTAATTATTGTAAAAAATTTAAAAATAATCGCTTCTTAATTACACTTCATAATCTGTCTATATATAATATTCCGTTTGATCCACTTTATTACGCATTTAGAATACATCGCTCATATATAATGAATTGAGATTATGTACATTGCAAGTCGGAAATAACAACTCATTCTTTTTAAAGAAGTGATTATTTTTGCATTAGATACCAGGAAGATATTTTCGAAGCTAAATTATTGCAACACAATATAAGCTTACTTATTTGGTTCTTATTTATTTTGTTATTTATATTTTCATTACTTTGAAAAAAAATTAATACACTATATTATATTAACTAATAACAAATACAGTATTCCTAGTCTTGTAAAAAAACCAAATTTATAAGTACTAATTTATATTTTATACTATTATCTCTCATCATTCGATAAAATGTCTGCCTTGACATTCTGAAAGTTTTATTGCTTTCAAATACTTGCTCAAAGCTTCAAAGCATTATTTAAACGAGCATTTATAAAATATGAATAAAATACAAATCTTTTTATTATTGCAATAATTTACATTTATAATTTTCCCAAGACAAAGTCCCCGCATTTCCTTATTACCAAAAAATTAGATGAATTTAAATCCGGATCGACGCTTCCACCACCTCGGATCATTAGAGCATCGAGGGAGCAGGTCATTACTTGCGTACCTGCCGAGCGCAACCGAGGGGCAGGAAGCTTGTCTCGTTACCAGGTGTTTCTTAAACCTCTCTGATTACCGAAATTCCCACCTGGCCGCCTTCAGAGGGCGTACAAGTCAAACGCTTCCCACACATCTGACCGAGAATTTCCTCCGATCCTGTACAAAGGCCCGAGCAGCCTCCTTTCAGGAGAGAAGCTCCACCCCGCTAACGAAGTCGGACAGGCTCGAAAACAGTTTTCGCAAAAAGCCGCGCGAATCTCGAGATTCCCACATGCAGCCTCGAGATCGGGCCCATTATTTACCCGCGCAGCATTGTCCGGCAAAACTCCCAAGCCCGGGCCTGAAAGGAGGAGATCGCTCGCGAGTCCGGATAAACAAGGAGCGATGAATTTCCAGTCAAGTGACCGCGCTAAAAAGTCGCTGCGAGGAGGAAGGCAAGAGCAAACCCCTTGCTTGCCCTGCGTCGCGCCCCCCCGCTTCGCCTCCTCGCCTCCTCGTCGGCGTTTATCTCGGGGCCCGCCTCCGGGCATTGTCGCGCCTTTGGGAAAGACTGGGCCTGATTGCAGGGTGAATTTCGCCGGGGAGGCGCTGCGGCGGCCCCTGAGAAGATGTCGAATTAGGGCCCCGCCGCGGGGGGTGGCGCCCCCCCGCCTCGCGCGGCCAGTTCCGACCGACGACGTTTCTTTCGCTATTATTATTGTTATTTTTTTTCCTGATCTTATCGGCCACCCAATCATGGGTAAATGCGCGTCGGTATTGAAGGGGCCTCATTGTTTCGCAGTGGGGCTAATCAGTCGAGTGAGAGAGCGACTCGGGGAGAAAGGTTCGCCGATGCTGGCGTTCGCCGGTGTACATACATGGGTGAGTGTTTGGGGTGTATACTGCGAGGCTGCGTGCATTTGCGCGGTGCACGGCGCTGACTTTGCGATTCGCGTGTTTTGCCAACTGTTTTCTGAGAGAATAAGCAGACGATTGACTTGTCGTACTTGCAAGGCATCTTGAATCAGCTCGATTGAAATCTAGATGCTGGATGGGTATCGGGTGGGTTTTATGAGTGCTTCTTAATTTCATCAAGACATCTGAATTCAATTATTAATATTAATGAACGTGTAAATACTATAATTATATTTAATAAATTATATTTGAAAAAAGTAAGAAATGCAAGCTGCTCCTCTCTTCCAGTCCAGATATTCGTACAAAAAACAATGCCCGCCGCTTGAAATCAGAAAATTTAGAGGCAGCGTAAACGATAGCATCAAAAGCGTAGTCACAAAAAGCTGCGATCCCTTCCGCCGTAGTCCGGTGTGTATCGCGATGTGCACTCTGCCATTCGAGCATTGCGCAAAGGATTTGGAGGACGTGCGCTTACATTATTTACGCGGATTTCCTTCTCTCGCTTTCGGTGCTGCGGGACGATGCTTTTAAATGTGGCAAGAGTCTGCGGTTCAAAGCTTGAAGCGTTGAGTGTTTTTTTTTTTTTTGTTGTTCTTAATGGGTTTATTTTTTATGAGTCTTTGAGCTTCAGAAGTATTCGCTGAGCGACGGATGCCGCGGTTGTTGTGCAGCGTCACGATTCTGCGAAGGTTTTCAAATTTTTAAAATGTTCTTAGATTCGCGTGACAAGAGAGTGCGACAGTTTTTTTTTCTGCTTTTGGATACATAAAGTAAAAAATTTGTTTTTATCGATTGAATTACAGGACAATAATTAAAAATAATATTTAATGAAGTGTCTCTGCGTGCTCTTGACCTTCTACGGCGGAAATGATTTTTTTATGGAACAAAGCGTCACGTAATTTATGTCTTTTCATCATAAACAGAATTAATAATATGGCAAGAAACTACTGCTCAATGGAAATATGATGAAATGCTTTGTTTACAGCCACATCGGAATTTGAATGAAAGAGACATCAGTGTATGCTGCGACAATGAATTTGAATGAAAAAAATACTATTATTATTATCTATCTCTAAACAATTTTGCTTCCTCCTGGAGGAAGTTTTGTGATAGTAATTTTTGGAGTTGTTCGAGAAACCTGTTATAATTGTATTTTAAGGTGTCAGAAACAAGAGTAAATGGTTTTTGAAAAATGTCTGTATGGGTGTATGTGTGTATGTATACGCCTGGATCTCAGCTTTTTACTGAACGGATTTACATCGTTTACGGCTCATTTTTTTTTGCTTTCTTTTTGTGATGGAGGCCAAAAAAATCTTTTTTTGTTTCGCTTATTTGTTTTCGTTTTATCGCAAATTTTCGATTTCCGAAAAATTTAATTTTAGTTTTTTTATATGCTATTCATTTACGGCGGCGGTGGCGGCAAAATCTTTTTATAATATAGAGAGATTATAAGTGTTTAAATGAACGAAAAACTGTAGTTTTCCGAATAATTTGGGTAGATAATTAGTGACTTTTTTTTTAATCGTCCACGACAAATTCCGTCATGGATATAGCAACGATTAAAAAATATATCTTTTAACATAATATAAAAATAGATCAATCAAAAACTCATTTTAAAATCAAAGGTAGAAAACGCAGCCACGTTAGAAAGGCAGAACTCAATTTTTTGTACATAAAGTTTAAATCTTTATAATTTTAAGAAAGAGCAAAATTGTATTTGTAGATGAAAGTAAGTGCTGTCTATTTTAATTACAATGTATTAAGAAAGTATTAACCAGAACAATGATCGTCAATGTATGTCAAGAAGAAAGCCGCAGAACAAGTTGTAACAGATTTTTTACCAAAAAGCATCTTTTAGTCTGAGAAAAATTCAAGACTCAAAGGAACACTTAGAAGTTCTGACATTACAAATTAACATTATACTTTTAAAAGTGTCTGTGTAACCGTTTTCACATTTTTATAATTTCATTGAGTGATATTATCATTAATTAGTTCGGTCGAAACTGTCAAAAATATTGTATACATTTTGTTTAAATAAATCATAGTTAAGTGTTAAAATATGTTAGAGAGTTTCGAAATTAGGAAGGTAGAAATAAGGTAAACTATCTTGTATAAATTTTAAGTAAAAATATTTATTTTTTAAAGTTTCATATTTTCTTTAAATATTAATGATAACAAGTACACGTACATTTCAGCTTTTCTTAGGATCATTCTTCCAACACATTATTCTTGCCGTAGAGTTTGACCAAGAAGTGGATGCCTTGTCCTACTTTACTTAGGTATTGGACGGAGACGAAGGTGAAGCCCGGTCCGCCAGAACAGATTTTGGTCTCGGCGCTGTTTGTGTCGGACCACACGTCGTATACCTCGACTCTCGTGATTTTGGTCATGCCGTTGCCTTCATACAACTCTATTTTATTTATCTGTTTCGACGAAATATAATGGTAGTACACCTCGTGATTTTTTATAAGGAAGTCACCGTACTCGCGTTTCCCGCGAAACAGGTTTTGGTTGGCGTGTAGTATTTGGCTCAAGCTCAGGACCAGCAGAGCGCTGATCGTTAGGAGAGTCAAGCTCCGCATGTTGCTGGAGAGGGATAATTAGAGTCGATTCATTGAAACATCAATCTTTTATTTTTTCATTCTTCGATTGGTTAATACAATCTTTAGATTCATTGCGTAAGGCTCTTTGGAAATTGTTAGTTTTGCAACGCGTTCGCCGGGCGAAGAAAGTTTACTTCATTATAAATAAAAGTACTTACATTGGTCGAAATTCGTATGGAGAGAGGATTAGTCTCTGCTGACTTTGCAGTTAACAGCAACTGTAATATATTTGGTATTAACCTCTTATATAACTTCCTTAATTGTGCAGATAATAATTGTGTGATACGGTCATATACAAACTATCGTAAGCCTTTGCTAATGAAATTTTCTGATAATTTAAATTAATTATATTTCTACCGATAAATTTTCAAACAAAAATTAGAGAAATATAATCTGATATAGTAATTTATTAAAATACTTATAAGTATTTTAATTAATTAGTCTATTGATAAGTATTTCACTGACTTATTATAAGTTTTATCAATCTGTATCAATTAATTATGTTGGCTCTACGCCCCGTACCTGCTATCATTACTTTCCCTAATTTTCGTTTGAAAAGTTCAACAACCAAGATCTAATATTCATATCTGACACACCTACACAAACAAACATACATACACTCATACACACACTTACTGACAGAAAGAAATTAAATGTAAATTGGACACAATGAAATTAAGTAGAAAATTGTAATTTTTATAATGCTACACACACCATAAGCATTGTAGTTGCAGCCGCGCTTAAGAGGAGTCATCCTAGAGCGTTAAAATAAATAAATCTTAAATAATTAAAAAAAAAGTAAATTTTAATAGTGTTATTATAAATGCAAAAAATTGGCGAATAATCAAATCTACAATTCGTATTGTGTTACTTTGTTATTTCTTTTCAGACCGTTACGAAATATAACACATTTCGACAACATGCTCTAATTTAAATTATCTGCAAACCGTCGAATCTGGTTACTACCAAACGTTATGAATTTTTAATTAAAAAATTATTGAACAATCAAGTCGCCTGTTGCTTCAGATGCATTCATCTGCGTTTGAAATGAATTAAGAAGTGGCCTTTCTGTAGTCTAGAATCAATGTCCGAATGCCGAATTAAACCGCAAATTGATTATCAACGTAATCTAATTAATTATCTTTTATATAATTACTTGTACTCTTCCAAATTTTAAAATAAGATTGATCAGTTGGAAAAATTTTTATTCCCACAAAATTCCACGGATTTACATAAACACTGTTAAAAAATATTACAAATACCCGAAGAGCAAGGCGACGTAGCTGTGCCTAAACCGCCCGCGACGATTCTGGGCAGGACGCTGCCAGTCGTCCTTGACGTCGATGGCTTCAGTGCCGGTGATCGCAGCCGTCTCCCAGTGCTTGCACATACACTGAGAAAAATACCTGATTAAAAATTAGTATACTCTATCGTAATCGAAGGACAAACTTGCACTATCCTGAAAA
>JAWWEM010006082.1:0-29346 GCA_035582935.1 Ormyrus thymus | reverse complement strand
AGTCGCGGTCGCACGCAGTCGCAGAAACTCCCGGCGGCGAAGACGTACAAAGCCCGCGAGAGAGAGAGAGAGAGAGACTGTTTTCCTCCCTTCACCTTGTCGCGTCTGCGGGCGAATGTCAATTAATTAACCGCTCGTAATTACCGCTAATTCGTACCTGCGTTCGATTCCTGCTCCTCCTCCTGCCGCTCGCTTTGTTTCTCCGCTCACTATCGATGATCAATTGGCTATTGCCCGCGGGGAGAATCGCCGATTGCGGTTTTATTGAGCGCAGATAAGCTGTTCTCATTTTTTTTCACCGAGAGCCGCTTTTTGCCGGGACTCCGGTTTGCTTTATTAGCGAGGTTGGATAACGCGAGATAGGAGATATGGGGGATAATGCGTAATTGAAATTGAAATGGATATAAATAATTGAATTATGGTCTTAGGAGGGTTTGTCTTGTAGCTACAAATAAAGAAAGTTTTGTTGGAAAAAGTTGCCGTTACGTAAAGGAAGTTGTAGAAAAGATCATAAACTCTAGAGGAATAAAGACTTATTTTTGCGCGATTCCAGTAACGAAGCAGCAATTATGGGGTATTATAATTGTTAAGATTCGACTTGTACTGTGATAAAAAATTAAATATAAATTAATTATCTGTATCTAAAACTACTATAATAAATTACAAAATGATGGCTACTTCGTAAACGGTAGTAAAATAAAAAAAGTTGCAATTTCTAATCTTTAAGTCAACTAAAGATAGCTCAATAAATTCAATACTGCACTTTCCACTAATAATTCTTGCATTAATTAATACCATTCCCACACTCTCTAACAAAATGCCGATTATCACATAAATTATGCATAGAAGAAGCACTTCAAAGCGCGGCTTGTTACCCAATTCAACTCATCTCCGTGACTCCGCTCAAAAACCGAGCTCAATATTTCGATCGAGTTCCCGAATCCTCGCACCTCCTCGCACTCTGATATCCCGTCAGCTGCATAAATCAGCCCGGCTCTCTCGTCGAGCTGCCACGTCGAGCATTAGGTAATAATACTCGCGGAGGGAATCGATACTCGCCAAGGATCGATCGTAGAAAGTGATCTCGCTCTCGCGTGCATTAGCGTAGAATCGTTAAAAAAAAAAGACTCCATCGGTCGCGCTTGGCCATTAATAGTTATCCTCTGCGTAAGACCGCCGGGCCGGAAGTGCAACGGAGATAACGGCCGAGACTGTACTATTCGAGACGTCTGGGGCGCGAGAGGCGGTGGGGTGGGGGGGGGGGGGCTTTCGGTTGAAAAGAGAGGAGAGGCTTCGACGCGCCTATTGATTTATTTGCCATCGCTCGCGGTTGAGAGAGATATCGAGCGATGGCGATTGGCCAGCTGCTGATCTTTTTTTCAGGCTTCATGGCGAGATAAGAAAAAAACGATGACAACGCGAGCAAAAACGAGCGACGGTTGCTGTTTTCTTTTTTGGGTTAATAATAATAGAATTATGAAGCTCCGTTTTGTAGGCTTTTGTCATTTCTATTTAAAATACCAAACGAATCGGCGTGCTTTCTGAATTGTTTAAGACGGCATAAAGAAGGTTCGATGTATCAAAACAGTTGCGAGAAATGCAAACGATTTGATTTGCAGCTGATTTTTAAAAATCAATGCGAGAACTCGGAAATTTCAAAATCAATCGCTTCAAAATTACAGAAAGCGGGATTCGGCATCGAGGCAGTAACCCAATAAAAATACCAGCTCTATAAATAGACCAGCAATCACACCCATCGCGGCATTTCTAATTAGTAAAAGCGTAAAGCAGCGGCAGAAATCCGACTTTCGCGACCCAATCGAATGCCGAATAAACTCTTGAAAATTTCACCGGAGCCACTCGGCGAAACGCAATCTTCTTCCGCGCGCGCGCGAAGCTTTCGAAAGCGAGTATATCCACCGCGAGTGCAATCGAGCTTGCTCCGAATGCATAAATCAATTGTTAAGTCTTAGGCTCTCTCTCTCTCTCTCTCTCTCTCTCTCTCTCTCTCTCTCTCTCTCTCTCTCTCTCTCTCTCTCTCTCTCTCTCTCGCAAAAGTGTTTACTCTCGAGGCGTCGTCTGAACCGATAAGCCTCCGCCGCCGCCGCCGACGCCGCCTCGGAAAAGTGTCGCGGCTTTTCACGAGCGGCGAGACTTATCTGCCGCCTATCTATATCGGCGCTCGGCTCGAAATTTATGCCGCGGCCAGTCCAGTTTGAATTTATGCTCGCCCCGATAATTCCCTCGTCTTCTCTTTCGCTTTCTGCCCGGGAATTTTCATTTTTCGAGCCGCCGCTCAAATCCTAATGGCTTCTCTCTCTCTCTCTCTCTCTCTCTCTCTCTCTCTCTCGGCTCTCCATTTGCGCAGAGTCGGTAATACGAGCAAGACGCGATTCAGGAGTTAAGTGTCGTTTATGGACTGTAGGAAACATTTTCATAACACTTAAGTTTATTGCGAGGTAAAATATGTGCGCCACTCGTTTCCGTCCTCCGATCGTGTCTTGTCTTTTATTTTGATAGATGACAGTTATTGGGGGGGGCTTTCGAAGCGAACGCATGAAGACGTTATGCGGAAAGTTATTTTCTATAAAGCTAATTTATCGTAAGTCGCCTGCATTATAATCAAGTTTTATCTCTTAATGCATTAGCATGAAGTATCAGTGTATTAATTCTCTGCTCGATATGTCTTACTTTTCTTGCTCTCGTTATTAAGAAACGCGTGCAATTAATATTTTATTATTACTCGCTATACTTTTATGCTTTTATATTACTTGTGGTTACGTGGGTATTTTAAACTTTTACGCGAATAAAAAACGCGAAAAAATTCGAAGAAACAGCTTCTTATTCTAAATTGGCAATGAAAACATAAAAATTTTACAATCTCCATCCCATCAATCACCGAGCTCTCAATATGGATCTATCAAACTTTTTCCTTACTTCTGGAAAACCCAGCTACTTTTTCAACCGCGCATTAAACAAGGCCGTCAATCCAGACCCAAGCGCTCGAAACAGCATCCTCTCTAAACACCTTCCTCGAAACCGCTAATTTATGCTCGGCGCAGCAAGCCGCGGCGAGCAGCGGTGCTCCTGGCGAACGGCTCAATCCGCGCCGGAGCCTCGTCGATCGGACTCCCCGCGTTAGCGAGGCGCGTCGCGGGTCGCCCGCGGCCGGCGAATCGATTCGCCGGGGGCGTAAAAGGAGACGCTCCAATTCCCGCTCGAGAGATTTTCGCGAGTCCGGCCGGCACTCGAGTCGTGGGAGAGGGTGGCACTTCCTCCTGAATAAGTGATGCGAAAGAGAGAGAGAGAGCGGGATGCTCCACCGCGCTCACCGGCAATGAATTTGGATGCGCTGCGGGATGACCCCTCGGATATGTGGGTTACTTGGCTGAAAAGTGCGCCGGAAGGAGGGCTTTCCTTTGAATTTCTCTCCTCGAGAGAGGCGAGGGCCGAAGGGAATGTGTCGAATTTCTTCGGGGGATTCATTATCTGACGTGTCTCTTTCAGGAGGAATGAATAGTTTCTCAGAGCTTTAAAATTGAAAAGACTTATACGGCTTTACTTTTTAAGATAAAATGTGATACTGACTTTTATAATTGTGAGCTTTGGTTTTGTATTTTACTTTTTTCCAGGTGTCAAATTCAAAAGCAAAAAAAAGATCATTTTTATCTTTTACAAAGCTAAATAGCTCGTTAGAAGACCGCGCATTTCTTCGAAAAGATTTTATTCTAATGTCTTGTTAAAACATCTGTAGTCTCGAGCGTCTCCATTCGGATGAATATTTCATGCGCTTCGCCAGAAACTAACATCCATAATACTGCCACCTAAGAAGCCCGAAATACCCGATAAATTCCGCAAATGGTCTCCTCTTCGATTACCCAAATATCACTCAAGCTCGAGCACATATAAGTGTCTTTTCCATAAAATCTCGCCGTCCTCTTATCTTAAAAACTTGTTTGCACGCTCGTAAAGTTTTCACCGAGCCGCAGCCGAGCCTCCTCTCCGAATTCGGCTAAAAGCATTCCACTCGATTTTTCGCATAAATTAGGCCCGCGAATAAATCATCCGGGGGCGCTCGGCTGACCGGCGCTTACGAGTCTATTTAGCCGCGCGGTCATGAATTATACAGGCCGCGGCTTTTTCCCGGAAAAAAAAGGAGCAGCGAAATGCTAATGAATATTGATGTCCGATCATTCGAGGTCAGGCCATTAGCATTATTAAATCGCGAATCGTCCCCGAGGAGGTCTGTATCTTCTTAGTTCCGCGAGGCAGAGAGAGAGAGAGAGAGGCCGGCTTTGACCCTTTGCGGAATCGCGAGGATTGCAAGAGACCGCCGCGCTTTGTCGAGTTCTGGGGCTGCTATTACGCGGTCGGTAGAGTAATGTTGTTACCGGAGGGGATTTGTGCCACTGGTAAATTACGCTAAAAGGATTTACTCAAATGTGTATGATTTTTTTTCTCAGCGAGTTCTAGGTCTTGATGGGAGTAAGGACGTTGAAATCGTTTAAATGCCTTTTTTCTCGGGCCTATTATTAAACTAAATGAGCTTTTCTTGCGGATTATTTCAATGCTTTTTTATTCGGAGTAAAATGAAACGCTGATAGATTTTACAAAAGATTTTCTTTATTTACTTATTATGTGATTTATTTTATCAAAATTTACTGGTGGAACTTGGAATCAGCGTAGTTCTGTTATAGAATTCTATTGTCAAACTGATAGTTATACTTTATTTGACCAGTTTTCGACAAATGAGTGTTCTGATTGAAATAAATAGCGCAGCTAGAGCAAAAACAGGAAAAAAAAATGATACTGTAAAGCATGAAAGAGCACATTTTTCATTATCCCAAGTAGATTAATCATTTTCCTGCTCCGCTTCCTACTCATTAATCAAAGCCATTCATCGAGGCGCAGCAAAAGCAGTTCACGCCTCAAAGGGATGTAAGGCCTCGGCTTACAAAATATATGCCACGACACTCCTACTCCGGCTCCTCGGGGTTGGACTCGCTCGTGGCGCTTCCTCGATCGAAGGAACTTTTAAATTACGGCCTCCCGCGAAATTGAGCGCGCGCCGCGGGTTTTTCATCCCGAGAAAATTACAGAGAGCCGCGCGTAATCTTGGATTATCGGCGCTCCGACGTTTACGCGAGAAAAAGGTATTTAAACAGCCGGAGCAGCGTGGAAACGGTTTAGGGTGTTGGGTAAGGGGATTTAGAGAGAGCTTTTTAATTTATTACGAGCTAAGCTGATTTTGATTTTTGCTCGGTGACTTGCGGCTCGAGATTAATCACGATGCTGTCAGAGATATTGTTGGCTTTCTAAACTCGATGCTGAAAATTGAATTTTCGTGATCTTTACTAATAAATATCTTTAAGCTTAAGTGAAACTTGATATTTTTTAGCGAATTTGATACTTCCCTATGAAAAGAAAACATTGTGAAACGAAAACATTTTTGAGTCATTACCAAACGTTGCTCAAAAAGAGTGTTTTAAAATTTATAACATGGCTAGATTTTTTAAAATGATTTAAAATTTATTGGTGCAGATATCTTTTGAAACTTACATTTAACAGTAACGGCTGCGACGTAAAATCCTCGTAGAAAACTCAAAAAAACTGTCGTCTCTTCTTAATGCCTCCTTATAAAAGCAGCTTCAAAGAAATAAAAATGATACTTCTTGGGTGGAAAGTTATGTAGAGAAAAGAAGAAGTTTGCCCGTAGAGAAGGATCGATTTTACAGGGTGTTGGCGCATCGCTGACCCCGTTCGTTTCGAAACTGCCGTGCACTTTTGCGCATCTCTCTCTCTCTCGCGAAACAAAGTTTCTCCTTGTAAACTGGGAAGACTCGTGAAAATTAAGTAGTCGGCACTTTTACTTAGCTAAAACGAGCGCAAATTGAGATTCATGCAAGAGCCAACGACAAAGTGAATAATCGCAGTCGTTATTCCTCGATATATCCTTCTTCTCTTTTTTGATAAAGTACATGTTTTGCCGCTAATGTATTAATATTTCTTCCCATCTTTTTCGAAGCTTCTTACTTTATAAATTCTTCATTCATAAGTTATACATTATTTGAGAAGCTTATGCCACTGAATGCTTATGTTATAAATAAAAAATTTTAACAATTTTTTAAAAAAGTTGCCAACGCATTTTTTCCACCCAGTAAAACATTTCCCGATGCTCAAAGCCTCCTCGGCCGAAAAAAGTCGATCGAAGGCTCTCCCATAAAAGCACAACGCCAACGGCGGGGGGAACAAGCGGGGGAACGAGCAAACCCTCACCCCTTCCTTTTCGGCAAATACTAAAAATCCAACATCCTCCTTCCTCGGCGATCCTCCGCAAATTTAATTCGGCCCCCGGTGAACGCCGCTCTTTATGCCCGCGCTATCTCTCCTCTCTCCTCCTTCGAAGCGCTGCCTGTCGGATCCGCTGACAAAGAAGGCCGCGCAGCCGTCTGATTTTCGAGGCACGCGCGCGGCAGTGATATCATCGGCCCGGGAGATAAAAGAGCGAGGCTGCGAATGGCCCTTTGAAATAGACACCTTTTTGCGGAGGAGGCCTGGATTTGTCAGTGGGCTTTAATGAGGACCGACGAGTTTTCGGGCAGACATTTTTTCTTTTTTTTCTTTTAGAATATATTGTTTTTTACTGGATGGGTGGAGATTACGCGAGCTGTTTAAAGCGTTAATTGGTCTTTAGATAACTTTGTAAAAATATACATTTTTTTACTCTTGTAATAATGATAATTTCTTTTAATATTCGAAAAGGATTAATAATAGATGGTAAAAATGAGTAATTTATTGTTTTTTAAGAAATTTTTAGAGATTTTATTCGATTGCATTTTTAAATAATTTTAGCCAAGAACAATATAAAGAATTACAATACGACAATTTTTACTTTCCTTAATAACCAGTTTTAAAATGAAGTAACACCCCATATTGCTTATTAATTTTATTGCCTTTTCTTTTATTTCATCTTAATAAGATCTTTCTTGCACTCTTGCTCATTCATTGAATTCAATGCACAAGTACAAATAAAGCACGAAAATGAAGCAATTTAAAAACAATATTAACTTTCTCCTCTTCAAATTCAGAAAAATGAATACAAAGTATATATACCCTCGACCATAATCCTCGTCGTAATTCAATTTTATACCCCCCGCTTCTTTTTTTTGCTCCTACGACAGGTAATAACGAAACAATCAAACGCAATGAAACTGCATCCTCCGCACAAAAAGCCAAAGAGCGCTCAGCTCGCGCACAAAGGCCGCTCGTTCGTTCGTTCGGTTGCACGAAGGCCCCTCAAAAAGAAACTGCGTGCCTCGATTCGTGACTCCATTATGCGCGCCGGGCAGAGAGAATTTGACAGCCGACGGACAGTCGGGCCGCTCCTCGATCGTCGCCGGCCTAATCGCATTAAATTGTTCCGTTGCCCGTCTTCTCACGCGCGGCGGCGGCGGCTCACGAAATTCGAAGTCCGCGCAATTGGGAGGATTATTTCAATGGGTTAATGCCGATAGCGGCTGGGTTTTCTGTCCCGGGGAGAGGGGCGAAAACGGGAGAGCAAGCTGGAAACAATTGTCGTGTGGGACTACAATGAGGCCGACTGTAATTGGGGCCATTTTCCTATCAGCGTTACGCGCCTACTAAGGCCGTATATTGCGCCTTAGTGCTTCACTTATATTTATATTTGAGGCTATTAAAGATATTGCTACGGATCTAACGGTGTTTCATAACTCACTTTAGAGCTATTAGATGTAAAGTATGTGCGGTTTGATAAGATGTAAGTATTTGTTACGGCAACGAGTGTTTTCAACGAGCGGCTGTGGATTGAGGCCAGATTTCTAATTGAAATAAAATCTATGATTTTCTATAATATTTCGTATAGTAACAATTAAAAAGTCATAACCATAAAATTTAAAAACTCGATTAACTAAGATCAAAGGAATCCTCTTATTGATAATTTATGATTTTAAATAACCTCCTCTGAAGAGGTAATTTACTTGTTCTTATCCTTCCTACACGTTCTATCAACCTTTAAGTAATTCCGTTTTATTATTTTGCATTTAAACGCGCCCAAAGTTTTCTATTTCGCCCGTCTCAACTTCAGATTTCACAATTGCTGCCTCGGACGTCCAGTAAAAACTACCGAAACCTAAATCCTTCCAAGCCGAAAACACTTCCATCAAAGCCAAAGCACACGCGCCGCATCTGCAAAAAGCAAGCTGTACGCACAGGCACAGTAGCCGGCTTATAATCCTCGCAATAAGGCCGAGTCACGAGGCCGTAATCCAGCGCTTAGGGAGGCTCGGAAAATCGCAATCAGCATTACATCGTCTGGTTCTGTGCCTCGGCGCTCCTCTCTCGCTGCTCTCTCTCTCTCTCTCTCTCTCTCTCGCGCGCGCGCGCGCGCGCATTTGACTCGGGGCTGCGCTCCGGCAATTTATAGCTCGCCGGGAGAGAGAAAAAAAACACGCAAGCGCAAAAAGCCAATGGTCAGTGAGAGGTTCGGTGCGCCGGAGCCGCCTTTTATTTAACGCCTGCGTAATGAGCTACGGCCGAAGGGCCCGAATCGGCCGTGACCGACGCTCTAACTGTACTGTGCTCTTCTTTAAAAAAATTTGATTCTTGTTTTCGAGTTTTTGCGGATCGCTGTCGATGACTGGATCGATGAAGTTTTGTCGTAAATAGCTGCCAATTTCGGCAGGTTTCCTTTGTCTTCGAAGCTATTAAAATCTTAAAGTTCGCAAGTATTTTAAGTATTTTTCATTTTAGATCTTTTTAAATTCTAAACAAAATGACTTTCTAGTGTTTATTCAACCAAATATTAATAAAATTAATATAGCCCAGAACTACTCTGACTATAAAAAAAACCCTTTCAAAACTATTTTACCAGTAGTTTATTGCAAACGGTAATAAACATTTAAATACCCGGGCATTCGCCGACATTTTATTGCCCTCCCCGGAGAAACAAAACCCATTTATCAAAAAACTCTCCTCTAAAAATTCTTAAACACCTTAAAGAAAAAAAAAAGTTAATCATTCGCACCGTAAAGTCAAACCACAAGAGCTCGCCTCCGTGGTCTCACGCGCTAAAATACCGTCTGTCTCATTATTAGCCTCGGAATGCCCCTTGAAGGGCCGGTAGAAGCCTCGAGGACGACCCCAACGACGGCGACGACGACGACGGCGGCGGCGTAAATCTCTCGCCGGGGAAGTTTTGCCTCGCTCTCTCTCTCTCTCTCTCTCTTGCGCGCGAGGAAAAAACAGTTTTCACGAGCGCGTGACTTTCCCCCCCGCGGCGCGGTCCCGATCTCCCCGGCGCATGTATGGATTAATTAACCCCGGCGCGTCCCCGCCTCGCCGCGTAATCCGGCCCGTTTTTATGCGAGCCCGAGAGCCGAATTTAATGGACACAATTAACGGGTGACATTTCGGCTCAAGTGGGTGCGAAAGTGCCTGGTGGCTGATGGAATTTTTGTCGACGGGGCTAAATATAGACTTGACGGATTCTTTTGCGGCGGCTTTGTTTGGGACTTTCGAGATGTGTGACCCGGTTCTTTTTCATGCGATTCTTTTAGCTCGCGCTTTTTGTCCTATCCGAGCATTATTTGTTCCTCGAGCAAATTCAGGCTAGTCAATGCAAGTACTTAAATTTTACTGCGCGTGCTTCAGAAGCTAATTTTATTAAATTATAAATTATCGTAAAAAAACTTCCTCGATAATACTTCATACTTCATACAGCTCACTATATTGTACACTGCGATAAGTCAACAGCCATAATGCCATATGAAGTTGATAGGACGTTAAACACCCAACAAGGAATCCCTGCAACTCTTGTTGCCACAACATATTTCACAAAATTACAAACCTTACCAATAGACGTAACCTCGCAAAAAAAAATCGCCGCGTGATTTACTGCAATATTTTCCATTCCGCCACTTCAATACCCCATCGATAAACGCAGGCCTCGAAGGTCCTATCCATAAATCCGTCGAACAAAAGAAGGCCAGCCGGCAATTAGTCCTGGCAAATGAAAAAGCGCGTAAATCTCGTCGCCGCATGAATAAGCAGCGCTTTGTTACACATCGGGGCCGTTGCACGCGCGTCTTCCGGGGTAAATCGCTAATTGCAGGTGGCCCGGCACTAATTGCAGGCTACGGTCCGAGATCGAAGTCGCCGATCGGCATCGCAATGATATGCGATATTAAGGCGCGAAGCCGCTGGGAGGTCGCGTCTATCTGACGAGCGGGATATTGAATGCCGCGAGTGGCTTGCCTTTTTTCCGAGATGATTTTTGCGGTCGGGAGAGAGAGGAGAGAGGGTGTCTTTGGAGGAGCTCGCGTGCGAGTTCCGCGCGGAGATATTCGAGATTTAAAAATTCAAAGATCTAAAGTTCGATCTAACGACATTTCATATTTCCCGGAGTATTTTTCTCGCGGCTGTAATGTTTTATTCCGTATAAAAGCGTTTTAATTGTTTAATGAAAAGATTTCTTTATTGTTTGATAATTGTTTGGGAACATTGTGTCCTCGTATAATTTAATGCGTCCTTAAATTGCAAAAACTTGTGCCTAAGTGATTAAGTGTGTGGAGTAAGCGTAATGAGGAACCCAGAAAGAAATTATTAAAATTATTATACTCGTAAGATTAAATTAATGCATCGTAAACGTCTAGGTTAACCGCTTCCTGAGCATTATTGCAAAGATAAAATGAATCACTTGTTTCAGACTTTGATAAATAATCTTTGTAATTTTTTAAAATAGTCATCTGCGACAATTAGATCCGATTAAAGGCTGATTGCGAAAAATCAAGCTTTTGGCACAAAATTCGAACACCCTTAATCTTTCCAGCCACTCTCAACAATTCCACTTTCAAAACCGATGAAAAACTATTTAATACGTCTAAATAATCATAACCACATTCATCGACAGTCGAGAGGTTTCTTTCGACGTCTCAAAATCATCAAACCCGTACGACATCTGTCCGCCATTCCCGCAGGCGTCCTCTCTCCCCTCCAGTCCTCGTCGGCGTAAAAAGGCGGCCCCCTCTCTGCTTAGACATTATTCCGGGCACTAATAACCGCGCAAAAAAGCCCGGCGTCATAAATCTGCAATATGTCGAGCGGATTTTTGCGAGCGGCGAGCTCGAGAATGCGCCGGCCGTGCGCGCGCTGCCCGAAGAGGGGACTTGCATCACTGCGGATTGGGTCCAGTGCGCGCGCGCGCACACACACACGTGGGCAAAGCCCGGCGACCTTGAAAGAGGCCGGCAGCTACCACAAGTCTCTCTCTCTCTCTTGGAGGGCCCTTCGCGGCGAGAGCTGCTCTCTTCCATCCGTCCTAGTACTGTATACGCGCTGCGGCTTGTTCCTTCTTTCTTTTGACCGCGGAGAGAGCTGGAAGAGGAGAGTCCGCGGCGTCGTCTTGTTGTTTGCTTGCTACGCTCGACTTTGCGCTTTCTTTGCTCAGAGATTGCAGGGACTGGCGTTGGTCGTAGGATCTTTGTACGTATGGTCTGTTTTTTTTTTTACCGTAGTCGTCGATTAAAAATGAAGGAAATCTGATTCACTGAAACAGGCGAATTAGTCATTGTTTTTTTTTTTTCACTCTTATGTTTCTACTTTCTTGCAGCAAGCTGCGTTTAATGACAGGTTTACGTAAACATTTTAATAACATGAAGATCCTTCAGCCCTGGACAAAGTGGGAAAAGAAGATCAAGTACGACGATTGCTTGCAATGACCACGTATCCTAATCACTAGACCATATCGGAAATTTCTACGTACATGTAAAGTAATTTATACACATTCATTGCAAACCGCGTTCGCAAAGGTAGCGAAAGATTAATTATCACAGGACGGTTTCCGTGCTTTCTAAAAATTCCTCTAAAAAACGAAAGTTCGCAGTATTATGTTACCCGGCATTGCGTAACAATTACAAAACCAACGCAAATTCCGGGTAAAAACTCGGCTCAAGCGGCGATTTACGCTCTTCCCTATGCGCCAAAAATATTTAACAGGCAACAAACTTGCACTTCCGCTAATCGCCGTAAAAATTAATCGCGAAGAGTGGCGAACGAACTGGTAAAACCGCATTGTAATAACATACATTATATACAGACGTTTCGAGTGCGAGTTGGCTGCAGTTATGGCGAGCGCCGAGATTCCGCGCGTCTATGCGGCGTTTTATTTGCCGGGGAAGCAGGAGAAATTTCTCTCGAGAGTCGCGGCAGATATTGCCGTCTTTACGAGCAATAATCCGGAGAGCGTCGCCGTGCAGCTGCGTTATTAACGTTTTGTTGAATTAATTTCGAGTTACTTTTCAATCACTGTGTTCTTTTAATGGCGACTCAATTAGTTCTTATGGCATCTGTAAAGTTGATTCTTGATCTGGGTGAATTTGCTAATACTTCGTAAAAGTTAACGTTGGTTTCAGAAATTTATTGATTAAATCGCTGCAAAAAATGACGAAATTCTCGGTCTATTTAACGTAAGGCGAAAAATTGTTTAAGGGATTAGTAACGCAAATAATGTTACCAATGTAGAGATCACGTTCTGTTTCTCAAACCCACAGCTAATTATCTCTCGATCTAGTCTGTGTATTCGAGTAATGGAGCAAAAAAGTCCTTAATTAGTTTGCTCTCAGTTATGGTGAAACCCATAGGGTCCTTTTATTACCGACGGTATAAAAACGTAGCGAATTCCCTACTTATAATCGGCAAAAGCAAACCATCGGCTCGTTACCGTGTAAATTTTCATTAGAACGGGATTGTCCTTCAGCGAAACGAGCATAATGATCTGAAATCAGCATTCTTGCCCAATAAATCGGCGCAGCGCCGTAATTACGCGCATAATAGAGATTTCATCGACGTCGGCAGTTCTCCACCTGCGGCGTAAAACCGCATACCTCCGCGGCCAGTCGCTTTTCGAAAAATCTCGGCAGCAGCAGCCCCCTTTAATCCGACACCCACTCGCCGAAGGTCGTCGCCGTTCCTCACCTGCAGCGGGGCAATAACTGTTCGAACGGCGCGATTTACGAGTCCGAGAGGCGCGAAAGAATATTATCTCCGCTCCTATTTGGGTCAGTGTGCTGTGCGTCTCGGCTCTTATCGATCTGAGTCGCCGTCGGTGCGCGGGAAGGAAGGTTTCGTTCGTTAGGGGGGACTTTGAACCCGCATAAATTTGAATACGCTTCGCGGAGAGATGTTTTCCCTAATTGTAGCCGCGCATGCGCGTGTGTGCCGAGCAAATAGCCGGACGGAGACGCTTTGAGGATCGAGGAATGCTAAGTGATTTTTTTTTCTCGAGAGAGTCCAAGAGGCTGGAGCGCGGTGAAGCCCATGATTTTCCAGCCGAACATGGCGGTTAAATTTTGAAATTTCTAGTGCTTGCCTTTTCAGAAGCTCCTTTGTTTTCGTATCGCTTCTTGCAGTTTAGCATAATGTTAGTGTTTGAATAGTTTTCAAGAAATCGCCTTGTAATTTATTGCTGTTTTTCAAATTAATCATTTAAAGTTTCTTCGATAAATGGAAAATTTATAACATCGTAAAATAACTTCTTTTTAAATAAAGGAAGTTCTGTAAAAGAAAAATCCAAAAATAATCTTATCATAATTTATATGAATTACATTATATGCAATATGTAGAACGTAATTTATCGCTATTTTCGGATTGCGATAATACAAAAATATTTTTCTTTATGTTTCAGGTAAGTCAGAAAAATGAAGATTACTGCATATTAAATTTTCTTCATCGCGTAAGTATTTAGCAAAGAGCTTTACTTGAAAATTCCAAACTTAACGCTTTACCCCCCAAGATTTATGTATACAAGGAGCTTTGAATCCAAGCCCAAACAATGAAGCAATAGCCCATCGTTCCATCTCTAAAATCACAAAAGCAGCGCAGCTTCTCGTAATCAAACAAAACCGATCCTCGGAAAATATGAATATCTAAACAGTCGCATCTCTCTTCGGCCCGGCAAAAAAGCCAGAGAACACGAACAATAGTCGGACGCTCGGCGGCGATTTGTTTTTGCGTATTCAAACGGCGCATTACACAATAGGCTATTTTCGAGCCTTCGCTTTTCCCGCGACGACTTTCGCGGATTTATGGCCATATAAACTTTCATAAGTATATACGTGCCTACGTGTACGTTATACCGCCGTCTCCTAACACGGGAGATGGTAATCTCGGCCTTTACCTACCGCATACCTGGCCGATCGGCTTCGATAAACGAATCGTGCCCATTAATATTTACTCGGTAGCGCCGTGCGCCCGACGAGCGAGCTGCTGCCGGCCGCTCGTTTTTGCCTGAATTCTATTAGGGACGCTCGGCTCTCTTTTGTTTACCTTTGTAGGTGGAACTGATAGGCGCGATGAAAATTTATCGGGATTACGTTTTTACACGGGTTCCGCTTATCGGGGCCCGCCTGAGGGATCGCTGTTTTCATGGTTTCGGTGCATCGCGGCGAGAGGCAGATTCGTCGATAAGTGCTTTTGGGTAATGGAGGAAACAAAGCCATTCGTGTGAAAAAGATTAGTGAGCTCTCGGCGATAAGATCGTCGAGTCAATTACTGATAAATCGACGTGGATTGGAACCTACTTTAAGTTTATATTGTTATTAGCGTCTCTAGATTGCCTTGAGAATCATTTAATACACAAATGGACGTTAATTCTTTTTTTATACAATTAATGGGAGTTTCGCATTGTTTACAAACAATGAAGATTTGATCTGCGGTCGATGCACTAAAAATTTGCGCAAATCAGATTCTAGCTTTTTCTATTTTTAATTTACTTACCCGATAAGAAAAGTATAGTACTTGGCGTAGACTGGAGCATCAGCTGTAAATGTAAGTTACATAATTTTCATCCTCTGATTTCTATGGATAATTATTGAAAAAAATAGGTCACTTTAGACGTGATGCTGTACACGCGACGTTTTCGTTTCGTAACATCAGTACAAGGCATTGTTCTCCTCGACTTTTCTCACATGCATATAAGACATAATTCGCTTATTTACGACCCGATACTGTCATTACATCCTTTGTCACAGAGCTTTAAAATCGCACGTAATTTATAGATCGCAATAACTTTAATTTCAGTTCGATAAACGGCAAGCTACTTGCAAAAACAGTTAACATTGAGCGAAACGATAGCGATTTAATGGCAAGAGGAAACGCCTCGCAAAGGTAAAAATAATACCCGACGCATCTCAGAAAAATCAAATACGATAAACCCCGATTTCTTCCTGCCTCTCCTCGCGGCATTAATTCCGCTCGCCGCTCGGTAATGCGAGTTCGCCCACACCTCGCGACTTTAACGATAACGCGCTCGAAAACAGAGCGCGCGGCGCTTTTACGAGCGTCGGGGCGGTTATAATGGCTTTGTCGACTCGGCAGGATGACCGACTTTCGAACTCGAGAGAGAGAGAGAGAAAGAGAGCCCCGAAGATTTTACGCAGCGGGGGAGGGATGAAAGAGAGGGAGAAAGAGAGAAAGCCACTCGCCGGGCAGGAAATTTTAGCGGAGCGCCTGGCCCCGGCCATTTTTCTGTATAGGCGAAGGGGCAGCCCGAAGGCGGAAAGGAGATTGAGGATATTTTAGGTTTTATGGCCCGGCCGCGGCTTGGATTCCTCCGGCCGCGGCCGGGCATTGATTGCTTTCTCGGGCTGTTAGAATTACGGAGGGGTATTTTTAAAATGCAAATCCCCGAGCACAAAGACGTTTTGCGCGTTAATTTTAATGTACCGTCGCGGGCGGACCCATTTTCGGCCTCCCTTTGAGCGCAGCCGGTTCCCGCCAAATCTAATAGCGCACCAGTTCTTGTAAAACCTTTGTTCGTCGCGTGTGATTTTACACTTTTGCTCCGCAACGTCTGCAGCCTGGACAGATAAAGGTGAAAAAAAAAAATCGAGACCCCAGCGCTTCTCGTACAACGGCTAACTCATCCTTGAAGCTCGGCGGTGCGTCCTAGCCGCCTCGCTCCGCGAAAAAGGTCGAATCGGAAAACAAGCAGGGCTCTGTTGGATCGCCCTTTGCGGCTCTCGGGCCGCTAATCCGCCCGGCGGCTCTTCCGCGACGACTCTCTCGGCGAGGACAAAGCCGCGCTCGCGGCGTGGGACGTCCTTTTTTCGCGCTCCGACGCTCGCGTGTGGGCGCCGCCGCCGCGACTTTCTCTGTTTCTCGTGCGCGGTTTCCGCTGGACGCCGCGTGTCTCCGCGCCGCCTAGAGAGGCTGCGAGGGGTCTTTAACCTGCACGCGCGCCTACCTTGCCTAGACGAGAGAATCGGAATTTGCATTTCGTTGCCGAGAGCGAGAGAGGAGAGAGAGGGGGAGAGAGAGAGAGAGCTTTAAGTGGAACGCGGTCCGAAGTGTACGGAGGGAATGAAGAAAGCTTTTTTGAAGCTCCGCTGCTCGGGCGTCGCAATTTTTAGAAAGCTTTTTCTGGTTTTTCGAAATGAAAGCTTTGCGAACGAGAGCCGAACAGCGGGATTCAGCTGTGTTTCGATCAGGGGACAAAAGTTGCTGGAACTTTAAATTCATTTTGTCGATAAATACTAGTATAAATAAATGAAGCGTTAAATAATGTAATTTTAAACAAACTCACTTTTTCTTATAAACTTTATTTTGTAAGTATTAGAATAGTTTCAAAACGGAGAAAAATAAAATATGCTCTCTTAATTCGACAGAAACAGTATCGTTTTTCACAAGCAGGTATATTTCTGATGCAGTACGGTTATCTAAATGAACACTCAAACATTGCATAAGATTCACATAATCTCTATTTTAATGTAATACATACAATTACATAATATTTACTTGAGAATCAAATAACCCAATATTAATATCATACAAGGTTCCTTCGAGTAATAAAAGAAATTTCGTACAGCGGAGCAATTTGCATGATGGTTCTTTTTGCTTTGCCGGGGTGATAAACTGCCTACTTTATATCGATATTCGAGACAGCTCATTTCGGATGGGTGGGAATTAAAACGATATGCTGTAGGTGCCCCCGTGGGAATCGGCTGATTTATGCTTCTACATAAACGAGGAGGACTTACGGAGTCTATTACCGTTAAAGGGATGGAAATGCAAATTTAAAAAAAAAAAAAAACCGTCTCGCCGTTATCGCTCCGAGAAAGGTGAAAGGACGTCGTGGGTTTAAATCAACTGAATTTTCTTCGAATGCAGTTAATTGTTTCGCTTAAAATTGCCAAAGTGGTTATTTATAAAAGTAAATAAAGTAGTTGCAAAGTTCTTATATTATCATTGACAAAAAGGTAAGTTTGGTTTTTCAAAGCTTATTTATCGTCAAAAATTGTTAAATTAAAAGAATGATATAAGAAACAATGAAATAACTTTTGTTTATTAAACTTCCCAAAGCTTCGTCCAAAATGATCATTGCCAGACTGTGGAAACTGCGATCGTTTAAATTCATTCTTTGATCGTAAGCCACGGCGTTTAGTTTTCTGCCGTTCGAGATGTTTTCTAGTTCTATTCTGTAATCGCGCATACTAAATCGTTTTATGATGGCGTAGATAAAATTTTATCACTGGCTTTACTGCACTGGAGCCGCTTTTATCGTGAATGAATAAAGTTCTATTTTAAAGAAGGGTGATTTGATGCTCGTTGCATTCCTTTCGTGGAAACTGGAACAGTTTAATAGAAGAATTTCAATCTAATAAAAGGCGAATTCTTTCGCTCAAAGTACGAGAGGAAGGTCAAGGAAAATGCGCGCTCAGTCTTAACAGGCGCTTCCTATTTAATTTTAAATAGATTAAATTAAAAGAGAACTGATTCTTTTTGACGTGAATTGCGTTTCTTGAGATAAAATTGGATTTGCGTTTATACATTTAAAATTTACACAAAAAATTATCACGGTGAAGATAATAGTGCTAATTAAAAAAGTTATTTCAGATTAGTAAGTGTGGTTGACTTTACAATCGAAGTAAAATTTACTGTACCCTAAAGTTAATTATAGCATATTACAAAATTTACCGGGAATTTCCAAAAAACATTATACTCGCAAGCGCAAGAATCAGTAAATTAAAAAGCTCCTCTCGCAAAGGGACTCCAGCATCGGTACAAAAATTGAAAAACTCGGCGCGAGAGCGAAGGAAACTCCTCGCGCGCAATCACAGCCCGCCTCGCGCGAGCATCAGCCCCGTTTAACCCCTTGGGGTCCGGCCGAAATGAATAATTCATTTTTCGCCCTCCTCGCCGCGAGAGTGAAATCCAAAGCGAAAAAGTTGATCGGCTCATCAATCAGTTGCGCGGCGCGCCGGCGAACGTGCGGCGTGCCCCTCGGGAAGATCAATCATCGTTCGCTCTCTTTGCGCGAGAGACGGAGAAAGAGCGAGCCCCGATGATCGATATGCAGCCGCGATCTTTCTCGTGTTTGTACACTTTGCGTATTTGACGCGATGCGCTGCTCCGGGAAAGGGAGAGGGAGAGAGAGAGAGAAAGAGAGAGAGAGAGAGAGAGCGCTTTAAACTCCGGTTTTTGCCGTCTCTGAATAATGCAGGAGAGCTGATGCTTTTTGAAAAAAGAACTCGTGTAATTTCGATTGCGCAAGAAGGAGATTAATGGGGTTTCTAATGATTAGTAATAATAAGGCGGTGTTTGTGGCCGTTTTCTAGGATTATTTAAATTATCTGGTTATCATGTAAACGACTTTAGTCTCTTTATAAATAGACTTTAAGTCTGTCATTGATATTTTTCCGCAGCTTTAATGTCATCACTGAATTAATTCTTTATCGAATGATATACATACAGAGACACTTGTTTACATGTTTATCTCGATTAAATTACAGATAAGTTTAAGTACTCTGCTGAGGAGTCTAATAAATTCTTACTTGAAGATTTGCAAAAATTAATTTTTTCTCAATTTTTTCACTGTACCATTTTTATTCCCATCGAGAAAGTAAGTAAACTTGAAAATCAAACGAAACTGCACCGGACTCGCAAACTACATAGGCAGACGCAATTTTCAATTAGCGCTCCCGAATACAAAAAAAAGGCCGACTCCAAAGCGAACAAACTCGCGTCGCAGCGACCGATTAAAAAATCCCCGCGAACAATGGCCGGATCGAATCTAAAATCAGCATCCTCGGCGCACTAAACGCAGGGTTGCTCGCTCGGCACGGCCGAGCGCTTAGACGCGCGCAGGCTCGGCGCGTTCCCACCCACGCTTCGATTCGTTACGCAAGCGGAGAGCGCAGCGTGCCGTCAGTCGGCTCGCGGGCGGCGTCGGGCTCGCGGCTCGATTCGCGGCCGAAACCTCGGGCCCCCGGTGTTTGTTATAAGAGAGAGAGAGATCGACGGGTCCCGAGGGGCTGATGTTTGGACGAGCGGTTATATAGCTTTCCGCTTGTCTCCTGCTCGTTTTTAGCGGCTCGTTTTCTGTTTACGCTTTGCGTCGCGCGGGGACTCGTTTTCATTTGACGTTCAATCGGGCGTCTTTGTTCGGAAGAAGATTTTTATTAAATTTAATAAATATGGTTAATGTAATGGATTACTTTATAGATTTTAACTTTGAATGAGAATTTTTGATTTGAAACAGTCGACCTTGAACATTTTTTACCTTATCAAAATTATCTTTACAATTTCGTTTGCGGATTTTATGCTTAAAATCTCATTATTTTCAATATTCTACAAACGTTATTGCTGTTAT
This sequence comes from Ormyrus thymus, assembly GCA_035582935.1. Classification (NCBI taxonomy): domain Eukaryota; kingdom Metazoa; phylum Arthropoda; class Insecta; order Hymenoptera; family Ormyridae; genus Ormyrus; species Ormyrus thymus. Next base: position 9,683 of record JAWWEM010006082.1, on the reverse strand, counting down.
CGATTATTTCCAATAAACAGGATATGCTTGAGAACCGTGATTATAAAAGACCGGTCAGAGTCCACTCGGCTGAATTTTTAAACGCTCGATCGATCGAATGGAAATAAAAATTGAGCATCACGATTGCAATACGTGATTGGCGTTGCGATTGTTGCAACGAAAAAAGTCCCCGAGTACCGAGAAGAATAAAACTTTTTGCTCTCGAGGCGGTCGAAATTATCAGTCCCCGCTCATTAAGTTCCCTTTCCAACGGCGAAATTCCCCGTAATATATACGTATTGCGAATAATAATGATCGCGGGAACGTATATGATTACTGTAATTTTGGGCAATGAAACCGAGTTTATTGAATCAAGTACGAATTATTACCTATAGCTTGATAACTAAATTTGTGCAAGCTGACGTTCGATTCGTATCGTGCCAAAAGAGATAACGTCGAAACCGATATACACCGCCGGATTCTAGTGAAGCCGACCCATTTTCGTTATTCAGATCGGAGCTTTTGTTAAAAATTTCAAGCCATAAAAATTCTAGCGAGTCCCGCCGCGTCTGGCTTTTTCTACTTGGACATCTGTATCCACGAATTCGACTTCTTTTTTTTTATAGCCCGTAAACGCGGGGTTCTTAAATTTAATTACAGCCGGCAAAGAAACATTATAGCACCCGAGCAGGAAACGCAAGATTATAATTCAATGTTTGCTCTCGCGAGGTAAGGATCACAATTGCATCCGAAACATCATCAGTCGTAACGGCCGGAGCGGCAATTTCAATCGCGTAAGTCACGATTCGCAGCTTTTCCGGGTTCCGCATTTATGTAATAAAACAAAAAGCACTGCTATTATATCATTAAAAGCTGCAAAAATTACGAGCTTCGGACTGGTCAGAATGCAATGTGCAGTACTGTAAAGGAATTTTTTTTTTCAGGCGTGCAATGCTCACTGCACGCCTTGTAAAATCGCAATTTTTTAATAGAGCTTGAGTACTAAAAATTGTACATCGAGTTCATTCTCCAATGTTCTGCACGTTTATTTAACATAAATATTCCTTTAGTAATAAATTCAAATTTAATTTAAACTTTTAGCCAGCAGAGACACAATGAAAACAAATCTCTCTTTAAAAGAAAATTCAACTGCTATTTCATTCTTCTGTATAATTACAAAATACAAGCATGTAAATTAAAACCGAATTTTATCGGCACAAGGTCGTTTAAAAGACGTCTCACAAAACCCTACACTCTCCATTGCCAAGCATCGCCAAATACCCCGAACTCTCTCGACGAAAAAAAGCCTCTATCAAGCGTCCCATCCAATCCCGATCTATTTTCGTGCGCCAAACACGCTCGCCAATCAGTCTTGCACCCTCCCGCATGAAGTACTCAGCCGAGGCACATCCTTAATCTCCTCTCCCCGATAATCTACGCTCAGGCCAGCCGACTGAACTCTCGGCGAGACGACAAAAAGGAGGCAGCGGCAGCAGCGACGGCGTCGGCGGCAGCGGCAGCCTCTCCGCCCCCACTCCGATCGCATTCGATCCGATCTCGATCGGAACCTGCATCCCCGCTTGCTCTCGGCGCAGCACATCCGGAAGAGGTAGAGGGAGCGGGCGGAATACGTATGTGTACGGAGCGAGAGAGAGAGAGAGAGAGAGAGAGAGAGAGAGAGAGAGAAAGAGAGGGACTGTGCCGCTCGTTGTACGAAGCGGCGGCCTGCAGTCGCGCGCGAGTCGGGCCCGAGTTTGCCCGGCTGTTTTCTCTGTGCTCAAGCCGCTCACGGCGTGGTGCGTTTTGTGCTGTGTTTTGGTGCTGGTTTCACGGACTGCTTTTGTGCTTATTGGCCGGGAGTTTGGTGGAGATCGGTTGCGCTCTCGTTCAGGCTTATAATTACAGTTTTTTTTTTTGCGGATGAACAAGTGGATATTTCGCGGTGGAAGTGCGCACCGTTAATTTGAATAATGTCTAGAATGTAAAAATAGATGGTTCTTTGAGTGGGTTCTGCACATGTGGACGAATAACCTAAAAACTTAGTAATGTTTGCGTGTCAATTCTTTTCATTTCAATTTGCGAACGTATTTTAAAACTTTGAATTAGTAAGGTAGTTTTTCCTTGACAGTACATTCAATTTATTCCTGAGATTAATAACTAATAAATAGTGAACAAAACTATCTATTTTGCGAAAATCTACCTTCTTCAGAGAAGCCAACTTGCATGCCCAAACGAGCGATTTTTAAATCTACAAGCTTTACCACTAAAAACCCCCCTAATCATCGATCTCTTTAAGCAAAATAGAACCATAAAAATCAGCCGCCGCTAAGCGCTATCACGCTTTTCTCTCTTGTGACAAACACCGCGCGCCGTTCCTCAAAGCTCGAGAGCGAAAATTTATCTAAAGTACCCGGCGATTTCGCGAAATTGCGCCTCGAGCGAGGAGGCGAGAGATCGTCATTGACGCGGCGGGGCTATCGATTTCGTGCGCCTTCCTCATTCGCCTACCGGCCGAGGATCTCCGCGGCCCCGAGATCCCCGGCGAAATTATAATGTGCCGCCTTCGGGCACCCTTTTCCTCCGTGCCCGTTCTCTTTAATTGATCCGGCGGCGTGCGAACGGGCCCCGAGTCGATGACGCGACGAAAACGAGCGGGATTTAAATTCAGATAATTCGGACGCGCGTGGATTTAATCGCCGATAGCGGCTTGGCCGCTGGCCGATAATGAAAAAGCGGCCCGGCAATCTGTCTTTTTGGATCTTCCAGAGCAAATAAATTGACGGAGCTTGCTCGGTTACGTCAGGCCTTAGAGATAGTAAACTCTCCTCCGGCGGTGCGTAATGTTGGCAGATCTATTTTAAAGAATCGCATATCAATTCCGCGCTTACACTTACCGATGCTCTGAATAAACTAACAATGAACGATGCCGCTCTGATCGCCATTATTTAACCTAAGTAAACTAGACCGGTCGAAAGCCCGCGTCTCAAAATCGGCGAAACAGTTTTCCTCCGTCCGATTACAAAAGCAACGTTAACTGAAATTTATCGAGAGCACGGCTCCCCGAAGGCCGCATCAATATTCAGCTGAAGAATAAACGCAGAAAATAGCCTCGATCGCGAGTAAGCTCCCTCGCGAGCGCGGCCCGATTCCAAAAAGCTCGTTCCTCGGCAGTGGAAACGGCGGGGGGGGGGCGCTTTTCCATCGGTTCCGCACCTGCGGTAAAACCTATCTTAATAAAGCGTGCAGGCTCCGCCCCCGCGGCGGCGGCGGCGGCGGCACGTGTGCCGCGCGCGAAAAGTCACGCGCGATCGCCGCGCCGATTACGTAAGCGAGTTATTCATAGAGACGCCGATAGCGGCCCCGCGCGAATTTCGAATCCCCGGACGGCGGCGCGGGCGGGGAACCTGCTGTCGTTATTAATCGAGGAGGAACCGGCCGGCCGGGGCGTCGTCGCCGCCGAGCGTTGCGTAAAACGCGGGGACTTGTTACGGCGCCGCGGAATTCTCGTTTTTACGGCTGGAAGAAGTAAACGGTTTGTTTGTGCGCCTGCGCGCGGAGCGTCGGCGGCGAGGAAAAAGGAAAAGAGTCGGGCTTGCTTCGTGTTATCGGTCGGTAGTGAGGTAACGAGGTTCTTTGCCGGGGGAAAAATAGGTGATGCTGTCTTCTCTATAAAGGTTCGAGGCAGTGAAAAGTTTATAATAAGGAGAATCTTTGTGGTTTGTCGACTTGAGTATAATCAGTGCTTGTGTGCGCCGAAATTTGCAAGTCCAATGAGCAGACGAAGGCAGGACGATTATTACGATAGAAATCGTCGACTCGCCGCTCAACTACTTTTGAGGTTAAAGTCGTCGCACTGCACTTAGTTCGTTATCGTCCGCGCGAATATTTTACAATGCCAGTTAGAGCCTAATTGCAACTAGGAATAACGCGTCAATAACGAAGCGGTAAAAAATGCCTCTTTAATGGGACAAAAAGCAGCTGACAATGCGGGCTAATTGTGTCGCGCGAGGTAAACAAAAACATATTCATCGAGCCGACGAGTAGACGGGCAAGAAGCGAATGGTAACGACACCGTTACTCGCGGGGGAAAGTCGAAAAAATATCGCGGATAAGGATCGGAGGATATCGTGATTTATCTGCGCACATAAATCAGTACAGTAACCGTCCGTATCGTTAGAACGGATTAGTTGTTTCCTCGTGCGGCTGGGCTTGTATAACAAATCGATTAAATTATTATAATGATTAATAAGCTCCCGAACGATACGATCGCACTATCGCCGTTGCCTCATCGTCCGTTACCACTGTCACTTCTCGCTGAATCGTTAATCGGTTTTTTTGTTCCCAGCGTTTTAGATAAGAACTCGGTGAATTATTACCTCATTAACCTTTGTAACGCAATTATGACTACATTTTGGAATGTATTCTACAGCTTCTGAGCGTGTAAATATAATGGAACTCGCAAAGTTTCAATATAACCATATTCTGATCTAATCCCGAATGGCAATCATAAAGTACATTTAAATTTAGATAAAGCTGAGCAAATTTTGGTTCTTGGCTATATATCTTCTTCAAAATATACATTTCACTCGAAACTTCCTCATTAAACTCTCTCTCTCTCTTTGCCAACCGCAAAACAAAAATCAAAGCTTCTCGAAAACCCGTACCCCGACAAACGCCGCGTCCGAAATCCCCGAATTGGAGCGTTCAGTCGACGTTGGCAAAGATCGCCGAGAGTCAAGAGGTCAAGCCGCATCAGCAGCGGCAGCGTCATATCCATTCCCACGTCTCGTATTCCTCGGCTCGTGCGCTTTCAAGGCCGCGCACGTGTTCCTCTCCTCCGTCTTCCTCTGAAATCCAATTAATGCCTTCCGAAAAATGCACGCGGATCATCCGCTGGCATAAATTACCGCGGCTCGTATTCGTAGAAAAGCCAGTTTCGCCCGCGGAAATCGAATTTTTTGGAATGCGTTTCCTTGCCGATGATTTATTGGGGGGGGGGGGGACCTTTGGGCGTCGGTAAATATTTGGAAATTCCTTTTGCGACGGAGTTCGGGCTGTTTAAGTTTCGATGCGCTTTGTTTTATAAAAGCGGCTTGGCGTTTTTTTTTTGTGAGGAAATGGTGTCGTGGGTATTGATTCTGAATTTGAAGCCGACTTTCGAGCGTTACCGCTGCGAGCTATAAAAATTTTGAGCCGCGATTCCGAAGATAAATTGATATTTCTGAAAATCTATATTTAACGATTAAATTGTTATTTATAACTGTAAGAGCTGTGAGTAATGTAATCTTACAATGAATATACTTATAAAGCCAGGAGAGAATGAATAAAGTGCATTCTCACCGATATTTCTCTTTTAATGGGCTTAAATTTGCATTTACGTAAATACAACAAGTATCATTAATGAGTGTGAAATTATATGATTAATTCAGTCTAGATAGTTATAATAAATCGTCTCGATCCATATAACCTGAGAAATCGCTCCAATTAATTACCGGCGAACTCATAAAACGTTTTTACCCGATTTTCGTTCAGTTTAAAACCGAAGCAAAAACTACCTAAATAAACAAGCCAATTTATCTCTTAAGGATGTAAGTTTTATCGATTATACATATATTACGTATAATTTGATGTAAACATACACTTTTTGTACTCTGGTGAACAAATAAACAGATAAATAAATAAATTTATTGCAAAACCATTCGAACAACCGTAAAAGTTTCTCCGCCAAACTCCGAGAACCACAAAAGCTCGGGCGCAAATTGCGCAACTTAGCAACTCACAACGCAACAACATTCGCAGTCGAGCCCGACGGCAACGACGACGACTGCGACGAAGGTGCATCGACGGCGAGAGCGCGGCGAAAAAGAGTGTTAATCTTCCGCGAGAGTGACACTCGGCATTAGCGGTCGACCTTCGCCGCCGCGCGCGGCGTCATCGACTATATTTACGCAGCGCGTCTCTCCCCGGAAAAAGGATCGTCGCGGAACGAGTTTCGAGAAGAGAGGAAGAGACAAAAGGAGGGAGCAGCGCCGCGTGACATTTGCGAGTCACGGAGGGTTTCGGGCCCTTTTCCCGACCGCCTCGTTGGAGAAAAAAGAAAAAAGAGTCGCCGGCATGTCGGAGGCATGAGGACGAAGATCCCGAAGAGAGAGCTGGATGACCTTTTTGACGAGGTGAGTTCGATCGCGGCTGCGGCGCGGGAGGAACTTCCGGTTCTGCTTGGCCGGGGAGAAAATTTCAAGTTTATTCGTGATAATTTAAAGAGATAATGGAAAATGGTATTTGAGACGTCGATTTGAATAAATAAAAGAATAGTGTTTGGAGCACTTGTTCAAACTTCGTTTGATACCTAACAATGAGCAATAAAAACTCACGTGTTGGCAATTCGTCGTTAATTGTATTATTACATGTCAAATTTGAAGGACGATTCGCTTAAAGTGTGTTTAATCGCGCTTTTATGTAAAATGAAAATAGTGAAACTTATAACACGAGGAAGTATTAATATTCGCAGTTTATGATTGCAAATTTTCATTCGAATCACTTTTTTTCAATGCTAATAAATTAAAAGTGCGACAAATAATAAAAATAAAAATTAGGCTCGAAAATCATTGTATTTTAATTTTCTCACATTTAAGAATATAATTATTATAATTACGCAGGCTTTTAAAACACTATATTTTGTGGTTGCTTTGGCAACAATATATCTCGCTTAAAAGTACCATTAATTTTATTTTCAAAGTGGAACTTAAAATTATCTATACTAATAAAGAAGAGAATTTAAACGGTCATATAAACTAATGACATTTTACGACCTAATTATAGTTATAAGCGTTAAATTAAGGATAGGTAAAATTTAATATTGCTTAATCAAAATATTTCTTTTTAATTATTTTTGCACACATTTTAATGATTACAAAGTAAGAGCAAACCATTACTTTATAATTACAAAACGATCTTTTTTAAGATTAAAAACTAATAAGCGTATTTTTCGAAGAAAAGTTTCACTGCTGCTATAACGTAATTGGCAAAAATTGATAAATTGGCAACCCAAATACGTCTCGCCATTAGTAAAAAAAAAAAACCAGACATTCTCGCTAAAAACCTTTTCACCGAATGCTCGTGTTCCGCTCATCAAATTTCCCCCCGCGTATTTAGCAACAATTACAAGCCGAAAACCCCCGACCTACCATTATCGAGAATCCCAAGCAATCACGCTAAAACTCCCGCTAAAAATCCCCGGCAGCCTCCATTAGCCGAACTTTTCCACCGCCCCCTTCCCCGGCTCACCTAAATCAGCGATCCGTTCGCCATCTCTCAAAATTTCCCATCGGCCCCCCGACAGGCACGCAAGCCCCGCAATAGCTGCTGCAGCGGCCCTCGTGAAAGGAAATCGGCGCCTCGTGGGCTCGCGAGTCGTGGCGAGCGACCGAGTCGCGTGGGTTATCGTACCTCTCTCGCGGTGAGTCACGCACGCCGACTTCGGCTTTGCCGAAAAGTGGGCTTTTCCTTTTAACGGCCGCCCGCCCCGAGATCGATTCTCTCCCGAGGCGCGTGTGGGAATGTGCTCCTTGCAGAGTTGTTTCGTTGAGGGAAATGAGGGGATTGAAATGAGGACAGTTTTAGAAGGTGATGATACGTCTTTGTAAAGTCAAAATTAGGAAGGAAGGATTTTCCGTTGATTTGAAGAGTGACGTAACTTTGAGAAGTTTCGATTGTAAAAATTCTGAGTGCTATCTTATGAGTAATTTACTTTATTTATATCAAGGACAAAAGCATTCTGCATAAAATGAAATAGTGAGCTGCGAACTATTAGAAACCTAAATTTAAAAAATTTAGGTCATTGAAAATTGAATCGCAATTTTATTTCACTTGAAGCCTGAAAAACTGAGGTGAATCGCTTTTGTAAAATATTGCAATCCTTGCGAATCTGCATGTATCTTTAAAAATAAAACTTTTACGTAAATCTTCGTAAAAAGAGCCATTTTCTAAAAATATGGCGCTTATTTTCACACCGTCGGCGCTGGCTGTTATTAATGTTATATTGAACAGTAGATTATTTACATCCTTGTTTTTGTTGTCGGAAACTAAGTATTAAAGGGGAATAAATCCGAAAAAGCGTTAAAACGTCAATTTAGAATCGTGAAATAGCAAGAAATCAGTGTAACAGTTCGGCACCAACGAGGCAAACCATTTTTTATTACAAAACGATGCAGCAGCCACTATCGAGTTCAATAAAGTGAGTAACGCAACCAAACAATCAGTGCTGTTTGATCGTTTCTTACAACTGATTTACAATGCAGAGTTCAGGTGGAAGTCGAGGCAGAGAAAAAAATAGGCTTTTTATGCTCTCGTAGATAAATTTTATTGCCCGTGTTTGTACGCCGGTTCGTAAGGAGTTTATCGCCGCAGTTAAAAATTGCATTAACATATGAAGGAGCGCGAAAGCTACGAGTTTTTCTTTTTTTTTTTTCTTTTTCTTTGATAAACATTGTGCGTTTCAGTTACGTAGTAATGTTTGAGCATTTGCAAATTATCTTAGCGTCAGCGATAGGATAAAAAGTTTTACGACTTACAAAATAGAGGAATACTTTGTTCACAGTTTTTTTTCTTTAGTTATTTTATTATTTTTTAAAAAACTCCTCTCGATTCTTCATTTAAATTATTATTTTTTCTTATTTTAGCATAGTTGATGTTTCTAAAACGTGCATGAAAACAACACGAAAATTTTAAACATCTGAACAATTGGAATTTTCATGAATCGCATGTTACTTTTTTCTATATTTTACCTAAACAACCTGTTTCACCATTTCTTTTGCATTGTTTTGCGACAGTATACTAAAATCCTCAAAGAAAAATAACCAATTCCGACATGTCAAAAATTCACTTTAACCCAAGAAGTGACTTGTCTTACCGTAATTCGCATAGTTTTCCATTAATTACAATACCCGCTTCACCCGAAGCCTCTAAACCTCTCAGCACGGCGCAGCGCCAAACTCCAAATCAAAACTCCGTACGCCTCCCATCTAATTTCAATTAATCCCCACCGCTAAATCTGCAAAGCCATCAGCTCTCCTCGAAGCGCAGCTCATCTCGCCGCTTACGATCCTCCGCTCCCGCGATCGAATTCTCCCGTCGCGAAATAAATAAAGAAGCCAGGGCTCTCTCTCTCTCTCTCTCGCGGCCTTAAGTCCCGTTCGGCTCGGCGCGCTAATTGTTATTACCGCGCGGCGGCGGCGGCGGCGAGCGTTGCGTAAGCGCAATTACGGGTCCGCGCGGCGCTGTGAAGATTGCACGGTTGCACGCGAGGTCCATAACCCTTTAATGAAACGCCGATGCCGGTCTAATGACGTCTCCTAATATTTACCCTTTAGCGCTGCGCAACGGCCGCGCGCATGCAAATCCCGCGCCGCCGCCGCCGCCGGCACGAGAAAAACTGCGGCCTTCGAGTGAGAGCTCGAGCGCGGCAGGTACTTTTTTTTATTTTTCCCGCCTCGAGGCTGGAATTTTGAGCAGTTTGTCGGAGAATGCCGCTGGAAATTGAGAGCACGCCGCGCGACGAGGAGTCGTACACGGAGAGAAATACCTGATTAAAAATTAGTATAGTCTATCGTAATCGAAGGACAAACCCGCACTATCCTGAAAAATTACTATAATTTGCACCAAAATTTAATAGAACTATATTAGTTTTTACCAGAGTTCTACCA
>JAWWEM010006011.1:3826-29406 GCA_035582935.1 Ormyrus thymus | reverse complement strand
AGTTTTATGCTAAAAAGTTGATTTTTTAGCATAAAATTGTTGCGTCAAAGAGCTTAAATCAACTGAATTAAGCTTAATATACATAAATCTAATGTAATTTAGTTGTAACATATTTGTTATGATTACAGGAAGCAGATACATAAGGAATTCCAGCTATAAAAACAGAGTTTCCCATGATCGTCTACAAAAGCTGGGTTCGTCTTCGACTTTCGTAAGTCGCTTGCACGGCGTTCACAGAGGATCGTCCAGGATCGTTTTCTTCCTTCAGTGATTGTGACATGATTTTTTTATCATGAAAATAGTCAATCAGTAAATGAAGGAAGGCACGGGGTGAAAAATGCATGAGGTTTCTTCACGGACGTCTGGCCAAAGGAACACTTCTCTGAATTGTATAGGTCGCTAATTTAAATTGAGTATCGAGCAGTTGCTTAGAAAAATAACAACATTTTGATAGACAATTGACTCAATGCGTTTTAGAAAACTCGGTAAAGAATAATTACCTTAACTACTTAAAAAACGTAGTAAAGCTCGCGGAGGCGAAGCGCATCGCCCCGTAAAATATGCGCCCTGCCCGCGAGACAAACAATATTTGTCCGCCGTGGCGCAAAGCGCGTCAAAGCCTCCCCAGTGCTATCCGGGCTCTCTCGCATTGCTAGGCCGAGTTTGCGAAACTCTCAATCTATCTCCCAAATATGCCCCCAGGGTAGACTTTGCGCCGTCGGCCCCAGGCCGAAGACTCGGTAAACTAAGGTGCGCGCACGCTACTCTTCAAATAACTGTCCAATAATGCATTCTAACAAGTTTCCTGCCTCCTCCGCATTCAACTGCCGGAGTTCGGCCGCGGCCCCGCTGCAATGCCCGCCGCCGTCGCACTCCCGGAAACTTGTAGGCTCGGTATTTCAGCCGGAGAGCAAGTGGCTATCTTGTAATTGATTTCTCTGTAATTGAACCCACGAGAATTTTATGACCCTTTGTCTCTCCGCGCGACTAGTTTCGAATTCTTCCTTGTTGCTGATTATTACTCGATTGTTACTCCTACTGTGTCTCTGCATTAACAGATAAATTAGTAGTAAATGAAAAACTGATCATTTTTTAGGTTACTTGATCGTTACAGATCATTAATTCGCTGATTAGCTTCGAATGCAGTACATTTTTCGCATTATTTACGTAATTACATAGTGTGTTCATTTAAACAATTAGCTGTACAATATTCTGCACTTAGTACACGGAGCATAATTTATGCCCGAATTATCATCACTAATTTACAAACTAATGTTAATTCGACGCAACTATTTTCGCGAGTCTTCATCACCGCGCGGTTTCTTTGACACCACAATGCTCGCTGATCTACGATCCGGGTTACTCCAAAATTAGATTAAAGCTCATTATGATCACCGGACGTAATGATAATTATATCAAAGCGAGAGGCTCTAAAACAAGCAGAAACGGCGGAGCTCCGCGCTCGGAAAGCTCGTCGAAAATCATCCCTGCATTGGTGATTTATCAATTACCGGATGTGTATATCGTCAGAAAAGTAATCATATGTGACCGCATACTGATTTAACTTATTATTCAGCGAGCGGCGCCCTCATTATTATTCCATCGTTTGTTTATCGCGCAAATTCGCCGATAGTAATTTTGTAAATCCCCCCCGACAATTATGTTAATTTTTTCTGGCCGCCTGGCTGCCCCGTTGCGTCGACGGAATTAAAAAGCAATATTTTTGATAATTGCACGTGTTTACCCTCTGTGTTCTGTCAGTTCAAGGTGAATTCATCCGCATTTAGCCATTGTTCAAATAACTGCTTTCAAAACAATTTACATTCATTACCAAGTGCTCCATTTTCGTGCAATCTTTTTAATAAAATGAAATTAAAGCGCCACTGCAGTTATAAAATTAATATTATTTCCACGATACTCATCAGAAACAAAGCAACATTTTATATAGTACAATCTAGACATTCTTTAAGCAACGTTTACCAAGAAATTCTCGGTAACGACGTATAATTACATCATTAAAATATTTCCCGTAAAAATGACCATTCATTACCCAGCTTTACGCTAAATTTCTTACGTCCCAGTAATCATGAAATTAAAAAAGGTTACCTGCGCACTTACCGCGCGGTGTATAAACATCGATTCAGCAATAATTCCTTTTGACGCTTACCTACATGTGCAGGCCTGCAAAAAGTCTCAGGGCGCAGGGTACTGCAGGTGCAACGCGCCGCAGCTCCTCAGGAATCAATACTTATCGATTGCTTTGAAGTCGCGCGCGCGGGAAATTCACCTCTCGCTCCAGCGGCTAATTCCCAGCTATTTTCCCTCCCTTTTAATAATTATTCCGCGACGCGAAAGTAAATCCTTATGCAGCGGCCTCTCTACTTCCCGCGCATGCGCGCGCCGAGGGAGAGAGTGACTCCGGAAATAAGAGTTCGCGTGCGGCCGCCGGAAGTCCGTAGGTCAAGACACACGTCGGAGCCCGGCCAGTTCTTCTAATTTTCGCCGACCTCCGACGTTCTTTCGCCGTGGACATACTTTCGAGTTCGCGTGCGACCGGCTTAACATAACAAAAAGCGATCGTTTGTAATTGTCAGGATGAGCCCGACTGCTCTGGGCCGATGTGTTTGCTTTAAATCCAGTTGGCTTTCTTGCGCGATTCGATGATAAAGAGTAATGATGGAGCGAGCTGAATGGGCGAGAGTCGGATTCCAACAAGAAAGGGGCTCTCTATTCCGGGTATAGAGTGTAATTTTCGAGGTACGGACGGTATTGCGTTGATGCGTTGCGAAAATTTCGGGTACTAAACTCAGGGAGATAAAAAGAAAATTACAGACTTTTAGGCAAATGCGAATTGCCGTGCTAAAACTTGATAGATCTTTTTATTAAAGCAGTTAAGCCGCGGCGATGGGCGTCTTTAAAGTTAAGGACTATTTGCTTAATTTAGATTTTCGTAATTTAAGAAAAATATAGTTTTTAATCATTTAATAAGCGCCCCGGTAGAAAATAAAGCAGCCCTGCTGGTTAAAATATTAAGCACTAGCTAATTTTTTAAGTTAATTATTGGAATTATATTTTCTAATTTCTGGCTAAGCACCTGTTAGTGAGCAGTCCGGTAGTGCTGAAGGCTAGAGTTACCCTCTGTGGATAACCTCTTAAAAACAATTCTTTTAAATAATAAAAACTTTTCTATTAATTTATGAGTTCATATGTTTATTTATTAATTTCTTCTTTTATTTATTAATTTATTTCAAATCTCCCACTAAATAGAAAGCAAACATCTTCTGCTTCAAAAGCAGAAAAATAAACCAGGAATCGCGATTCTGGCTATTCATTAGCAAAAACTGCTTGAGGTTTTACCAGGGCGGACGTAAACTACTTTTACATATTTTGCAATCATTAAATTGATTATATAAGAAGCAAAAGATTCATTCGACTTTTTGTTATAAAATTTTGAAAATTGGTCAAACTTTCGATAAAACACGAATCAATGTTTTTTTCTCGCAGAACTGCAACGCTTTTCAAAAACTCTTTGACGAAAGAACGGTTCCTTAAAGTTCGAAAAAACTCGATTTCAAAATGCACTTCGAACCATTTCCTCCGACAATTCCTTTACTAATTTACGAAAACTAAAACTAAAAGCGAGCTTTTCCGAGGCGGCAGAGGCAGAACTCCATTAAAAAAAAAAACGAAAAAAAAAAACAATCCCCAACTCTTTTCAGCGAGTTGTGGCAAAAAGCGCCGCGCGGCATCTGCGAAACTTGGTGGAAAAGGCGGCAACAAACGGCGCCTCCGTATAACGACATTCTTATGATCGCAGTCCTCCGCAATCGTGCGAAACAGCCTTGAAACTTCCTCATTCCGCGTGCAAACCAAGTCGAAGCCTCGAGTCTCGAGTTAAGAAAGAAAGAAAGAAAAAAAAAACAAAAACACCGGCGGAGAAAGTTCGGCCTAATTGAATGAAGTACGCACACAGGACCCTCATCGTCCTTTGTCCGGCGTGCGTCCGGCCGCGTAATGCGCGCACGCAGGCGGCAGGTGCTTACGGTCCCGTACTTTTCTCTCCCCCTCCTCCGCCCTCCTCCGCCCTTCCCCCTTAGAAGCGTAAAGCTTTACACTTGGCATAAACCCGGAGGGCTGCGGATAATTGCCGCGACTCGCGGGGCACGTCCTGCGCGGCAGCTTTCGCGAGAATTGAAATTCTATCCGGAAGTGTGCAGTTGCGTTTTACTGTGCGGGGCGCGGGGCAAAGCTGCGGGTGCTGCGTATGACGCTGGACTATTTTGACGGAGATGGAGGGCCGCTGAATCTTAATATCGAGCTTCTCTCCCCGGGGCGAGGGGGGCTAATCGCGCGCCTGGATATGTCGGGGTCCGTTCTGCCCTGCAATTGCGAATATCTCCTAAAAGAGAGGGGGGAACGGCACGCTGTTCCGCGGGCAAAGTGCCTCAATTACAGGAAAGTAATGGGGAAGTCGGTATTGCGCGCGCGGGGAGCGAAATGGAAACCCTGTGATTTTTGGGGAACAATGCTTAATTGTATTTCAAATACCCTTAATGAATACTTGCGAGTAAAGGCCGATGTGGACTGGGTACAAGTTTGGACGGCTGTAAAGCCGGGACGAACTATGCCCGGTTTTTCTAAGCTGTGGGTGCTATTCGAGGGCGGGTTAATGTTGGGATTACTATTAAATTTGCGGCCTCGTTCAAGGCGGAAAATGGAGATGCTTGTATTGTTACTTATTCGGAGCTCAGCCGGGAACTAGGTTCATTTTTAAAACTGTAAACAGTTTGCGCTTCTTTGAATATTTGTTCGAACTAATGAGGAGAGACTGTCATGTTTGGGCGAGGGATTCTGTTCTATTGTTCATCTGATCCTCGGTTTTTTTAGTTATCCACTTTTTTCGTTGAAAAATTCGAAACTAGATAACTTTTGAAATGTAGCTTCAGACTGAATGAATTATACTTCCTTTATATGTGTATACATATGTATCTTCAAAATATTTTTAATCCAATATTTTTGCAACCAACGTTTTTTGGCAGTGATAATTTAAAGCGATGCCGTGAGGATAGAAAAAGTAGATTATAATTTTTTGACCTGTAAACTTTAAACTCCAAAGGAATTCAGAAGACAATTTTTTTTTTTAAATATTAACATTCTAATTTTAGCCGATATTTTACAACTTATTTAACCAAAGTTTCCAATCAAATAATACATAAACCATTTTTTAACAATATATTCTGTTTATTTTTCAGGTAAGTATCCAAGAGAACAAAGCCTTTCCAACTCCTTTTCTCGCAACTCGCCGTATTCGTAGATCCACCTGTTTTCTTACCTTCGTACCGTCGAACGCTGAATTCATTGAATGCTTCCTTCGTCATTTTCAACAAGCATTAGCAATTCATCGAGCAGAAAAGAATGAACCCCAGCTCTGGTCGGGAGAGTAATTACTTACAAAGGAATCCTCGCAGAGAGGCTGCCGTCTCCCTCGGCAATTTGTGAGCGGGGCATTTAACCGCTTGTGTGACGTTTTTCTAATTACCTCCCCGGCAGTAAAGCCGCGAGAAAGTGGCCAGTTCCTGAAATAAAATACATTTTTATGAAGTCCGTCGTCGAAAAAAGCGCTCTCTCTCTCTCCGCGCGCACGAAGCTCCGACTGGCGAAGTTCGACCGCGGCGCTAAGAGTCGTTAAAAGCCAGAAGTAAAATAGCTCCCCGGGTCAAAGCAACCCCGGAAAATTGGTCAGATTTCACTCGGCGGCCGAGAGTGCAGTTAAAACCCCGTCGCCGCCGGGAGGGGGGGGGGGGGGGAAGAGAAACTTGGCAGTAGCCCTGAAAGTCAATGTATCCTTGAGAGGGGCATTAAAACAATTATAGTCGCCAAGTCGTGAACTTTTGTTTATCGGGTCAGTATACCGCGGCAAGTTCTGCTCTCTCTCTCTCTCACTCTCTCTCGGGGAGGAGAGAATATAGGCCAGGAGTGTGTTTGCGGATCGCTTCGGAAGTAAGCGACTTCCCCGTACATCCCACTCGAGTTTATATCGCTTCTGCAAACTACGACGACCGGCTATAAGAGGGGATGGGGGTGGGGAGGGGGGATGCAGCGAGAGTCGCGAAAAGAGCGAACTATGCTAATGCCGACCGCCGCCAAGCTCGATCGGCCCTCGGTATTATGTACTCGACCGCGAGCGGCGCTTCTCTCGACGTTCCTGCAGATTCATCACTATTCAATCTCTTGCAGCGTCTATTCGGCCTCTCGCTCTGGCTCTCTCTCTCTCTTGCTTCAGATTTCAACTTGCCAGGAGATACTTTTTGACTCTGTTTAGCGGGTATAGCGATGTTTATGCTGACACTGTGGCTCATTGATTTTCCGCTTCTGGACGCCTGCAGCGGCTGGACTTGAGAGAGAGAGAGAGAGAGAGAGAGAGAGAGAGAGCGGTGCTCCGAAACACGTTTACGAGTGTTCGATTTTTTAATTTCGCAGCGAGTAATTGCTTTTTCAACCGGTCTAGTTTTCAATTTTGGCTTCAATGCTTTTTTAACTGTATTTCTTATTCTGAGATTCAGGGAATATTATTAATTCCGAGTATTTAAAGTTATTTAAATATACATTCGAATTATGTTTCAATTGCTTATAAAAGAAACGAATTCATCCGATTATTACCGACGTTCATTAAGGCAATTCCCCTAGTTTTAAGGCCGATAAATATTTTGGAAGTGCAAGCATGAATCTTCAAAGATGCGGTAGTAATAGGACTAATAAAAACTAAGCTCGTTAAAAATCAGTAGTGTTTTTAAATGAAATGAAAGTTTCATGTTTAAGGGAATTACGCTTAGTTGTCTCGTAAACCGCGGATTTTACGGTCTCCTCATTAAACTCGTACTCAAATTGCAAAAATTAGCAGGACAAATGATTGGACTTGGAGAAAGGAGACGCGATTTAATGAATCCCCAACGGCCGATTTTATTCGTTCGGCGAAGAAATTTTTACGCTCGACAACAAAAAAGTTTTTAAAGAATATTTTACACCGATAGGTTCGGAGATGTCTCGTGTTATAAGCACTTTGCGTACTTTGTTCTTCTTTCCCCGAGGAAAGAGCTGTTTAAAAAATAATCGATGGAACTTCAGTGAAAATCGCGAGAATGAAAAAAAACTTCTTTCGAGGGCTGTTGGAAAATGGGTAAAGCCATTTTTTTAAAACTTGCGATACAATTTTACGATCGTCAATCTTAAAAAAATTGTATTCGGAATAGCGAACGAAATAACTCGTTTATCTTGAGTTACGCGTTGGAATAAAAAAAATTTTGACAGGTGTACAAAACAGATATTTTTACGCAGTTTTTAAATCATCCTGAAATTTGCAATATTCTACAGATTTCATATTGAAACCCAGTAAAATATGCAAAATTACACACCGCACGCATAAAAAAAAAAGGGATTTAGGAAAATAAAACAGCTCCTTCCACCGTCGAGTCAACGGATCAAACTCATCACCCAGGAGAATACTAAAAACTCAGCCGTACATTCACACTTCAATGAAATAAAAGTAAAATCTTAAGTAGAAATAAAGCCCGTCCCAGTTTTATTCGCGCCTTAGAACCCTCGTTACCGACGAATCTACTTATATTGACTCTGAATAACGCAAGAAATCGGCAGCGCGGCGAGATCCTTAAAAGTCATTAATTTAAAAAGGGCCCATTCGCGCACCGTCGAATTGCCCTTGTAATCCCGGGGCGTTCGTTGTGATTTCCTCGATGTCGGGGGAGGGGAGAGGGGGATCCCTAAGCAGCGCGCGCAGCTCGTTAAACTCTCGAGCCGAGCGTCGAAATGCGAACAATGTAAAAAGCTATAATTGCGCAACACTCAAGAAAGTTATCCACCTCTCAGCGCAGTAAAGTCGGAGAGTCAAGTTGGACATGGCTGGCGCCTCGGAATTGCGGAAGTGCAGAGGTGTTAGTTCACTGAAGGGAGGGGTGGGAGTATAGTTGCTGTTTTCGGCTGAGCGAAACTCGCAAGACTCGTCGCCTTGATGAGGGACTCCGCGCCGGAATTTCCACATTCGCGAGCAACAGGATTACACGAAGGCAGGCTCTCTCTCACTCTCTCTCTCTCTGGTCACGCGGCGCTAACTTTTGCGAAATTGATCGACGGCGAATAAAACTTGACGGCGAGCTGCACTTTGAGAGTTCAGGGAGAGAGGCGAGCTACCTTTTCGAGGGCGCTCGGCGAATTATTGGCTCGAGCATGCGAATTACGTCGAAGGCGACGAGGCCAAGAGTCATTTTTCCGTTCGGCCTTTTTGCCGATGGGACTGGATGCGCTTTTGATGCCGAGGCCAGAGGGATTTTCAGAGGCGGAATTTGTCTTTTGACACCGACTCCTCTTGCTGGCGCAGCCTTTTCAAGAGCGAGCTGGGGAGATGTTTTATTTCATGGATTAATGAATTTAGATCGCCTTTTAATCAGCGCTTTAAGGAACGGGCTTCTGGAAAAATGGGAAATTCGTTCGGTAAAACATGAATGGCCGATTAAAGGGTAAAAGGAAGCAAGCGAAACCGGTTATCAAGAACCTTTTAGTTTTCTACCGCTAAAGGAATAAATAAAACATCTTTCTTGCATTAAAGGACCCCCTAGCAAGCAGATACACTTATAAATATCTGAAGGGGTTTAAAGAAACTGTCAACTCGAAAAAATAACCAAAAAAGCGGTTTTTAATTTTTTTGAACCCCTTCTACCAACTGAAAAAATCTGAAAAAATTCACCACATAATTGTTTCAACATAAAAACGATTCCAGAATTTTTTCGAAGTTACAGGTAAAGCGGCGTCCCATTGGGCTCCTAATGCGTCTATCTGAAAATTTGGATGAGCTCATAACTTTTGGTGATAGAAAGGTCTAACAAGCCCGAATCAAGATTTCACCAAGGGCATTTTTTACATGCTTACCCGGCAGGGTCCTTTAACTACTTTATTATCCTCGGCTTTTTTCATTTCATTCATTAAAAGTGAAGCAGAAATGATAATAAAAAACGATGAATAATTTGCTTAAAAAGATGCCGAACTAGAATCTTTTAAATTCTTTAATTTTGAAATTAATTTTTTAATTTTAAAAGTTCGGTTATAGCATATTAGTTTCTATATTAAATTAAAATGGTCATATTCACGCCAAATAATAATATTAATATCCAATGATTTATACTCCACACTGAGAAAAAAACATAAGAAAATTTAAAATATCATAAAAAATTAATAATAAAAATTACTATATTTTATAGTAATGCTTGGACATACTGAAATAATATTATCTTCTGCTATCCCATATAGTAATTTATTTTAATGCGAGTCTAAATTTAAAAAAATTTTATTTCCGTTGTTCGTATTTTCAGAACTAATGTTGCGTTGAAATCTAATGTGGAAACAAATTAAACGATAGAAATAATAATTCGTCCGATTGCCCGAGACCTTCGGCTTGAGCAATTGGACGCGTTAACCACTTACCCACATAACCCGACTAGAAATGAATCAGGCAGGTCAGGGGCCTTAGGAGGACCTTACCCGCGCCTCATTACTTGCCTGATTCAATGAAAATTTCCAACAGGGAAATAAGCCTTTTTTTAATAAAATTAAGTAATAAAAAAAAATTAATTATTCCTGCCTTTTTTTCAATATGTCAAGTACCCTATTTTAAATATATCTTGTCACTTACAATATCAGATCTTTACTGATCATGAGACAATTTTTATCTAAAAGAAAAGCAATTGCTTTAAGAAAGCAAATCGTTAAACTCTTTGCAAATAGTATAGGCTTTCTATCCCTTTTTCTGGCAGCATTTCTCTCCCTGTTCCTCCTTACCGAAAATGATCAGTCTCCGCGAAGAAGGACAAGTTCGATCAGACAGTAACGATTCTCGATTAAAAAGCGGCGCGAACAATACCATCGGCTTGGGAATGAAAGTTAAGGTCTAGTTAAGCGGCCTTCCCGGAAGTTTGAAAGAGCGGACTCGCATTAAACGGCGCAACTTACTCCTCTCTCTCTCCCTCTCTCTCTCGGGCCGACCTAAAAATAAGAATCGGAGATTCGCCGGCTGCAGCGGCGTCGGCGGCGACGCACAAAAGGCTAAACTTCGCCCGGAGCTTACATTCTCTCCGAGAGAGAGAGAGAGAGAGAGTCGCACGTGGCCGATTTACCGCAATTCGATTTCAGTAAGTTCCCCGCTCAATGTATCCAGGCGCCATTGTGCGCCATTGTTAACTTTCAGCGGCGGCTCCCTTTTTCCGGCACCATCCGTCGCCCTCCCACCTCCGCCGGGGGGATTTTTCGCGGGCTTTCATCGAGTCCGCATTAGGCGAGGTGGTCTTTAGCGATGCCGAATCTTGAGTTTCCGACTTGAGCGGCGCAGTTTTCAGGAGGCGCCGAGAGGCAGACTGAGAGAGAGATCGAATCGAACTTGATTTAAGATCCGGGCTGTAATTTCCATAAATTTAGCGGATGTAAAGTTCCCGGAGGGTCGGGGGCATATTTCAAATTGATAATGAGAGCGCTGAGAGAAGTCCGTGTAATTTCCCCCAGAAAGACGTTATAAAGTTCGCTTGTCTGAAATGTATTATTGTAATTTATTGTAATGAACGGTGGCGTTTTATAATTATGCAAAAATCTTGATTTATTGCCTCGAATTACTTGTTAATCTTGGGTATTAAATGCCGCCTCTCGCCTTTAATCGTTTAAGTTTCTATTTTCCAAATATTGTCATAGTTATATACTAAAAAACTGCGAACCACACCGTAGTGTAACATATTTTAAGCGAAATGGATTTTCTAGATTATAAGCACGCCTTTTAGAGTTAAATACCTTAAAGTGTTTTATTTTGATGATGCTTACTAAGCTTTGACAATTTACCGGCATTAGCAGCATAAAGTAAAACAGCTTTTTCTTTTGATTAAAGCTCGAGACGGGAACCTGCAATTAAGAAAAAGTATTTAAAAATCAATTTCAAAATTAATTTTCTTTTTTCTTTTTAAATAAACGATGCTCCGTTCGGTAAGTACTCCCAAGCTAGAAAGCGAACGTCGCTGAAAAAATAGGCAGCCCTCAGCTTTGCTTAAGCCGTACCAAATAAAGGCAGAGCAGCCCCATAATTAAAAGTTGGAGCGTAAAAGCAGCGCGCGTTATTCCGGGAGAAAGTCACGTTAGTCGGCAAACAGGCAGCATGAAACATTCAAGGGCGATACGGCGCATAAATTGAAGAGAGAGAGAGAGAAAGGCAGAGAGGGAAGCGCACATCAGGCATGCAAAGCGCGGCTGGAAGAGCAGTCGTCGCTTCGTACTTCATCTACATCCTTAATTCCTTCATTTGGCCGGCTTTTAGCGAGAAACGCTCCCCTTTTCGGTTCCCCTCTCTCGCGATCGTAAATCTCGCGAGGAAAACTCTCGGCGAGCTTCGATATATCGGCGAAGAGTATCCTTTTGTCGCGATCGCCGTATATTTATAAGCCCATGCAGGAGGAGCTGCCTCTCCTGCGCAGTCAGATGGACTCGAAGCTCGATAAATTAGCGGCTTTCGAAAAGACGAATAAATCAGGGCTGTCGCCGGGACTTGATATATGCAGCGGGTGGGCGCCGTATCGAGTGGCTTCTGCTCTTTAAATTCCGGGCTGGATGTCGGAAGTCGCCCGAAGGTAAGAGGGCCGCGTCTCTCTCTCTTTCTCTTTCCTCGGCTGCGGCGTATTATTTTCATCTTTCGGATTCTCCGCGAAGCGGTTCGACGCGCAGCGCCGCTAAACGCGAGAGAAGATCGTTTTTCGCAGTAATTACACGGTGACGGTATACCCGATTGAAATTAATTATCGCGCTCCGTTGAAATAGCACTGGCTCATTTCGCAGTAAATTAAAAATGACAGTGCTGGTGGTTATGCGCTTGATTTAGAGCGAAAAAAACGGGGATTGTTTACTCGTGAAACATGGGATGGAGAGGCTGACTATACGCTGAGCCGTACTACTTGGGAGGCCCCGCTCGTGTTTACATGCTTCCCGACAAGTCTCAACATGCTCTCTTAATACACGGAGTTTACTATGGAACAAGTTCTTTTTAATAACCTTTTCTAAATTGAATTTAACGTAATTTTCATTCGAATTTAGACGTGCGCCTACACAAAATGTATACTAAATATCAATGTGGTCTTAGTTTTGGTCAATCAGTTCCCAATTTTGAGACATCTGGGTCTTTAAAAATTTTAAGATACCCTTATTCTTAAAGTCAAAAATACTTTTTAGTTTTATCAATACAATGATTTCTTCCGAAATAATTTAATGTTAACTTAAAAAAATGTTCTTATTTTATATTTTAAACTAATTTAATATAAAATTCTTAAAGATGAAGACATTCGAAAATTCGGAGGTGATGGACCAAAACTAAGGTATATTATAGACGTGATAGTTTGTTGCACAATCCACACGTTTTATTTTAGTGTGAGTGTGATGTAACCATTGAATTGAAAGTAAAAACGAAGGTTTTAAAATTAGCTCAGCGCAGAGTGACTTCTTTATCCCAAATTTGCATTCCAGTTGGGCAAAAGTAAAAGTTTCCTCGTTCTTTTTTCCAAAAATGTATACAACTGTGTTTCTATTTTTCCGCGCGACAAGAGATTACAAGTTCAGGACCTACTTCCTAAAGCGCCTAACGACTTTTTGTTTTTAAACGCGAGCCGCTTTCTTCCGCGAGAAACTTTTCTAATAACCCCAATTTTTCACAGCGGAAAACGCGCCCCGAGCAATATTTTCATTTGTAAATATAACAGATATCGATCAGTCGCTCTCTCTCTCTCTCTCTCGCGTGAAGGACTCGGCCCATTATCGCGCGAGTTTCGCAGGAGGGCAAAGAGGCGGCAAAGTTAGAGGCGGACGGATCCGTCGTATCTCCTTCGGCTTGGACCATAAATTCGCCGGGGAGACAAATATTTTCGGGATAAATCGCTCGGAAGATATCTTGATACTTTCGCAGCAACGAAGGAAAGTGCAGCTCCACTCTCTCGGTAAGTACCGAATTCGTCTTGGCCCCTTTTGCCCGCCCCTTACGTGTGTAAGACTCCGCGATTTTCCATCGCATCTGCCTAACCCAGTAGCATATTTGCGGGCAAGTCAACCGTAAATCTGTGCCTTCGATTATTCTACCTCGGAAGAGAGAGGCCGCCTCTCTCTCTCTCTCTCTCCCTCTCTCCTTCTTTCGACCTTTTTTCGCGGAGACCCTCGGCTGCTGCTGCCGCCGCTGCATTGTGATTCCTAAGGAGGAATGGAATCTCGAAAAGTACTTTGCCAAACTGCGAGGGGGCTTAAAGCGCTGCTGAATAAAGCGATAAGGCTAATTCCATTATTATCGGAGACTCTCTCTCTCTCTGTACTCGATATTTTCGAAGCGTATTTTGCATACTTCATGCCCGGCATAATGGGAAATTTTCGAATTAGTCGTCCGCACGGAGATTGGAATATTTCGCGGAGGGATGTAGGAAGAATTCTCAAGTTTTTTGGAACGGGTGGTCGATTGTTTGCTTCTTGAGTTTTCAGCAGTAGTTGCTTGAATTGTTGGAAAATTGTCAATCGCCGTGAAATTTATTAAAAAATGTCCAGGAATTTGAATAAAATCTTGCCCAAGATTGAAATGCGTCGATATTATAAATATTTGACTGAAAAAAGGCTAAAAGCTCAGTTACTTGCTTATTTAACCGTTGATCGAATACCTCAACTTGCACCGGAAGCTATTCAATCCAGCTCCTTTAGCCCTCCAATTCTTCCAAAGGGATCCAAGACACGCATAAATTCGAAATTTTTTCAAAAATTCATGATTTTGTGCGCTGCGCAGGGAGAAAGAGGAGGAGGATACGTTTAGAAAGCTCGCCTTTCACGGAGCCGAAAATCATATATTCAGCGGGCATCCACCTTTCACGAAAAATATTTCTTTGCTACAAGTTGTCATGGTTTATCGGGCTTCGGTCGTGCATACTTTATGAGTAGCCGATGCTCTCTCTGCGCGTGGCTGTTTGAGAAACGTCAGCTTCTAATAAAATACAAACCACTCGAATGTAAAGAGATGAAAGGTTCAATTAAATTACGCTAAAAGCCCGAATTTCGAGAAGCCCTTTCGCCCGAAGTCCTATTTCGTTCCGTTCCGATCCACCGAATTCTAAACAGCGAATTTTTCCACAAAAATTTCATCCATTCCTGTATAATTCCATGAACCTTCCATCCGTATAAACCTTTATCTTTCGTTATCAATTTGCCAAAGGACCTCCTATCCAATCTTCTTATTTGTC
This sequence comes from Ormyrus thymus, assembly GCA_035582935.1. NCBI lineage: Eukaryota > Metazoa > Arthropoda > Insecta > Hymenoptera > Ormyridae > Ormyrus > Ormyrus thymus. The sequence continues at coordinate 15,109 of JAWWEM010006011.1, read as the reverse complement.
CGCCGCGGGAGTGAAATTATCTCGCTTTAGAGTCGCTCCTCGAGACAAGCAGCGGGGCCCCGTCGTTCTTGGAACACCGCCTCGCGATCGCATCAACAGGCCTTTGTTCTATTGTGCCGCGGAAAAAGCCGTTAGATAAAGAGAGGAGCAGCAGGGGGGACTGTCGGGGACCATCGGCTCGGAAATTGGGTAAGCTTCGATGGGGACAATGACGGCGCGAGATGAACCGTCATTCTTTCCGCGAGGAGATCCCCTCGTCGCACCCGGAGGAGGAGAATCGGGAGAAGAATCAGCTCTCTCGCTCGAGTGTCTCTCTCCTCTCTCGCGAGAAGCGCCGTTTTCGAAAACTCCTCGAGGAACGAGGTCGCCGGGATTTCTCTCCCAGGCAGCAGCAGCAGCAGCCTGTAAAGGAGCCGGAGATTGAAATCGAAGGAGAAAAAAAAGAAGGGGGACAGCTCTTATGAATATCCAATCGAGCGGCGTTCGTTCTCTCCCCGCGAAGTCGTCAAAGCCTTCGGTTTGCTCATTTAGGCAAATCCGAGCCAGAAGGGAAGAAGTGCTTTTATTTACGGAAGAGGCGCGGAGGGAAAGAGAGATAGGGAGAGAGAGAGGGAAGTCCTTTGCACTCGTTTACCTGCGCTTGACGCTCAGCTAAATGGAAAGGTATCGATTAACAATTTGGCAGCCCTGCCTTCGACCGATCGGGAAGTGATTGCTTCGCGAGAGATCTTCCCTCCGCGAAGGGGCGGGGGGGGGGGGTGGGAGAGAAAATACGGCCAATATTCGGGATCGGTATTGCTCGACGTTGTCTTATAAAAATGCAATCCGTCGGAGCGAAAGCTCATCGATTTTTCGGTCTCTCTCTCCCAAGCGACCTATGAATTAATGTTTCGGATTTTCTTTTCCGCGCGAACGACGAGCGGCAGCGGCGGCGGCTCCTTCCTCTCGTGATATTGTTTTTCGATTAAACGCCGGGCGACAGACCTGAATAATGCAGCGAAACGGCCGGATTTTTCCGCGAGGATGTTCCCCCCCGAACTAAAGCGGAGAATCGAATTAATTATTTATTGATTGCGCGGCAGTATTTATCGCGCGGAGGATTATTATTTTAAACGCTCCGTTGCCGCTTTTATTCGCGTTTCTGTGTATATCATTAATGTTTCGTATGTGCAGATAAAAAAGGTTGAAAAAGCTACTTTACAAGTTAGATCGACCATAATTTTTTTTTTTTTTTTTATATTTAATCTTTTTTATTTAATTTGATCGAAACTCTAGTAGAAATGGAAAACATTTCTTACCTAGGACATAGGTAGCAAAAGAAAAGGTTAAGTAGGAAGAAGCTAATCTTTTTAGAATTTAATTCCTAGTTAACTAACTTTGATGTAACGATTTTTCGGATCATTCTCGGATCATTTCAATAGATTGAGCATAACCTAGAAATATTCGAATCAAGTTTCAGTCCGTTCTCAGTTATGCAATAAAAGTCCGGCGACCATGAAGAAAAGCGTTACATCAAAGTTAGTTAACTAGGAACTAAAAATACCTATTTTATAGGTAAATTTTTTGAAAATACCTTATAACTAGGTATTTAATGTTTTTCATCTCTACCAGGGTATCAGCCTATTTAATAGCGAAATCATGTGAAAGAAAGCGTTTCATCGAGACCTATTAAATAGCCACGGGACTTATCTATTAACTATTTTCCTGGTCATTTTCAATGCTGAAAATTCGACTAGGGAAGAATTCCCGAAATTTTAAAAATCTTCAAAAAATCGAAGCCGAATTTTTCCGCCAGTTTCCCAGATTGTACGCGGGATTTAAGGAGTCGCATAAAGCTGCCGCAGTTCTTCGCAGCCACGTATATAAAGAGGCCAAAGGAACTTACTATTCATGTATTCCGCGCTTTCACCCCCAAATGATCTCTTTTGACGCCGAGGGACGAAGCGCGTCGAATTTAGCCAGCGGCATAATTGCGCTCGCAGTCCAAAAACAAAACGCAGCGCAAAAAGTTTCGCAGCCCCTTAGTAGGTAACGAGATTAAAAAATGTTCCCCCCCCTCCCCCCGCCTCGCCGCGACGAAACGGCCGCTTTAATCCCCGCGCTGAAACTCTCGATATATTCCTAATGCGTCCGCAGGTGGGGAGAATAAAAATCGAGAGCGCGAACGGCCAGCCTTTAGCGGAGGGGTAATCGACACGTCGCCCCGGCTATCTGCGCGCGTTAAATTTTTACGCGCGGCTCCCTCTGCTATCTTAGCACAATGTAAATGCCGGGGCGATAATTACGGGAGCAGTGCCGGGAGACGGCCCCGTTTGATTGCCGCGCGCGCGGCTCCGTACAAAAAAGCCTCCGCGCGAGGCCGAAAGATTTTTTCACGGAGCGTCGTCGCCTGTTTTTACGAGGCCGCTGCTTCTCATCCCGCGGAGCTTCCGGCGGCGGCGTGCGAAGAGTCGCGCGCGCGCTTCAATTACCCGTGCGTTCCCCCGGATGACGTAGGGGGACAGATGGAATGCAATTTAGCGATTGGGAGCGAGACGCAACGCCGACTCTCGGCCTCTAACAAATGCGTCAAAAGCATAAAGCAGACAGAGAGAGAGAGGCGAACGGCAGCGGCTCGTAAAGCAGCGGTTGTAATTTTCCTGCGAGCGGTAAGAAAAACAAACGCGGAGGCGGCTGGCTGCGTGCGGGAGCTCGAGTTACGGCGGCCGGAGGCGTGTGGGTATTTTTGGAATTTGCTTGCTCTCGTTTTCGAGGTTTTTTTTTGAACGAGCGACTTTTCTTACGTGCAGAAAGGTTTGGACGGTCGATAAGATTGGTTTTCTGGGAGGAGATGCTGTAGGGCTCGATATTTTGAAACGTGCTAATAAGGTACTGTTTTGGTAATTTGGCAAATTGTGTAGTATCAAGTCTAATGATTTTTTACCTAACTTTTAATATACAATGTTCGTTTCATGTCAATCATATTTTCGTTTGGCATTTAATTTCAAGTGAAAATCAAAATTTGACGATAATAGACAATCGAAATGCAGATATAATAATATATTTTGGTGTTTCCATTCAAACTTTCATTTAATTGACGTTATAAATTATTCAACAAATTGTTGTTTAACTACAGTAGGTTGAGTTATTGCTGATGATGATATAATTGTGGCTGTATAAATCAAAATTTAACCCCAAGTTATTTGTCAAATATTCTAATGCAAATTGTGATCTACGAGTTGTGCCAATCAAATCTTTCGTTTTCGGTAATTTCGTCAATTCAATACCATTTAATAAAATAAATTTTCTAAAATATTTGTTTAAAAAGTAAAACAAATCTACAGAACTGGAATGTTATTCATGGAACATTATTATCAATTTGCACACTTTTGACGTTGAGAAAAATAAAAGTCTGCGCCAAAAGCCTGTCAGGTGATATTAAAATTAGCCGGAAGAAGGATGACTTTTTGAATTTTTTGAATATCTCAGAAATTGAAGCCTTATTATTCTCATCTTATAAATCCGCTGAACGACGTCTTTGTCGTCTCTCGACGAAAAACCGGGTCTAATTTTGATTCTTCATATCTTACCGAATACAAAGGGGAATTTTTCTAGGGTTACTGGTGCTAGAGCCCCACCGATGGCCTCTCTCTCTCTCTCTCCCTCTCTCCGGTTTGCTGGAATCAAGTCATAATTTTCCTGGCGCGGAATTCTCATACAGGAACCATTTTTCATTCCGCTTATAACAATTTTCCAGAGGAAGTCCTTTTAACGGCCCTCTGACAAGCATTGAAAAACTTGTTTTCCCGTTATCCGCGCGCGGCGGTTTTGTTCACCGCTTCATGTGGAATTCATTTTCTTAGCTCACCCAGTATATCTTTTTCATTACACATTCTTTCGCCTAACTTATAGTTATGGGACTAATGTAACTTTTATCCGGGTCCTCGGGGAGCGTGTAAATCTCGAAAAAGTATGATATTGTTTTCGGATAGATTTTCCTAAATTTAGAGACACGCTCAAGACTCCAAAATGTTCTAAAATACGGTTTTCTTCCAAAAGCGATCCTTCCCGCACCCTTGTCCACACTCCGAAATAAATTACTCGTTCAGACTCGAGAGGAGCGACGCGCGGAAGTGCGCCTCGATGTCCGAGGAACGACAGGTGTAAAAACAGTCCTCTCGGACGCGAAATTAGCTCTCTCTCTCTCTCTCACCTCGGCAAAAAGCAGTCCCCACGACCCGGAGGATCAAAGTTTCTCCCGCCGCGTCGGGGGAGGACAGCTCCAAAAGTAAAACGTCCTCCCGAGGTATATCTTCATTTATCGTTTTTGCCGTGCGTTCGCGCGAGCGTCGCGTCAAAGTGAAAACAGGCCGCTGCCACGGCCGCCTCGGGGGAGGCTGTCAGTGAACGCGGCCCGCGCGACAGTTCCGGAGGATTCGGGCGAGGCAACTTGCCGCCCTGATATCTCTCCCCGGAGTGTTATCAGCGCTTTTCGTGACTCAAGTTCTACCCGTAACTAAGGCGCCGCGCAGATAAGCAAACTCTCTCCCCCGATCCGAGGGGGTCCGTCAAAATTTCACCTGACTAAGTCGCGCGGCAGCAGCCACCCAGGGGGGAACACCTGACGTCGCCGCCGACGAGGAGTCCCACTCGATTAAGCCGGACGATTAATCACGTCCTCGAAGATTTGTATAAGCGGCTTATCTCGCCGGTATATACGCTCTCTTTTGGGGCAGCGTGGGAGAAAAAAGCGAAATGGGGGTGGCGCGATGATTTTTACGTGTGTCCGCGGGATGGAAGCTTTTTTTCGGCGCCGCTTTGAGCGGCAGGTGATAAATCGTGCTCCAGGTGCGAGCGGCCGTTGAGCGACTTATTTCGCGGATACAAGTGTCCTGATAAACTTGCGCGATATATCAGGGCTGTCCGGGGCTTTCGAGGGATGCGGCTGCCGCTGGCTTGTAAGGCTACTTTCGAATCTCTGATAATTTTCAATTCATGGGATGTATTCTGCTTTGATGTGGGGATTAAGAAATGTCGATGAAAAATAAGGAAGTATGTAAAGAAAATCGATCGAATAAAATAACCTTGAAAGCATACCGTATTCTTCTTTTCAGTCGGTGATAAAAAAAATGTTGAGCTTTGCATGGAAAAAAGTCGAATAAAAAAAAAAAATTTATAGCGTGACACGTATACACGTACGTATGGATATTTTTTTAGAACAGTGTATTCCGACACTGGATGACTAAAAACATGTTCGTAGCATGTTTTTTTCAAAACTTTTTTTCATCATTACAAAGCTTCTTTTTTTTGAGGAAACGAGAAATTTATTTGAAGCCTAAATTCATTTAAGAGGACATAAGATTAATTAACGAATTCTAATTTTTGATTCTGCAGAAATTGTATAAATACTTGTACAGTATATTACCTTCAAATTTATATAATAAATAGTTAATATTATTGGAGGTGTAATTGCATTTATTAATTTTACGACGCACTGTAGCGTTCTTAATAAACTCGTTATTAATTATTCAAAATATTTATAGTAATAGTATACAATTATATACTTGAAAACCGAATTGTGATAATTATAACTTTACCCATATAAATACCGCATTATTCCGCTGCGTTTACATGATTCCGATTATTATTTATATTAAATTATTACCATTTTTATTATTATTAAGTTTTATTATTATTAATTATTATTATTATTTATTATTATTTTCGATTTATTAAAAAGCTAAGGCACGCACAAATGTCGGACCCACGTAATTTAAACCAGCTTTGAATTATCTCAAGTTCATAAATACGTATTTTTGTTATCAATTTCACAAAGCCGAAACGAACTTCCATTCCCGCACTTTTCGAAATTCAAATGACTGTCTACTTAACCTTCTGACCCCGATTACAAGCAGCCGAAATAAAAGTTCCTCCTTGCCGAGTCGCATTTATCCACTCCCGAGTCGATGCGCCAAATAGTCGGGCGTCGATCCGGCAGCGTTCTCGCGTCGCCCTCGAAGGAGGAGCTGCTGCCTTTGCCGAGAGTGAGAGAGAGGAGCGCCTAAAAAAGCTCCCGAGAAGGAGCGAGGAGCTTTTTCCAAATGGAAAAATAAAAGTGCGCGCCTCAAGAGACACACCGACCGACGGGAGCAAGGAGAGGGAAAATAGCGGAGAGATGGAGAACAGCGGCGAGAGAGAGAGAGAGAGAAAGAGAGGAGGAAGCACTTCCGCCGCGGCGGAAAACGCTTTCCCAAGTCTGCGGCTGGATCCCGGCTACGGATTTTCGAGACGTGACTAATACCGAATGCCGCTTTTACCCGCCGCGCCGCGCGACGTCAGCGAGCTTGTTTGATGTATCGCCGCCCCTATCGATGCCGAGCGACGCGCGGCAGCGTTGCGAGATATTTTCGGGCAAGGCGACTAACCGGCAAACAGCGAATCGGAGAGAATGGCGAGGTTATTGGATCGCTCTTTGGGTTCCGGGATGCGACGTTTGGTTAAGCGATTTTCCTCCGTGGAAAGATGTTTGCGGAGAGGGCTTTTTTACATGCGGATTTTATTCATTGAATTTTCAGTGTTTTTAGATGGCATGCATGTCACTTTATTATATAATTGATTAAGAAGTTTTTATGAAAAATTAAATTTCAAGCTTAAAGTTTCAGTTTTTGAAAAATTACTTTGTCCATCGTTGAAGTATTAAATTGAAATTGATGTTTACGATATCTGAAAGCTTTGGAAACAGGAAACGTTGTTGTAAAATAAAAAAACTATTAATCAATTACTTACTTTTATCAATCATTGTTAACTCGTTAAGCCCGAGAGGGCCCTGGAGGGCCCACTTTATTTCAAGCTCTGTAAAAATTGGAAATTTAATAATTTTGTAATTGTACCCATTCGGTCGTATTCTTTAGTACCCAAAAAAGACAAATGAGCGACCAATATGTATTTTGTGTTCATTCCCCTTTGTTTTAGAAGAAATTAAAAGTGGTTGTCAATGAAAATTCGCATTTGGCGAGCATGTCGATGCTAAACTTTTTTGTTCATTGGTAAAAAATTTTAGTAACAAATTTTTCCAAATTTCAAATATTGAATTTTGCTTATGATGATCTATACTAAGAATTTATGGCTTGTAAAGTTTATTTCTATAGATCAGTTCATGGGGCAGCGTACTTCAAGGAAATGGGTCCCACATGACCCAATCGGTGTTTCGGGGTAACAAATTACATAAAAATGTAATAAATTTTAAGAACTAAATCATATTTTTTTATGTTGTAATCAGAATACCAATTTTTTTTATACACTGAGAAAAATGTCATAAGAAAATTTAAAATATCACGTAATAAAAATTACTATATAATATAGTAACGCTTGGACATACGGAAATAATATTATCTTTTGCTTCCCCATATAGTAATTTTTTTGAATGCGATTTAAATTTAAAAAAATTTTATTTCCGTTGTTCATATTTTGAGAGCTAATATTGCATTGAAACCTAATGTGAAAACAAATTAAATGATAGAAATAATAATTTTTTTTGACGACGGCTGGACTCGATCCAAAATAAAATTGCTCGAATCATATTATGTAAAATTTTTACTATATTATACAGCAAAATTTCTTATGATTGATGACAACGTAGACTACAACAAAATTTTTACTATTTAAAACAGTAATTTTTCTAAACTGAGTGTTAAAAAAATGATTGCAAATATATTAATATTTTTTATTAATATAATAAAATTTGCTATAACTTGAATACGTCCCAGCGTTACTACAAGATTAGTAATTTTTCTTAGATATGTATTAAATTTTATGACATTTTTCTCAGTGTACTTACCATGTATACTTACCAACAACAAAGTTAATTTAAGCACTGTTATATTAGTGAGATATTATTAGTTTTGTCAAATTTGTGATTAATAAAGTTTTATTCAAACATAAATACATTTTATAATTTTTTCTAAATATTAACCTCGGAACTCCAGATGGGTCGAGTAGGACCCACTTTTAAAATCGTACTGCGAGGCAATTTTAAAAAAAAAACCTATGGAAATCACTAAGTTGCACCATTTTAAAGTAAAATGTGCAAAAATATAGTCACTTTTGCTCCGATAAGAAGGCTTCGGGTTTAACGGGTTCACAGTTACAAAACTAAAAAAATTGACGTTTTCTGACAAAAGAAATATTTTACAACAAACTCAAAAACCTCCCCCGTCCTTTTGCGAAAAGGAGAAATTAGTGATATTTCTAATTTTCTCGGTTTTATTCGAAACTACCAGTCGCGCGAAAAAACCGAGCCAACTTGTTTAATAAAATTCCGGTTCGATTTCTTCCGCAGGCTAATTTCGCTTCGCGCAAACTGTTTCCAAAGTTATCGGAATAATTTTAGGTATAGCCGCTCGCGCGCAAATTTTTTTTTCCCGGCCCGCAACGCCGCCGCGGCCGCGTGGAAATGTCGCTTTTTCCGCGGCGGACATCGAGCTACGCGCGTTGTTCCAGATAAGCCAAACTTTTTAGTAGCTATTTTGCGGTCGCCGCGGCAAAAACATTCGCCGAACAAGTCCCGCTGTCGAGAGCGTCGCTTGCCGCAAAACACAGCAGCCACCCCCTTCTCGGGGGCTACTTCGGCTAAACATTTTGCCCGCCGCCTCGCTCGGCGGCTTCGCGCCGATCGAATTTTATCGCGCTTAATTGATATTCGCCCTGATGATCGATCGCGTAAATAGCGATTTCTTCCGCCAGCATTTTATACGTTTCCCGATCCGCGAAAACGCGTATAATTATCCGAACAGAAATATATCCCGCAATTCGGGCACTAAACAAGCAGCATTAATTAGTAGCCGCGTGTGCATTGCGTGCGCGCGCACCCTCGACGCGCTCCTCCACTTTTCGCTGACGCGTGGAAAATTCAAGTCGCGATTCCGGCTCTCGCGCGCGCGCGCGACGAATTTATAGCCCCCCCGCGCGCAGCCTACGTCCGACACGTAGGCCGTTTTCACGGTGCGTGAAATCGCCGCACTAATGAGATAATTTTCTAAAATTTTCCCCCCGAGCGGCTTTTCCGCGAGATCCAATTCCGTCCGGGGGAAAAAGTGTGTTTTCATTTGCGCCGGCGATCCGCGCTGAACTTTAACTAGCCCATTTTGCCAAACGTCAATTGCAGTAAAGACTGACCGCCGCGGCAGTTACCGCGCGCGCGGCGCTTATAATACTAGCTGAATTTTGCGCTGCGGCTTTTTCCCTTTTTATTCGCACTGATTGCCCTTTGTTCGTAGCATATGGATATACTTTTCTAGAGCCGCCCCCTAGTAAATTAATATTTGTGCGAGCCTCGGAATTTCAGGGATTAATGTCAGATTCTACAATTCTGAACCGTAAATATTGTTGGAAATTTTCATCGTTCCAATGAGGAGCGCGTTAATTAAATGTAAATTACGTGTCAAGTTTTATAATGCATCATTTCCGCTAGTTATTTTGAAGGGTCTAACCAAAAGTACCTAGGAATTTTTAACTAATTTATTGCTAATTTATTACCGAATAAAAAAATTTTTAACCACTGCCGATTACTCATTAACACCGGTACACGCCAGCTTACCACTTAAGCTAGCTTGAACTAGCTAATTTGAGCTTCGATTAACTTGTGTACGAGGTTTCGCTTGAAAATATTAATTTTTAGCCATGTTTTCGGCAATTTTTACTTTTGAAATTTGTCTGGGAGTGAGAAAATAGGGGTGCATCTGAATGAGCCCCCTTGTTTTCCAAAGTAATTACTGAACTAAAACTTATGAGCCGCTCAGAATCATTCTAGCTTGAATCGAATTCGAGTTATGGACAGTTCAAGCTAGCTTAAGTGTTAAGCTGGCGTGTACCGGTGTTAATGGGTACTCAACAGTGGATAAACATTTTTTTTTCAGTAATAAATTAGCAATAAATGAGTTAAAAATTTATAGGTACTTTTGATTCGATTCCGCTATAGACGTTGCGTCAGCTTAATAGACCCTATTTTGAAGCCTGTTTAGTACGAAATTAAGCATTACGTACTTTGGTACGAACTTTTCAGTATTCTTTGCGTAATTTCGAAGGCACTCGTGAAACGATTTTCTAAAGTTTTTATAAAAATTGTATAAGACCCATTTTATAAACTTCGCTAACTGAAGTATTTATAAATTAAACGCAAGTTGCATTAATTTGCATTAAATTAATTAGCAGCCGTTTGGATCCGGGTGGAAACGTTGCGCCCCTCGTCTTTGTTATTATGTAGGTAGTTTTCAAATCATCAATTCAGTCAAGAAGAAATTTCAGAGACTTTGTAAATTAAAAAACTAATCAAATTTAAAAGATTTACAAGTAAAAGTTTACGCTTAAAGAGTACACAAAAAAATGCACAAACTACCGCACTTTCCGATAGAAAATTAATGGTTTACGTGGAGCTATTTATCATATCACAAGACGTACACCGTAAAAGTAGCCTACAGCTTTCTTAAGAAAATTATAAATTTTCAAAGCCTCGCAATCATTAATAAGACTCAAGAGAAAAAAAACCTGTCCTTCCACACAATTTCTTTCACATTATACCCTGGCCGTTCAACCAAATACCCTTAACAATCACGTCACTCCCAAGTCGACCCTCGAACCCCAAATCCCAACCTGTCAAATCCCGCGGCCACCTCTCGTGGCCAGCAAATCACGCAAAAGCAGCGATGAAAAGGAGCTGCTGCGGAGCCTCGCCTCGTCCCACGAATCAAGAAGCAATTCTGCGGGCGTTATGATAATGCCGACGGCCTCTAACCCGATAACGAAGCAGTTATTACTATAGGCAATCGCTGGCCTCTCTCTCCTTACAAAGGCCCATCACGCTAATTGATAATCCGAGTCATAACTCGGCGGCGGCTTACGCCGATTAATTAAGTCATCCATTCGAGAGAGAGAGAGGGGGGGAGGGAGGCCTCCCCCTTGCAGCAATAACGCGACTAATAACTCTTGCCGGACGCCTCGGCGCCATTCCGCGAGCGACGACGTGATTACATCCGGTTACACGCGTTTCTAGCCCGCCGCAGCGGGGTGATATAGCGCGCGGGGCCGATGCACACGCGCGACATAACTTTGTTTTCGGTCTTACGTCATGCCAGCTCCGCCAGCGTGTGTGCCGCCGCCGCCGCGCTGCTGTTTCTGCGAGAGGAAATATCGATTCCGAAGCCGCCTCTCGGAATCACGCCCCCGTTGTTGCAGTCGCTGCGGCCGCCGAGAGGGATTTTACAGCGGGGGAGGGGGGGGGGGGGGGCGTTTGGGGCGGGGAGTCGTTCC
>JAWWEM010005953.1:1718-20029 GCA_035582935.1 Ormyrus thymus | reverse complement strand
AAAAAAAACATTTTAATTGCGCAATATGAAGGAGGTAAGGTTGCGGCCTTAACTTTGAACAGATTTTAATCGCCACTTACGTTTGCTTCCTTACACATTTACTAGTAAGGTAATTTCCTTCGTATCAATTCAGTAATCGTCGTCGCTAAACTATGCATTTAAGATGCTGATTAATAAATTGATTCGGGATCAAATTTCTATTCAGTCAAGTTTAAGTCATGGCCAGGTTCTATTTTTAAACTTTATTTGCATGCTACTCAACTCGTAAAGTGCACGCATTATATTTTATTAATTATTCATATATTAAAATTTTATGGGCATTTTGCCTGGGAGTATGAAGAAAATAAATATAGAAACAAAATTGTTGCATTAAATTCGTGACGCAAATTTGTCGCGTTTTATTTGACCTGTATTTAAAGGGCGCCCTATATATTATTTCACTGTTTATCTTTATTGATTATTAAAAACTCAATGTATTCCAAACCGAGTGAATAATTCAAAACTAATACCTCGCTCGTGAAATAAAGTATTCAGTTTTCGATCTCAAAAAAACAAAAAAAAAAACTTATTTAACCGAAACGCGTCGTTAAAATCTAAAACTGCTTCGCCAGCGCGGCAATCGCGCGGCATCGTTTACTCAGGCAAAATCGCTCGACCTAAGCCGCGAAACCAAGCAAATCCGGGCGATATCCTCGATTACGCGCCGACTTCATAGGCGGGCTCTCGTCGGACGACTGTGCAGGCGATTCTAATAACGAGCGGAGCGAAACGAGCCCCCGTAAATCCAGAGCGACGCATCGGCCGTTAATCTCCCGGCTAAATCCGCGCTAAAATCGGCCCGAGTGGGTGGCGAATGTATGCGCGCGCAATCGACTGCCCGCATCTCGCTCCGATCTTCGCCGCCGAGGATCGAAAAATAAGCGCCCTTTGCTCGTCGGCTGATTTTTGCAAGGAGGAGCTGAGGCCTTTGTCGCGGACGGGGCCTTGCTTCGAGGGTGTTCTTTCGAGGGAAGTGGGTCGTCGATTCAGGAGGAGAGCAGTAATTTTATATTCGCTTCAAGCGATTAAGATGCTGGTAGTTTTTGGGATAGGATGCGGGGTACTAGAGGAAGAGGTAGAAGTTGGAGAAGTGCTTTTTATGCGGTATCGAAGGAGTGAGGGATTTGTAAAAGTTGGGTAACTTTTATTATTTCTTTTATTAGAAGTACGTCTCGTGGAGCCATAAGCTAATAAGTTAAATATTAAGTTATGAGGCCCAAACATAAATCGTTTTTGAATATAAAAAATATAATTATAATGTGTTTTGACGATTAAAAATTTTATATTTTACACTCAGAATGTTTTTTCTTATCGCACAACAATAATTTTCCCCCATTACTAATTTCTGTGGACCGAAATTCTTTTTCTTATTATTCAAACATCTGCCTAAAATCAGCAACCCACTTGTACCGAATACCATCAAAGAATTAAAAGAAAATCTAAAGAAACCTTAGAGAGAAACCATAAATTTGAGCTTTAAAACCGGCGGATCGCTCGTCTGGTCTCCTACGCGAGCATTACCGTACGTAAATTAATTATCGGCTGGCTCACGCCTGGGACTCTTCAATTCATAAATAACCTCTCACTCGGCATCCATAATTGAACGAGACCTTTGCCACCCTCGGCATCGGGACCCCGTCTGCACATACAATGCCGCTCGGCAAAAACGCGCGCGGTCGCGAAACTTTCGCACTCCGACGTTTTCAGGAGACTCCGGGGGGCAAGCTACTTTGGCACGACAGATAGGAATTTCGGCTGCACGACGAGGCGATGAAAAAAACTGTGTCGGAAGGGCACTTTTGCGCACTTTGACTCCGGTTTTGTTTTTAGTGTGTTCGGTGGATTTCGGGATGGACCTTCTGCTGCTTTTTGTAAGGACAGTAATATCGCATTCTTTATTTTGTTTTCTCAATGAATGTGCAAATATTGCAGTAATTATAAAATATTGTTCTTGTGTGAAAGCGTCCATTCAAGTTATTAAATTTTCAAAGAAAATGTTTATTTTCTTTTTTTTATTATCTTTTACTTATTAAATCTATCTGTCGATATAATTTTTATCTACCCTTGTTTATAAAAAAATGTTAACTGCAGTTTCAAACGAAACAATGAAGTTTCTTAATGTTGATTTTGCGCGCAGTTTAGTTTATATTTTTAATGAGTTCTTTTGCCTGCTTGACTTGGTGCTAAATTAAATTGAATTAGTGTTGGTAGAAAATTCTTTGTCTGCAAAAAGAATTTACTCGAGGCACTTGTTTCATTAAAGTATATTTAATTGAATGAAGTCATTAGAATAATTAGAATTATTACTCTTTTTTTTTGTTAAATTTAAATTTCTCTTAGAGGAGTCCAAAATCACGAGATTTATTTTTTAGCTTATTATAATTATAATATATTAATTATAAAAATTACGAAATATGCTAATAAAATAAAAAATTTTTTTTATTTATTTAAAATGATATTACGTTTTAATGTTACATTATTTCTGTTGTCGCCGAAATTTAAAGCATCAACAAGTCAAGGATAATACGGTTTCTTCTAAAGAATTTGCGATACAGGAACCTCCTGAGGTTTCAAAAATATCGATAGAGACGAAAAGCTAAACCTTGAGAAAACTTTAAACTGCAAACCCAAGCAACCCTAATAAAACCTCCATAAAAACTTTTCTATAAAATCAGCCAAACACTGTAACAATTGTGTCTTCCAGCAATCGGCGAGGCTGCTATAAGCCAGTAGTAACAGGACGGATCCCCTCGGACACATAAACACAATAGGATCAAATGGCTATAAAATCTTCTTCCCATGTTTTTATCCAATAACATTTATATGAACCGGGTACAACATACTTAAAGAGGCGTAAACTGCAGTTGCTTTAATTTGCGAAGGAAATTTTAACTTTAGAGGAAATAAAATTCCATCACGTCATTGCAAATGTAAAATATTAAAGTATCTTACTTTTGCACAGTAAAGCGAAAAATGCATTAATTAAAGATTCGCTAATCATAGGTTTTATACGCCGTTTGGTATCAATCTAACGTTTCGCACGTTTTTGATAGAACTTAGATTGTTCTATTGTAAAGAAATAAAAAACAAAATTATAATAAAACAATAATAAACAAATTTAAAACAACAATTAAAAAAGAAGTAACAATCAATTTCAAATTATTTGTTGCTTTCATTTTTCTTTTTTTTTACTTTTTCAGAACCGCATTTGTTTCGATAAATCAACCCTTATCAACCTCCCCAACAGAATAAATGATCCTTTATCACCGGCTGCATCTTAATGCACACCTCCCCCGTCAAACCGCACTCAAAAATATCGCTCGAAAACTCTTGAAACCCCAACAGATCTGCCAGATCAATCCATAAATTGCCCCTTCACATCTCTCGCTCGCAGCTCGGGCTTGCAGACCTTATCGCTCCGCTCGACGTCGAAAAATCCATAATAAATACCGGCGAACTTGAGGGAGAGCCCGAAGCCCAGCCGGGAGGAGGGAGGAGAAGGGGGGGCGGGGATGGAAAAAAGGCCCGCGCGCCACGAAGGTAAGTTCTCGGGCGATCGCGTGACGGCCGTGTATGTGTCAGGGTCGCGCTTCAGGCAAGAAAGGCCGCCCCGCGGGAAAGAGCGCCGCTGCACGCACAAGTCGCCCGATAAATATTAATCCGCTTAAGTGGAGCTCCCGGAGAAAGGCGCGGACAGAGTTACAATGAGCCGTGACGATTACAATCTCGGCCGGACGCTTTGCTAGATTGCGCGAAATGACGGATTACTCGCTGGGCTTCTGTTTTTGCGGGACGGGCTAATTGAAGGCTGCGGAGAGGGAGGGCCGAGCGGGATTTCCGCTTATGCCGGGAGCGACGGGGCTGATAGACGCTCGGACCGTTTGCGCGGTAAATTGATTTAGTATTTTTTATGCAGAGTGTCAAAGAAAATTTTCAGTCGGTTTGGTTTTTGCATAAAGGAGTAATTTATTCGGGGGTTCTAGGGATTTTATCGGAATCTTAAGTTTTTTGAGCTGGCTATAGGCCGATTGTAATCTACAATTCCACGTAAATTTTATTTCCCTGTAATAAAGATTTGATAAATTTCAAGTCCTTGGAAATAAATTTTCTGGGTACATTTCAATTATAGTTACAAAATCGATCGTATCTGAATACGCAGCAAATACTAAAATTTAAGAAGGACAGCGATAAGCGAGCGAAATCAAAAGTTACTACCACTGAAACGGAGCTCGGTTGAAATTGAACCTTCGCGTCTAAATTTTACGCTGATAAAAATGGGGTTGGCAAATTGTTTCGATGAAAGTTTTATTGACCGAGCCAATGAAAGGGCGCGGCTAACGACCCGCGGCAAAATGGACTGGCCGCAGAAGCTTGCATGCATGCCGGGCGATTTTTGCGCGATCCGCAAATTATCGTAGGCTCGGTTTCCGATAATAAGACAATAAATTGGGTCGTTCGATTTCCTATCTAATTCGGGGCAATGATCCTACGGCGTACTGCTGGTGCACGAGAAGAATTACTTTGAATCGAGGGTCGAGTGTTTACTTTTATGGTTTCGTGTACACCTGCACTTGTACTTTACGTTTATTACGTGGAAAAAGATGTAAAACATGGAAGGATTCAATTTATTTATTTACTGAACAAAATAATGTTTAAAAACAATTGTTTCATAAAGCTGCTTGGAGTAGTTATATCAATTGTAAAAAAATGTAAAGAAATATTATTTTTTTGATAAATATGACAAAAAGCTGTCAATGAAATAAAAACCATTTTGTGCTTAAACGACTAATACGTTTATAAAAATTGCAATATTCAATTTAGTGAAAGAAAAGTATTAATATATATATATTAAATAAATTCCTGTATATTAGACCTAAGTGAAATGTAATCAGTACTACCTGACCAGAATTCATCAAAGATTTGTTTTAGTTATAACTCACGTAAGAAGAGAAGTCTGCTCAACCATCAGCCACTTAGGGAGAATCTATGTCGGAGTTCCTTCATAACGACTAGGTAACGGACTGTTGAACATCACGTAAAGAAAGTTGTGAGCCTATATAAAAAGCCAGACACGAGTTTAGCTACAATATACTAGCCTTTAATAAAGTTTTAATAATACTTTTTTTTTCTGCGCAAACGACCCACAAAAATCAAAATACGTATTTACTTCCACTGAGAATCTCAGGCAACCTTTTAAATGCACTACATTTTTAATAGTTCGCGAACAAACTTCAATTTTGATTCATTTATATAAAGTTTAAATTATTACAGTACACTAGAAACTCTCTTGGAACAATCAAATTTAAGAGCTTTGTATTTGCATTATATTGTCAAGGAACCACGACCGTTTTACCATAGTAAACTGGAGTTCCAGAGCTCGCAAAATTATAACTGAACGTAGCGAAATGAAGGTTATCGGGGAACAACAAACCGGAGAATATTCAGGTAAATACGTCTAATGAGGAGTCGCAAGCAGAAACAGGGAAGAAGAAGACGGCTAGCCACGAAAATATACCGGATAAGTTTAAATAAAAAAAGGACGAAGAGTGAGATGAATGAAAATTTTCGCTATTTGTGCGATATTTACTGGAGTATCATTTGGGCGAAAAATGGTTTGTTTAAATTTTGCAAGTACGAGAAAGGTGTTTAAAAGGCGGAATAAAAGTAAAATAAGAAGGAAACATCTTATTAGGGATTTATTTTGCTTTGGATTTGTTTTAAATGATTAAATAAATAATAATTGAACAGCAGGTAACACACGTGAATGGATCCGATAAACCATAATTATGTGCACTAGGAGATTATAATAATTATTATATTAAATAGAATTTATTCGCTATAACAGACAAAAACAATAAAACCAGAAATGTCCTCTTCAACCAAAATTATGGTCGTAATAATTTGTTGAGAAACCATTACATCTTTTAAAAACAATCATCCTCCTGGGTTCATCAGAGATACAATTAAAATAGATAATGTTATCTAAACTAAATCATTTATTTATGCGAATAGTCTGCATCGTCGAGCAAAAACCTTTCGCACATGCACCAAACAGTTATGAAATACGAACAACAAAGCAAGATTAATAACGATAGCATAACGATAACGTTCAAGAGAATATAATTTCCAAAATAAATCACCCCGGCATTAAAATACACATCATAAATAAGGCACATCAATGCCCAGGAGGAGAGCCGCGCGGACGTTGATCCCCAGCACAAAGAAGAAAAGCCCGCTGCCGAAACGAGGAGAAGAAAGCCGCCGAAAAAATCCGCGCGCCGGGCTCTCGAGGGTCTTCGCGGGGGCGATTCTTTATGCGGACTCCTTTAGTCTTCGTTTTATTTTATTTACCACTGGCTGGGCAGATGTATTATTTAGGCCAAATTTTTGCGTTTTTATTTCGTACGTTCTCTGTTTACTCGAACTGTGATATTATCAGTGCGTACAATCTTTCTGTATTTATTAAATAAGTACTGTCATATGTTTTATTTCATCTTTTGACGACTTTATTATTATTACGAGCTTTGAGCAACTCCCTGCCATTTGCAGAGTTTACTTGTATTTTTTACATATCTTTTGTAACTTTTGCTACCTACTTGTGCAAATAAATGTCTGTCTATCTACCCTTTGGGCAAACGTGATTAACTCCGCCGTGCTCGGAATATGAAGATGCGCTCGCAGTAAAGAGGATCTGTAGCAAAAACGCGACGAGGACGAAAAAGCGCCGACGCATTTCATCGTGGGGGGGGGGGGCGATGCCCCTTATCGACTTAAGCCCGTTAAATTTTTGCTTCGAAGGATCCGCTTGATTGCATCAACGACCGAAGCTAAAACGGCTGGATTTTTCTGGAGGAGTTGAAAGGGCAATTTTCGGTTCCATGCAGTTGGCGAAGGTTGATGCTGAAATCGCTTTGATTAATTGACGGTGAGAGTGGTTCTGTTATTTTTGGGGATTTTTCGACTGGTAATGTAAAAGGAACATAAGGATTTGATTAAAGCCTTGTAAAAATATAAGTGTAACCTGGAAACGTGTCATGTCTTTGGCTAACTTTTGCTGAAAATAAATTTTAAGCCCCCAAGTTTTTCATGCACACACGAACTTTTCAATAGAAAATCGATGTCCTAAAAACTTTTTACATAAACTGCATAATTTATACAGGTGCATATTACTGAAAGAAAATTCTGCGGAAAAAAGAAGACAAGATAAAAGATGTTCGAGTTGATGTCGAAGACGAAGCAAGAAGAAGAATGGCAACTTCCTGCTAAAAGTAACTAGAACGTAGTTTTAAAGGAGTTAAAACATTTTCTTAATTTCAAGTGTGTGAAAGAATTTTTTTGAATGAAGTCAACTCAATGATTTTTGCATTTTTAATTACTAAATGTCGTCTAAGAGATTTATTATACTTGTGTAGTTTAGTTCCCCTTGGATTTAACATTATTTTTATTAAAAATGTATTTAATCCACTTAGCAGTTCTAATTTTCATTAAACGAACAAAATACTTGCTTTTTAGAGTAGAAATTTCATTATGAAAAGCGGAAAACGGAAAGCCTTGTTCGAAATATACATAAAACAAGAGCATCTACCTCGACAAAATTTAAAATCTTTACATCAAGCTTTGTTTTTAAGAATCCATATTTTATTTCAAACGAATGTGAATTTTTCCATCCTCAGCTTGATTTATTCAAAACTTTACTAGCAAAATAAGATATAACTCACATAGCAAAAGTACAGTTTACTTTTAAAAGTGCAATTTATCGTACTTCTAAAGCGCGACGACGAGATGTATTCCGTAATAACAACTGCACAGAAAATTCCTACCGAGAGCGCCCAAAGCGCACACAGAGCAGCACAGCAAATCATCCGAGCAGCGTCGGCGAAGCTCCGACGAAACACCGAGCGGCTATAAAAATTCACAAGGGCAGCTCGGCGAAGAAGCACAGGTGGCACAGGCGGTAAGAGGGCCTAAGGCCAATGGCGGAACGAGACCTCGCTTCGGGGCTCCATCGATTCACCCCCGGAGGAGGGGACGCGCATCCGGCAATCGACTCCGCGACTACGCGGAGAATACAGAGAGGCGAGAGAGCAAGAAGTAGCGGCATCTGCGCTCACGTCCGCCTCGTTACAAAGGCCCTGCCGCCTTGCTTAAGCTGCCCGACTTGGCTTTTCTCTGATAAGCTTAGAGTAATAAGGCAGGGTCCCTCGCACGGGCGGGCGTCGAGTTTCGAAGCTGCGCCGTTTGTTTCTTCGTAATGGATTCGAAATGGATTGCTCTTGCGAGGATAACGACGTTAAGCAACGGCAACTGGAGCTAACGTGAATTACAGAATTAAGTTACGTATTCACGTAGCCGGAGAGCAAACTGCGGCAATGGCTGCGCCTTCGGCGCTCGAAATTAGTGCAGCTAGCGAGGCTAGCAAATCATCAAACGTCGCAGTCTCGAGGGAGCTATTAGGCGCGTGACACACAGCCTTCGTTCGTCATCGATTGTCTGGCGATGGATAAACACGGCGGTGCAATAAATTCTGCAGCCGCGGGTGCCGAATGCGAACGTCGCGCTCTCGAGAAACACAGCTACTTTCGTTGAAAATACATTAGCTCCAAATCCTCTTTATCAAAGAGCCTGTTTAGTTATTAAGCTGTTTCTCAAGCCACCCAAAAGAAGTTAGAACCGCCGTGATGCGTTTCATAAAACATCCCCTGCTTGCTCTCCCAACGCCGCGTCTTATTTTTTCTATCTCGGTTAGTAGCCGCGTCTGCCTCTCGTATTTTAACTTATTTATGCATTCATAAATTTTCCGAAACGTATGCGGAAATACGGGCGGGGAAGGAAGCGGGCAAAGTTTTTGAAAGAAGGAGCTTTCCGGGCAGGAATTCGTTATTCCGCGTCCTGGTACTGTTTACGTTCGGGAAATTTGCATCGCGCTCTTCTCTCTCGTCTCTTTCGGCTTTATTTGGCGAAGGCGAGGTGTGCAACAAATCACTGATAAGACAATTTTCTTGCCCCGAAGCGAGCGCCGACTGACTGATGAGAGTCTTTTACCCTGGATTTATGAGCGCGCATTCGCCGAAGTGGAATTTGTGCCGAAGGGATCGTTTTATTTTTTTTTTCAATTTTCAATCACTTCGGTCTGAAAGTTGAAATTTGTATTAGCAAAGTTTCTGCTGCGTTGTGCGATGCATAACAGTTTTTCCATTTTTCATGCAAGAAAAATTGTTAACGCAATGGATTCTTTGTTTGCGCTTTATAATTACAGTTTTTCAAAGACTCTTTTAAAAAATTGTTTCCTCTTTAAAACTGATAAAGATCGTCAAAGGACGGGCAGAAATTTTCATTTCACGGCCGAGACTTTTAGCTGCTAAGATAAAAAGATATCCCTTGTAATTAACATCATACTTTGTAATAAGAACTACATACTTGAAATATTTTTATAAAGGTTAGAATTATATTTTAAAACCAAGCAATTTTCAGGAAATTTTCCCACGGGTCATATAAAGAATACCCGAAGAGTATTTTTCTTCGCGCGGTGTGTAGCTCGAGTTTCATAATATTTCATAGCAGACATCTGCGGGAGGTTTCAATTGATAAGTATCATTTTCTATAAAACAAGGGTCTTATTCAAAGTAATCTTTTGTCATTACTTCCTCTTTGCTCTTGATTTATATTAGCTTGTAATTTTTGTAATTATGAAGCAGCACATTGAACTTTGTTTCAAATACAAGTAAACATAGTAATTAGATAAATTATGAGACTAGAAAATAAGGTGTTTCAAGATTCTAATGACGGCCGCGATGAGGTGCAATAATTGTTGCTTAAATAGGCTCCGAAAGTCGGATAAGAGATGAAAGAAAATTAGACCGCGATAAATATAATTGATCTGACTTTTCGAACGCTTTCTTTCCATCCCTCCCCAGGAAAAGTAAGTACGAACTGTCGTTCTTACTTGAAACATTTTCTCCTGCTCCACCCACGTAACTCTAAATAATCACCAACTTTCGGCGCACGACTTTCGTCTCCACTTGTCTTCCACGCCCTTGAAATTTCCGCGGCCTTACGTGATTATTGCATTATCTCGCGCGAAAGGACCGCAAGAGCGAAGCCCGAAAGCGGCGCGAGGCATCAGTCAACCGCGACGATGACGAATGACT
The DNA here is from genome assembly GCA_035582935.1 of Ormyrus thymus. Classification (NCBI taxonomy): domain Eukaryota; kingdom Metazoa; phylum Arthropoda; class Insecta; order Hymenoptera; family Ormyridae; genus Ormyrus; species Ormyrus thymus. The sequence continues at coordinate 9,842 of JAWWEM010005953.1, read as the reverse complement.
AAAAGTGTACAAACCTGTAGGATCTGCGGATACATAAATTCATCCCGGACCCTCTTCTCCCTCGACGGCGTCGCATTACCGCGAAAAGGAAGCCGAATTCCGGCCCTCATTCGCACGTCCCCTAATCGGGTTATCTCTCTCTCTCTCTCTTTTCCGAGCCGAAGATTATGCGCGCGTCCCGCGGGGCTTTGCTCGAAACCGCGGCGGGGGGGGGTTGATTTTGAAATATGAACAATGAGATAAAAAAAAAAGACCCTCCCTCCGCCCGGCTGCTTCTTTTTTCGCTTCCGGATTCGCGCTTATCCGTCACGGCTGCTTGCTCGACCGGATCCCGACGGAGCTGCGACGCGAGATTTTCGAGTGGATCGAGCCTCTCGGTCGCAGGGGGCTTCGGAAGTATATTCTAGCCAAACAAAAATAAACGTTTCGCGGGGATCGCGGAAGCTTCTCTAGATCTGGGGGAGGGGACACATTCGTATTGCCCTGTAAAAATAAGACGCTTTTTGAAAAATGTCAATTGAATTTGAAGAGCCGGTGCCTGGAATCTCCTGCGAGAAAGAAGCGGAGGAGCTCGAGAAAGCTCCGGCTGTGACGTCGTAGCCAATGCACACAACGCGAGCTTATCCCAGGAGCGAATGGAATGAATAAATAAGAAAAAACCGGCGGGGACATCCAAAATCGAAAGCGGCCGGCTAAATGCCGCTTGTTTGCTGTCGTCTTCGGGAAAAAAGAAATTCCGCGCGAAAGAAGCCGCTCCGCTGAGCAGCTCGCGAGTAGGAAGGCTGAAGTCGCGCGCGCGAGGATTGAATCGCTCCTTTTCAGAGCCGCCTCTGCTCTTTTGTTGGAAGGCTCGGGGGAATTATTTTTAGGCGATGGTGCTTGTTGACACTTCGCTCGGGGAGCTGATGCTGAATTGATTGGGATTTATGATTTCGAGATTCGTACGAGTGTTTGCTCTTTTTCCCGGGTCGGGCTTGAATGGGTGTTTGAATTTTGCGGGAGATGGAAGCTTCTGTTCGTGTAGTGTTTGAAAGAGTATTAGAGTCGAATAACGAACGAAACGTAAAAATGTTATTATGTATTTGGTCGATGAAAGGAATAAACTATTCAAAAGATCAATGCGGTACAATTTTATAGATCGAAAAAGAAATGTGCAAAACTGAATCATTTTCAAAGAGAAGCAAAGAATCGAATGCCTGCGATAATAGCAGTTATTAAATAAATTGTTAAAAAGATTCTTCGAAAACTACTGCCATCCTTAAAAATTACGCCAAAACTTTGACGCAACAGGAACGCCCGTTGAATAATCCATAAAATTACTTCGAATACGTTCATGTAAATGTTTTAATAATTCATAAAACCAAAATTAGCTCTGCTTTGTATGCAGCCGACGGAATTGCGCCGTCGAAATCGAAAGTGACCGAGCGCATACGTGATCATATGCACCAAAAGGCGCGCTTATATTTTGATCAAGAAATAAGAGAAAGGCGCCGCGGTGCATTATTATCGTTACATAAAACGGTTTGTGCCGCAATTCGTGCAGCAGGATAGACTGCGAGATTTCGGAGCCACTTCGAGTGACTTATTACGCAAAAAATAACAAACAGTTTTTATTATCTTCCAATCGATAATCACTTCGATTTTAATCGGCGTACGCGCGATTCATAACTCAAGAAAAACACTCGCTCGACTTTCAAACCCAAATAATTATTCGACGAAAATTAGCATTCGAAAGTTTGTGCGAGCTCCACCTCCCCCTCTTACATAATTTTCAATAAACTCATTTAAATCCCCGGCGCAAAATGCAAATGATTATGCAAACAGCAGGCGGCATCGCGCCGGCGAAGATTTAAAAAAGCCCTCCGCCGCGTCCTCCCGGAACGATGTCCCGCAAAGCACCTTACTGCATCCGTCGCCAAGCTCAATTATGCGCGCTGCATAATCATCCAAAACAACTTGCGCAATTACGGCTCGCAACCGCGATTCGCCCAAAACGCGTCCCCGGCAATTTCCCGGCGGCCGGGACGTCCGGGCTCGCCGGCCTACGTAATATGGATCCCATAAGACATCCCGGGCGGACAGTCCGCCGAGTACAGACCCGGGGGCGACAAACAAGCTCCGCGGCCCGGCGCTTCCCATTCGAGCAATTACAGCGCGGCGGCACTTCAATTACGCTTTGATTCAGCGAATGGCCTCGGAGACGCTGGCGCCCCCCCCCCCTCCTTAATCCGGCAGACTTTGCACCTGCTCTGCTCGTCTATAACGGCCTCGCCTTTGTTCTAGAAGCGCACGCGGCACTCGGCTTCATCTCCCTAGGCGGGACGTTATTATTCCGTCCGACGTGGAATTCTTATTACGAGGCGCAGCCACGGTTATTAAAGCAAGATGGCGATTCGAGACGGCGGATTCGTTCGTGAATTTTCGAGGAAAAAGTCCGGGGTATCTGGATGAAAGGGAAGCTTATTAGAGGATGGGCCATTAAAGGGATTTTCTTGGCCGGATTTTGCTTCAGTCGGCTCGGGGAGAGAGATGATGGTTCGTGTGGATACTGTTGCTGATATTATACGGAGTATTAAAGGGCGCCGACGTTTTTCTGAATAAATTTATTATTACACTCGGGCTGCTTTTCTAACTTTCCTTGAGAGAATCGGGAAAAAACAATTTTTATATTTTCTGTTAGTTGCTTTTTAATGTATATTCAAGAAACTACGGCGGTTAGTCGAGCATAAGAATAGAATAAATTGTCTGACCTTTTAGCGAATAAAGCAACGCGAATAATAAAATGTTGTTCATACAAAAAATAATAGTTAAGGTAGAGGTTTTTATTTAATCCTCTTTTCGGGGCTAGAAAAAAATTGTTTACAGATTAATCGATCGTACATTTTTGTGAAAATAATAATTATAAAAACCCAGGGGGAAATAAAATATCAGTTACGGTCAATCAAATTCACATATTGTTCGTCAAAATAAAATAAAAAGTTTTTCGCCCATTGTCGCTCCAAGTTCATTGGTTATTATTTAATAAACAATAACAGCTCCACGATATTTTTTTGCAAAATTGAAAGTAACTGTTCCACATTCACTTGATCAAGATAAACTTTTATCGCACACTGAATAAAAAAGGGCAGTTTTGAAACTTTTTCCGTATCACATAAAAATCAACATTGACAAACATTTTTCGCCTCCAAAACAGCAGCTTTACCAAACAAGCTCTTTTTTTTAGAACGAAACGATCCCGGAGTCTTATTTTTATCAAGCGTCGTGCCGCGCAGCTCTCCGCCGCTACTCCACCCGTTACACACGCGAAAAAAGGAATAAATTTCAGTCCGCGTCACTCGTCCATCCGCGTAAATTCCGGGCCTAAAAATAATGCGCTCCACCCGCGAGCCGAGCCATCCTTGATTTATATTTAGCTTCCGCGTTTGCATAAACGATATCGACGCGGATCTCTTCCCGAATCCATCCCGCCCCCGGGCCGAAACGCAACAAAAATCCACCCGCGCCCGCCGCCGCTTGTGATTTCGCGTGATTACGCGCGATCGGCCTTGTCCGGCGGTCTTCCGACGAGTGTGCACTGCTTCAAGGCCGGCCACGCGAGCCTGGACTCGCACGTGGGGAGAGGAAATTTCGAGCGCCGCCGCGTCGCGAGGGTGCATTTCGCTGATTAAAGGACGCGGGGACGGAAGTGCCGACGCCCCCGGGAATCGGCGCTGTGAATTCTGAAGCGGTTTTTGACGAGGCGGAGCCACACCGGAGCGAAAATTGTTTGAGTGCTGCTGCTGCGGAAGTTTGCTGCGAGGCGGTCGCTTGATAGTTTGTCTAAGTCTTGTAAATTTGACGCTTATGCTGCGGAGGGAAAAAGCACTTGTGTTGAATTCCTGGCTTTAAGGGGACAAGCCCGAGTGGAAACCTAAGAAAACATAATAATTGTTAATTGCAAAAATTAACGTGTAAAATAAATACATAATATTTACAACATTTTCTATTAAAAGTGTATAATACTTTTACCTATATTTTAAGTTCAACTAGGCTAAAAATCCTATTCAGAACACCAATTATTGACATTTCTTTCGAAGACTGATTTTCAGAAACAAAGGTCACTGGCCGCAGGATAATTTTTAATCCGTACACTTAATTTAGCTGCAAATGTTTTTACACTTTCTTAGCAGTATTTGAAGCCACTTAAGTGAAGCACCTGAGTTAAAAGTGTGCACGAACAATAAAAATTAAAAAAACATAATGTTTTTGAATATTTCACACTTAAGTGGCTTAGAATTGACGAGTAAAGTGTTTGAACATTTTACAGCTTCACTAAGACACCGGCTCAGAATATTTTCTACGACAAGTGACTTTTACTTCTGAAAATCAGTCTTCGATAGAAATTTCAATAATTGGTGTTCTGAACAGATTTTTTAGCCTAGTTGGACTTAAAATATAGCTAAAAGTATAATATTTTTAATAGAAAATTAACAATTATTATCTTTTCTTAGGCTTTAACTTAGGCTTATCCCCTTAATTAGTAAAAACTTTTAAGAATTTATTAAGACAATAGTAAGAAACTCATAAAAAAATATATTCGCACAAGATAAACATTTTCATTCAAACTCTAATACTTGTGACATTATGCTGCACTTCAAGCTATTCTAATATCTAAGCAACAAGAATAAACTAACTATACAGCACAGCAAAATTACGTCTTTTAACGGCACCTACTCATTTCCGAATCAATAAAAATCCTCCCCCCACTTCGCAGCTTACCATAAAGTTCACTGTAACTCACCGCAATACCCCGCAGTCAACCTTGACTTCCACAATGTGCCAGCGAAACCCAACCATCCACTCCCATAAAAAGCCGCAAGGCAATAAACCAGCTAAAGGCTCGCGTAAATCTACGAAAATGCACTTAGCTTATTCTCGGGACGCTCGATCCCTTAAATCCCTTCTTCTTGGCCCATTTCACTCTCCGCGCCCGGCGTCGCCTGCGAGCATTTCAATCCGTCGGTCGCGATGACAAATCGCCCGAACGTCTTGGAAAAAGTAATTCCTCGGACTCCGCTCAATGGACTCCGCGAGCGCGCTATTTACGATTTCCGGCTTCGCGAAGCAAAGGACTCCCCTCGCGGACGTGACTTATTATGAACTGGCTGCGTGCCTATTATGGCTGATCGTCGAATCGCTCCAGAGGTCGATGGATAATCTGATCTGTGCGAGTAATTATTTATCGGACAACGAGAAGAAGCTTCTGGTAAGGAAAATTGGTTTATTTTAGGTAAAGTGAGGTTAGGGTGGAGGTGAATTTTTTAAATAGGTTGGAAGTGCAATTCTTGTAATTTGAAATTATTTATTGTATTTTATAATTATTTGAGGTGGGCATATAATTATATTATTTATCATGAGCCGTACATAATAATAGCAAAACAATATTCGACTCCAGTAACATAATAAACTTACGCAATACTTTGAGTTGTAAATAAAAAGATCTGAAATTGAATTTGTACCATTTACTAAATATGCATTATTTACTTCTGTTTCAGACTTTCCCTGGTATATTTGTCTTCAGCTGAAATAAAGGTAAATTCCAGTTTAATATGACAATGAATCTTAAAAAATTCAAATAAAAATCTGTAAATATCCAAGCAATTATGAAATACATGGGAAAGCAGCCTTTATAATTGCAAGTAATTTAGAGCAAACCACGAGACAAATCCATTCCAGGCGTTCCCTTTTAAAAATGCACTAATTAAAAGTCTACAGCTTAATTAATACCGTTCTTAGAAACATTAGTACAAGCACCGTTCCTGTTAACTCCAAGAAAACTCATTTTTCTAGTATTTTAATTTCCAGCAATCAAACGTCAAATATCCCGCGGCTTTGTATCCCTTCTGCACCGGAATTTCTCGTTAATAACGAAATTTTACTGAAAAGATTGCCTCCCCTCAAATCCCATGAACGAGAAGACCTTCCGCGCATTTGGCTTTTGTTTCGGTCCTCATTTTCTTAATCCCTCTTTCTCGTTTTTTGTCTACGTTCGAGTTCGTCTATTTATACTTTGTGCTGCGTTGAAAGCAAATGTATAAGCTCAGCAATTATTGCCGTATTCCGTGTCAAAGACTAATTTTATTGTAGTTCTTTTCGTCGTAACCCTTTTACCACTGTAATTATAGCTAACGGTAATGTTTCTCGAGATCCTTTTCATTCAATATAAGGTTGCAATTAGTATTGAAGTGCGCAGTTGAAGTTTTTATTTATATTTACGGCACGATCTAATGATAAAGCTGGAGAAATACAACTTGGAGTAAAAATGTCTAAAGGGGCTGTATTTTTTAACTGGACATCACTATTTTTTAACACAAAAATTTAGTAAAAATCAACCTACTTTTATCTTATTATTTTCATTTGTCGAATAAATATTTTTATAAAAAACTTATCAAGTATAAATATTCATTTTATTATTAAAAAGGCCTCTTTAAAATACATTTTCCCGATCAATGTAGCATCCCCCCTACAGGCATTTTCCCTTTAGCGTATAAATCCCACATTCGATGCGTTACCCTCTATTGGATGATTCGCCCTGATAAGGGCAAAATATGTCCAGCGGCAAAAGTCCTTGTTTGTGACCTAGAAAACTAAGGGTTGCATTACTCTTCTCCCTATTCATTTCTTCCTACTTGTCGATGCTGTTCCTCGCGTATTTTTACCGAGATCCGACTATTTTGATATTCTACCAGCTTCGATCACAATGTCTTTCGTTCTTTATTCTCGGCAAGTAACGTATTAATGCTGATTTCATAAAAAGGGTATTTCTAAGCGATAATGACAAAATGACTTTATTATCTAAAGATAAATATATTAATATTTTGTAAAATGTTTCTATATGATTGACATTTATTTATTTTACAACTAAAATCAAACAGTTCTCCACCATAAAATATGACAATACCCTCAACATAAATAAAATGCTTTTTCTCCAACGCATCAGCAGCATTTACACCATTAATAATCCCGCGCTTTTAAAACGGCATGAGAAATCGCAGCAGCACTTATCCAGAAAGAAAAAAACATTCCCCACGCGGCAGGGGAGAGAAAGAGAGCAGTATCCGCTCGTTTTGTCGCTGCAAGAAAGCGGGGTTGGTAAATCGTCATCGGGAGACCTCGTCAGGTGAGGCGCGGTATAAAAAATGATGTCTCCCCCGAGAGGAGAGCTCCTCGAATACGCACTTCTGCGTCGCTCTGTTTTTCCTCGAGGAAACTTTTGCCCCCTCGCCCCCTCTCGCTCTTTTCCCTCTTTCTTGAATCAATATATGGATTCGCCACTGGGAGAGAGGAACACACTCCGGGAATTCATTCGGATTGGGAAAAAAATTATGTTTAGCTTGTTGACAAGCTGCCGAACTGTTGATACAGTTAAGGACGAAAATGCGAAAGGGAGTAGACGCGCGCTGACGCTGCTGAAAAGTTTTCTTGTTCGAGTAATGAGTGTTTTTGTAATAATGCGAGGGAGACGTTCGTTAGTGTCTGGCGTGTACTTTAATTTTTCATCGTGTTTTAATCAAGGACGTTGTTATTCCGGCAAGCCCGGTACCGTGAAAAAATTTAGGGAGACGAGTCACGCTAAAATTATTGTTTACTTAAAAAATATTCGTAATCAGGACAAGGTTCCTTTTGGAAACAATTAATTTTTGTTCCTTTATTTTTTAAAAAATAATAATATGATTCATATATATAAATCAGGAAAGATAAATGAAATGGGAAATTATAGACCCATATCATTAATATTTAATGTTGCCAAGATATTTGAAAAAATAATCTATAAGAGAATTTTCAACTTTATTACCTCATGCAATATATTAAGTAAAATGCAATTTTACTCTGCAGGATACAGCGCTTAGTCTAAGGATATATTGTATATATACTCATACTGTAGCGGGTTGTATTTTATGTAAATTATATAACTCTGAATTAATAAATAATAAATAATAAATAAAAGATTCGCGAACGAAGTAATTTTTGTTTTACAAAGCATGTAAAATTAATTTATTTTCTTCGATATAAAATATCTGAGCAATATAGGACTGATGATAAGTAAAGAAAGCTTGCACGAAGAAACCTTGAACTTATAAGTTT
>JAWWEM010005932.1:0-29450 GCA_035582935.1 Ormyrus thymus | reverse complement strand
TATAAATTTCACCAATGTTAAATTGTGTACAATGTTTACGTGTACGATTCTTATGTGTATAAAACGCACCTTGCCCGGTAATTATACTAATTAATAGGTAGTTCGATTTAATACTGTTAATGTAGTCCCGTTGCGTTATCATGAGCACTATTATATTAATTTAGGGATCTTTCAATTTTTCGCATTATTTTTTAAGGAAAAGGTTTTTAATATTTGTATTATTTACAAAATTTTCCATCTATTTTTGAAAAGTTATCGCTTAACTGCCGATACACAATAATTTTAGTCCTATCATTTATCAATTATCCATTAATCACATTCAATTACATATCGAAAACAATGACTTTCTATTTCGACCAGAATAACGTTTCCCACGGTTAAATCGGCAGATCGCCCAGACCACATAATGAAGCTATTTACACCATTCTCATAGGACTTTTTTCGATGCTCAATCTCCGATTTCTCGAATCACTTACTCCTTCAAAAGCCCATCATGCGAAATAAAATTTTCGTAATTTCTCACCAATAACTCTCACCGTATTGATTCCTCAGCTCGGCGCTAAAAGCGATTCAGCTCGTAAACCGGGGTAATACTCGCTTTCAAAGTACAATGCTCCAGCATTTTATTCTCCTCTAAGCGAAGCAGCGGCAGCGGTGGTAGTGGTAGTAGTAGTACAAGCCCGGGATAGCTGCGATGTACATAATCGCGCGAATCCGAGTTTTACGGTCGAATGCCCGTTTGAGATTATGATTCTCACGCTTTGTGCTTGGCCGCGCGGCGGCGCTTGCGCAAAAGGCTTTTATTGCCTTCGCCCGTTTTTTTTTTTCGCTAAGCGAGCAGCCGGCGCCCACGTAGGCCTCCCTGCTTCTGAGCGACAGAGGCGATGCTGAGATATAGTTTGTAAACAGGAAGGTGTCGAGGAATGGGTGGAGAGTAAGTTTTATTACTGTATTAATTAGCCATTGGCAGTTTTTTGGAGCTGAATTTCGAGCTATTATAAGCGTATAAAAATTTTATCGTTCGGCGGTTACGGATAATTTAAGATCGAGAGTTGAACGGAAATAATAAAAACTGATTTAACTTATATAATTGGGAAGTTATATAAAGAGATCAATAATTTTAGGCCGAAGAATCCATTATTTTTATTCTTAAAAATATTGTAGAATGTGAGTACAAATTGAGTTATTTTTATCAATGCTTTTTGAATATAAAAAAATTAATTCCAATGCGTAAAACCTATTTTTTTTTACTTTTCCATGAATGAAGATATATAAAATTAACTCTTGATAATACATTTATCGAAACAAAAGCAGTAACATGATGTATTTTAAATTTTGATGTCGAAAACAGTACGAATCCCCCAAATGCCTACCACACCTAAATGACAACCAAGCATAAAAAATTCCCAGTCTCATCAAGCCACCACTTGACCATTTCTTAAACAATTTATCCACGCAGCCCTCCTCCACCTCCGCCGCAGCATCAGCTCATTGAGCATCCGCCTCAATATTTACGCGCTCAGCCCCTCCTCGGGTACGTCTCTGCTCTCTCTCTCTCTCTCTCTCTCTCTCTCTCTCTCTCTCTCTCTCTCTCTCTCTCTCTCTCTCTCTCTCTCTCTCTCCGCGAGGCGCGTGATCCACCTGCATAATTCGCGGCGCTCACCCTCGTAAAGCTCACGGCCTGATGGGATCGGTGCACGCTGACGTCCTCGCCGTTATTACGGACCGCTGCGTACGCCGCGAGCTTCATAATTCAGGACACGCGTCCCCGGTGTATCGCGTCTCAGATCTGAGCGACCGAGGGAAGGGACTACGGGCGGTTCGCCCGCGTCTTTTGCTGCGTTTTCGGGCTGAGTCACGTGGTGTTGGGGTGATTAAAGAGGGAATGGATTGCAAGGAGATAAGAGGAGGATTTTGTGCATGGTGATTGACTTGTTAAAGGTTAGTGAGGGTTGAAAGGGGGCTGGGTTAGCGGATGATAATTTTACAGATTTTGGGGGGTACAGATTGGGCTGAATGGAAATGCAGAAAACTGAAAGCTCTTTTAAAAATACGGTAATTAAAAAATGGAAAATGAAAAAAACGCATAAAGAATGGTTGTGCTACCGTAGCACTATGCGTTGATGTAAAATTAATTTAAAATATTTAATTAAGACATTTAATTAAGATATTTAATTAAGATACTTAATTAGATTAATTAAAAAGATTCTTTCTGAAAAATTGTTCCGTAAGTCAGACAAGATATTTATTTTATTCTAAAAAGAACTCGGCTTCCTTTAAAAAATAATTTTTGTTTCTTTCCCATTTTATTTAGATCGACAATACAAAATGTAAACTAAAAAATCTAACTCCGATTACTCCTCGCAATTATGCACGACCCGATATCGAGACAGGAACTAACTTTTTCATTATCCGCCGACGAACAACCCAAATAATCAGATTGCGAGCTGAATCTCTCAGCTACATCGCCATCATCGAGCCTTCCCAGCGCGCCGCCCTTTCCCACACGACAAACTCGATAAAAAACGGCGTCTGTCGAGGGAGTCGTTGGCCTGCGCCTCGGCGAAAATTAATCGATATCGCAACTCTTGCATCCTTTATCCGCATAATCGTTTCGCGCTCGAGATATCAGGGCCGGAAGGCGACCCCCCCCCCGTCCGCTAGGAAGCCAAGCCACCGCGCAGCCTCTTATCCGATGGGAATCCTGAGGGAGAGCGGGACTCTATTATTCCGCTGACCATGAATAATTATGCCCGGACGAGGCCCCGATGGAACCATATGTAAACAGCTCGAGTCGAGTCGTCGCTCTGCTCTGCGATTAAGCATACTTTTGGGTCGGTCAATTGGCCGTTTCAGCGGAAGGAGGAATTGCTCCTTTGGGTTTAAGGATGTTTAGGAATTTAAAATTTAATGCTGCATTTTTATTTGTTCATATTTTACTCGTCTATTTTTATTATTTCAATATTTTTCAAAAGAACCTGAAGATGAAATATAAAAAATAAATAATCCTGGAAAAATCCGGGAAAAGATTAACGTTGCTGCGCCATTAAATCTTCATAAAAGAAAAATCCTTAAATAATTCTGAAACGCCGAGTCGTAAAAACGTAACCTGGTTTTAATAATTTCTAAGCCTGGGATGGACCGCGGGTAAACTCTGCTTTAAATATACATGAGTGTATCAGTGCGACGCGAGAGCGCGCGGCCATTCCGTTTTTCCACCTTTTTGCCGGCACATGCTGTTCTTCGCCGTGTGCCGCGGCTGGGAAAGAGGAGAAAACTGCGGCTGTGTTGATTTTTCAAGGAACTCCGGCGCAGGCGTAATATGATTGAGTCGGCCGGGATATTTTCTCGAGCGGATGTATAAGTATATCTCGGGGCAAAGTTGCAGAGCTTCTCGCGGTAAGGATACGGCTGTAGAAAATAAAGGTTTGCATCGATTTATTATTGTTAAGATTGCAGTTCTGAAGAATCTTGTCGATCAATCTTTATGTTTACTTCATGTGGAATGGGGCCATAAAAAATTAAAGAATTGCGAGAATATGATGCACAAATGAGTTTTCACTCTTGAAATAATATTACATACTTAATTGTTTTTAAACGTAAAAGCTTATATCTCATTAAAAGAGCTGGTTTTGCAATTTTATAAGCAGAGTGAAAAGTAAAATAATTATATATTTTGATTCAAATTAATTAAAATAAATAATGAAATAGTGTAATGAATCTTTAATCTAAATACTTCCAAGTGATATTGCGAGAGCTGAAACAATTAGCAAAGACCTTCAATTTAATTAAATTTACAAATGAAATAACAAAATGGCTATTATTATTTTTATTATTAATACTTTATGCACAAAGCTGGCAACAGAAGCCAATCTATTTAAAAATCTAACAAGATTTCTTATTTCTCTACACTACACTTTCGCGGAACAATCCAGCAAATAATTACCGCGCGAACGAAAACTTAGCAAACGAAGTGGAGCTTCTTCCGCGGCCTTCACGCGCAATTTAATTTCAAGAATCGCCGCTATCCAGCGGCACGAAAGGCCTGAAAAGTCTTATCGCGAAGCCGTAGCGAAAACGCCGCTAAAAAGAGCGCGGCCTCCCCGAGCCGAGGCGCGGCATCGCCAAAAAATAAAGGAAATAAAGGAACTTTTAAATGCAATTACCCCCGGCGAAAGAAATAAACTCGGGGAGCCGGCAGGCAACAAAAGCCTACTAATGAAAATCCGCGAAGAAGCGCGGCGGCAGAAGGGGGAGGAGGAGGAGGATGTTTTCCGTCGTCGCGGCGCCACGCGGCTGATGAAAAAGGAAAGGACGGAAGCTCGCTTCGACGGGCTGTAATTAAATAAAATCTAACCGAGCAGCCTCTCTCTCTCTCGCTCTGCGGAGGTGCAGAAATTAATCGTACGAATCCGAGTCGGGCCTGAAATTTTCACCTTTAATGATGACGGCCGCCGAGTCGGCGAGATTGCGGGGATCGCGTCCGTGTAATTGCGATGCACGCGAGCGCACCTGCATGATTTGACGCGGATTTTTCCTGTCTCTCTCTCTCTCCCCCCCCCCCCCGTCTGCCAGCCGCTGATTGGATCCGTGTCGTTAGAGGAGCGTCGGCCAAGTTTCGCAGAGGAGTTGGATTTTGTACTTCGCCAAGTCGGAAATGTGGGCGTGATGGTTTGACTTTGAAATGCGGGGGCTGCGCCATGAGAAAAGCGTAATTGGATTCTAACATCGTTCATAACTTTATCAGGAGATCTTTTCTAGAAATCTTTGGCCGTTTCTTCAAAGTTTCTACATTATTGAATGGCAGTAATACTCTTAATTAGGCAAAAGTTTGTGTTAATCAAAATGTTTCTTTAAAATAAAAAGTGCGCTTTGAAGATAAGAGTCTTATTACAAGATTTAAAATCCGGAATCGTGTAAAATTTTAATAACACAGACGAAATTTCTTGCAATAGAAATCTCGTAAATAATTCATCGTTAATCTTTCCAATCATACGAAACAATTGCAAAATAATGTAATTTATTATGCAGATAATAATATTATAATCCCGACGATGATTGCGCATATTTCGATGAGTCTGAGTAAGGTCCACGGGCCTGAAAAGTTAATGAGCGGACAGCGAATGCCAGGCTCGATGATTAAAACAAAATCAGAAATCCTCGGGCGGCGTGTTTGAGTGAAGCCCCCCCAATCAACTCGACAAATAATTGCCTACTTTCCACTAATTGCAGAAGCGCGTCGGTCGGTCGATATCCAATAACACGAGCAAGAGAGAGACTGGAGAAGCGCAGCCCCTTCGCGGCGCATAATATCGAACATTGCGAATCGCTGGGTCGGATCTCCGGGGCGCTGATGACCTCCGGCTCGGAGCCGAGAAATCCTGTCGGGCGCGCATACTCGTGAGCCAGACTCTATGAAGTCGAGAGAGCGCGCCGCGCCATTGTGCACGAGCCGATAGCCCCGGAGCTCGGGCTCGTGTTTACAAGCTGTACCGGGCAACTTTTTGGGCGACGTAACTTAATTAACGGGCTAAACTGTTGCCAGACGCGGTATTGGGTCACGCGAGATTGTTTATTCGCTTATAGGGAATTTCAATTCTTTGCGTTCTTCTTTTCTGGCACTGCTTGTCGTCGACGTTATTATTAATTTTTGCACAGGATTAATTAAATTTATATTATGTTGATATGGAATTTTTAAAGCGATACGTAACCTAAGAAAATTAAATTGACTATGAAATATAAAATGCACTTTCCGTAACTGTAAACATCCTCTGCAGCGAGTCCAAAGTTCTCCGCGATGGAGGAAGCTCTAGTCAAGTCGGATCTAAATCATCCGCAGCCGCCAAAGCTAGTAAACTGCACATATCGAATTTCGCATATTAAATTCAGCAAAGGACTTTGATTCCCTTTTAACGGCTTATAAATTAAGCCGAAACTCCCAGAGCGCAGCGAAGCAGCTGCGCCGTGGAAGATTTCAATCACCGGCGCGAAATCTCGCCCCCCCCGAACAAATGAAGCGCACGAACCGCGAAATTCCTAAGAACAGCGAAATCCACTCTCTCCCAAGATCGAGCAACAACCGCTCCCTCCTCGGGAAAGGGCACCCTCTCGCCCACGCAGACGCAGCTGCGACATCGTCCGGTTCGGTCCTGTTTGCTCGTAGGGTATCTGCGCGTGCAATCCGGATGCCCGCTTGCGATTCTGATGGGCTCGGATTTTCTTCGGAGACACGCATATCGCGCGCGGCCGGCATGCGAGGAATGGGCGTGACGGCACTCCGGCCTGAGTTATATCGGCTCGCTGAATTCGTTTTAATGATTGGGACTGAGATATTATTGCTCGCGAGGTGGTAATTGAAGGCGGCCGAGGTGGAGAGGTGAGAGGAGAGTTTTTAAAGAGGTGGCAAATGTAGGCTGGTGATTTTTTTTAAGAGGATTGGATAAGTAGTTCGGTCGATTTGAGGGACTTTAATCGAGCGAGTGGTTTCATTGTACTGCGGACAATTACGGACGCACGTAGTCTTGAATGAGATTCAGAGAAAGAACACGAAAGTAAAACTTTTATTATTTTATTTGTTTATTTAATGTTTTCATAATTGAAGAACTATTTTTGAAGTGGTAATCTAAAAAATATGACTTAAATTTATGCAAAAACGAAAAGATAAAAACAAATTAATATTATCAATAAATTGAAATCTTTAAAATGAAAGAAAATATACAGACATATTTTCTAAAAATTTGCTTTGAATTTTCTATTTAAGACGATTATTTTTCTTTGAAAATACGAAGAGGATGCAATGATGCAAACAGCCAATAGATACATGTAAAAGACACAAAAACCAGTGACATGAATATCCATCGTTCCACTTCAATTGAATTGACGTCTCCTGAAAAAGAAGACTCCCGTTTAAAGCAAACATTTCAAAGTAAACATGAAAATATTTATTCGATAGCTTTATACGTTATCTCAACCGATGCTCCGCAGAATTTCGAATTTTATTCATACATTCAATAAAAACTACCGACTAAATTACCTTTACCTATTAAAAATAAGTGAAAAACTAACAAGCCAGTAAACTTTATTCCATCGGCTCTATAATCTTCCATCCTTTTTTCAAGGAATATTCAAAAACCAGCCATCCTTAATAGGCCCAAGCTAACCATCAAAAAAAAAAAAAAAAATCCGCAATTTTTACTTTCAGATTTGCTCCTCGCAAAAGCGAGCACATGAACCCACGCGAAAAATCCCGCGGATAAAGGCAAATATAGTCGCCGGCGAAAACTTATTCTACGTGTTAACTCGTCCGTTCGTTCCTGCGGTCGAAAGCTCCGGTCCGGTTTGCACAGAGAGAGGAATGTAACCGGGGCTTTGCAATTTCCCACGGTGTCCATTGCGTATTCATTTGTTCTTTAGCCGGTAGTCCTTCCTCAAACTTGCGTCACTCAAATTCCCGGGGAGATTGTAAATTCAAAGTGGATATGACGTCGCGGCCGCGGCCGAAGCTTTTGCGAAAATTTGATTTTCCACATTCCGTCGGAATTCAATTTCAAATCCTTTCGAGGCCCGGCCAGCTCACGATTTTCATTCGGTCTCTAGTTTATTTAAAGCGTCCTCCTTTCTCGACGTAATATCGGAGCTTCATTTTTTCAGGGATATCGCATCAATGCTGTGTCTGCCAGTTTTAATTTCTTTTATCGGTAGTTTGAAACGCATAAGCTGGCCAATCGGAGCTTCTCATTTTTAGAAAAAAAAATGCAGTCTAGTGATAGTGAAGTTATTGGTTCGTAAAAAAATGGATATTGGTTTTCTGATGTGGGAAAAAAGTTATTCTGTGGAATGGGGATTTAAAATAAATTCAAACTCTTCAACGCAAATAGTTTAAAAATATATTAATGTACACTGAGAAAAAAAAAATAGTCGATACAACTACTTCGGGTTGTTAAATGTCGATAATTGCCTCTCATCTATTAATCCAACAGAAAAATTGCATTTTCTATTGAAACAAAAACATTTTAATTGAGTCAACAAATATTTTGATTAAACTGCCAAAATGTTTTTCTCTTAAAATGACTAAAATAATGACACTGATTCAATAAGTTTTTGTCTTTAATTTAATAATTTATTTATTGAAACAAATAAATTTTAAATTAACGAATTAATATCTATTGCTTTAATAACTCAGTGGTCCATTCAGTTAACAGCTCTGGTTTGTTAAATTAACAGAAAAAGGTAGTTGTCTGTATTTATCGGTGCGAGGTTGTTGTATCGACTACTTTTTTCTCTCAGTGTATAAAAAAATGTGAACAAGACATACAAGCCAGTCGGCGAGAAAAAGCCCTTCGCATCAGTCCCGTCGCGAATGACTGATGGATGGCAAATGTTGTTGCCTTCGAGCTCGCATCCCAATTTATAGCCGGGGTCTGCGCGGACTTGGAGGCATTTTTGGGAATTGGCTCGACCGCGAGTCTTCTGCTGAATTTCAAGCCCGAGAAATTCGCACTAACGCTGAAAGCTCCGAATCTCCAGCGTAGCGCCTAGTGTCGTTTCACAATAACTTCGGCCTCAAGAACTTCTCGCTACTCGCAAAACAAAAATGTTTGTAGCGTTTTCTTTTAAATTCTACAATTTCGTTTTTAATTTCCTGATCATCAAAGTATTACATAAAATTTAATAATAAATTTTACGCATTTTTATCATGTTTGTTTTGAAAACTATTTTTCATTCAATCTTTTATTAAATTCTTTTTTAAATGCGGCAGCATTATTTTAGGTAATCCTAAAAAGGCATTTTAGCTTATCCAGAGATGCGATAGCTACATTAAAAAATAAAAACATTTTTTCAACAATTCTCACTGATCGATGCAAATCTCACGGAAGCATCTGCGCGCGAATCGAAAGCAGAAAAGAACTGGCGATGCGTGAGTCGCGAAAGAACAATACCGTGGCATATCGACCGGGTTAAGGACCACGAATCAATAGCGCCAATTCCAATCGGATTCCGATACATTCATAGTTGATGACATGCACTGGACCGATGACAGTTTGCTAGAAAGTTCGTTACGCCGGAAAGCTAGAAGCAGTTTGGCAGGGCGGATTGACAGTATTGAATCTTTCAAGTATTGTATTTCAGGAATTTAAGGATTTAAAGTTATTTCAAAGTAAGGGAAAGGTTTATTCTAAGGTCAATTTGGAAATTTTCATGTTAAAAAATAATAAAATTTTATTCCTACTTAGATGATAATAAAATTCAAAATTTCAGCGAAATAAGTTTTATACGTTTTCATTATGCTATAAATTTCTCAGTAGCTTCTTTTTTATGGCTTTAACCAATAATATTTTAATGTCAACTTTTCAATTACTAATGAAATTTTTGATAATAGGTATTTAAAGAAGTAAATCTGCCATTTTCAATCTTCCCTTATTCCTTTTTTCCTATAACATCTTTTCTTCTTTACTGGAAAAGCGGATAGGCAGATATTAAATGAACGACAGCTGCAGCTGCCAGGAAGAGAATTATGAAGCTTTATTTTTTAAAATAGAGTGGAATTATTCATTCTATAATGAAATAATTACGAGAGATAAATTAAATTCATTTAAAAGCAGAATCAAAATAGTTAAAATTATGTTTGTTTAAGAATTAGGTATTTGCAGTATTTAGTACATTTTTGAATATTTATTTTTTCCAATCAAAACGAATCCTTCTCAAATGAATAATTGTGAATTTATATAGCTCCAGAAAACGCGCAAGACTTGAAACGAAGATCGACAATCCACTTGTACATTTTTTTTTCGGTTGAAGCCTCCGGGCGATATCCTGATTAATTGCATGAACTGAAGCTTGACTAATCTGAATTGAGAGAGACGAGCGAAACTTCTGTATCCGAAAACGATTCTCCCTCGGCTGGATAGTATCGATGCGAAGGAAACGTTTTTACCCCCGCGGAGATAAAAGGAAAAGTGAAGCCGTTCGATTGGCGAGACTGCCGCTTTGGAGGTTGTGGAAAGTTATGATTCTCGTTTTATGCAAGAACCTAGATATTTTTAGGACGTTTTTGAAGAGGTGCTCTCATTCTGCGCGAAAAATATAGTAAGTTATAGGTTTGTGACCTTTGTTTTATGGATATTTAGATATTTAGGCCAGTCTTGTGCGAATTTCTCGGTATTCCAAGAATAAGAATTTCACGCTTTATTTTCATTTCTCTTTTCTGTGTGACCACCTTAAGGTTTTTATATATTTTTTTTTTACTCTATGAATTAAGCATAGAATATTTAATACACATTTCACTTATTTATATTGAGCTATTTTTAAACTATTTTTTTCTAAGGAAAAAAGATAATCTCAATAGAAATATCTTAATATAAACTATCTTTATTCCGCGGAGACTTAAAAAATCTGCAAACTAGAACATTACCTAGATACCAAACACATCTCAGCCATACCCTATTTCCATCGAGGCGTCGCGGCCGGTTCCAAAAACGCGCCGCGCATTTCGAAAATGCGCCGCTTTACATTCTTGGCCGGGATTCTGGCCGCGCGAGGTGGCCGCCTGATTTATCTGCGCTTCGCAGGCTCGGGCTGGCTCGAAACAATATGAGCGCTCGGCACTTGATTCATGCGCCAGTCGTAAGTACAAAGCAAGGGCCCCGCAATCCTCGCGTAAGCCGTAAGCCTTTACGCGGTACGAGCGCGTAAAAGCTTGAGAGCGCGCGCGCCGAGTCGAGTGCCGAGCGTTATCTGGGACTTAATAATTTCAGGTTATCTGAGAGCAAAGTGCGATATTTTAGCGGTCGACGCCGCCGCGGATTTACGCAGCCTAGATATGCCCTGATTGCTGCTGCTTTTGATAGGCGTTTCGCGAGAGTAATTTATTGTAGCTGCATGTTCGTGGAGTTGAAATGGAGCGTACTTTTTAATTGGAGTATGTTTGTTTTCAATTTTCCAAGTTTTGTCCAGCATGATTAGCTGAGATATTTTTTTAAAAGAAAAAAATATTATCAAAGAATGTTATTTTATCGTGAAGTTTTCCGTGACAAATTTACATTACATTTTCATTGAAAATAAACTAACACTCCCTACATTTTTCATTTCAATGTTAATTAAAAATTTCATCAAAGAACATCGAAAGAAACTTCCACAATGAAGAACCTAAAAATTAATAGTGATTATTAACTTTGAATCATTTTTTTTATTAATTTTCTGCTTTGTAACGCAATATTAATTTATGCTTTTATTACGATTTGCTTTCAGCAAAACTCAAGCCAAAGTTTCCAGCAAAATTAACAACATTATTACAAAACCACGCCCCAAAGGACTTTATTACGTTAAGCATCAACAATTAATTCTCCCCGCCTCATAAACACATTGAGAATCAGCGTACAGCGTGCAGAAGTCGGAATCCCCTAAATTCCCGCGAAAATAATAAAGCTAAAGCGGAGCAAAAGGCTCGGAAGTCGCGTAAAACACGGACGTAACTCGCTGCGCGGGTGCGGGCCGCTCTCCCGTTATGTATTATGCATTAAACAGCGCCGGCTGAAATGTACAACACGGCGCGCGGCCGGCGCTTAACGGTTATACGGCGGTCTCTTTTCCCGGGCCGTAGAGTTTTTAATTGCGCGCATGACGGGCCTATTGCCGATCGTTACTGGCCCGCGCTCGTAATTCCGGCCGATTATGGGCCGCTCCTCGGGAGCGGACCCGACGACGAGGCGAGGCGCAATTTGAGGAAATTTACTTGCCCGGCTGCGCGACCGCTCGTCTAAGTAAATTCTGCCGCCGGCTCAAATTGCTCCATCGGGATGCTTGGCTCTGGTTGTTGGGAATTCGCTGACGAGGCGGTGGCGGCCCGGTTTTTGGCCGAGTTTTTAGCTGCCCCGGTTAGGGATTTACAGTTTCGAATCTTTTGCTCGACGAGGCGAACGCTATTGCAATAGAATTTTAAGCATTTGGATTCGTAACCTATTTAACTTCTTTCCTAACTTAGCTGAAAACTGTCAATATACTAAAATCGATGTACCTTGAATTTACAAATTAAATTCGAAGTTATAGTTCTTGTAGGTTGGATTTATGGCTTAAATAGAATGTCAAAAAATACACTCTTATAAAATCTCTCAAAACAACCATTCAAATAAAGACTCGCCCTATTGCATAATAAAAAACGTCACGAATCGATTCTCTAGGATCCGTCTCCAAGCTTCGGCGTTTTAAATAGACCATTATATGGATACAGGAAGAAGTTCGAGCGCAGCCTCGGATCCTCCCCTTTGTCTGAGCCACTTAATTCACAAATCTCGTATCCCGGCCGCGAAGGAGGCGCGAAAAGCCCCATTCTGGCGCGTCTTCCGCAGTCGCGAAAATCTCTTTTTTCCCGCTCCTCGCCGCCTTTTCTCCTTCGCGGAGCTGCATCGCGAGCGCCGAAAGCGTGCATTGTGGAAGAGAGAATGGGCGCAGGCTGAGCTTTTAGCGGAGATAGTTGGAAATTTCGATGCTCTCGCGCCTTGGGCTAACGCTTTTTTATTTTCTTCAAAGGGGGAGGATTGTTGATAGATTTTTGGAGAGATTTTCGCGAAATACCTTAGCAGTCTATTTTGGGTTTTTTGAATAAATGTTTTATTCGAAACTTTTTTTCAATTTCTTTTAGATTTCGCTCAAAAGCTTTGTAAAACTTTTCAAAGCTTTCATGTAAAGTAACTTCGGAGGGAAATGTTAATTTTATAAATTTTTCTGAAAGAGTTTTCTGAAATTTAAAAGTAATTCAAGAAAAAGTTTAAATAATTTTATAAATTTTTTTGCAACTTTCGAAGAAAATCAAAAGCGTCGTAGGATCTTTAAGAACTGTAGCTTACGTTTTACTTGCATTAAAGCGAACGAGAAAAAAGGATTATGAGAACTCATATAATACATACACGAGCATCGCTGAATTTTTTGCGAGTGAAGGCACGAAGATGCTCTTTTACCCCGCGTATAGTTTGCATAAAAGTTGTACTGTACGAGGCCGGAAGCATTTAACAGCGAGTAATATATAGTCCCTTTATGTATGCCTTTTTTCCGCCGCCATTTTCACGCACAGCGATGGCTTTAGTACGTTGAATTTATGCGATTCTGTGATTCACAGTTTCATTTTTATTCAATCTAGGAGTTTTTTTGTATAGAAAGTCAGAAAACTAGAATACTGAGTTTCCTTAAAATTTACACGCTATTCGTACGCACCATTTTCGTACGTCTAACGCACGACGCGGCTGAAATCACGTCAAAGTAGCCCGCTTCATAAATTTCCAGAGTTCCGACCCACTTGGTAAGCGAGCTCAGCTTATACACTTACGCAGCGCCGATCGGCCAGCCATCCCGACCGTAAAAAGGAAACACGTAGCTGACGAAAAAAATGGCAGCTTCCTCGTGCTCTCTCTCTTGAGAGAGAAAAAAGAGAGCCGCTCCCAGCGCGTTCGCACGCTCCTCCGCGATCATTGATATTAAACGGAGCGTTGGCAAATTTATCGTCCTCGCTCTTATACCCTCAACGCTTACGTGTTCGCAATGTCTAAGTTTCCGCCTGCGCCGAAGGAAATGTATGGTTAGGTCATATTGGAAGATTAAAAAATTCTAGTTTTCAACGATTATTCATTGTTATTTACGTTATGGCCGTGTGAACTTTCTAGTTTTTTTATACCTCGAAGCACGAAAGTAAATGTACTGTTGGAACGTTGAAATGCAGTTATGTTGTTTTTTGAGTGTACATTTTACGAATTTTAGTATACATTCTTGAATCCGCAAACACTTTGTAAACTTAGAGCAGAAACGTATAAAAAAATGTTTACCCCTCGTCATTGCAAAATTACGAAATAACTCGAAATTCCAGATGCAAAAGGCAGCACATTCAATCATCGAAGCCTCAACCGAAAATTTACAAACGCATTTCCGCCCAGTACTCTTTCCCACCCTCGCCCAATATCCCTGCACCCGCGATCTCGCGTCGGCGCTTCCACGTTCACACACCCGCGCGTCCAGTCGCCTACAATGGCGCCACATCGGACGCGGACGCGGACGGAAGCGGGAATAAATCGTCGCTTTTACAAATTCGCTCGTCCGCAGTTTAGTTATACATCTGCGGTGTCGCGCCGCCGGCGGCTCCACTTCCGAGTCGCCGGGGGATCATCGTCATTGATTGCGAGCGCGCGCCTCCCTCCCGGTCTCTTATCCGAGGGCTCGCCGCGATAAAGTCCGGCGGGACGCGCTGGATTCGGACCCTTTGCCGCCGCCGCTGCTGCTCTTGAATTATGTGGCGTGGAAGTTTTCCGAGGAATGGGGCGTTTGGCGGGAGCTGCAGGCGAGGAAGAGCCGCGAAAACGGAATGGGGAGGAAATTTGCGCGTGAAACATTGTAAATGTTTTGCGATGAACAATGGGCGATATTAGTTTCGTTGAGCTTTGTGTAGAGAAATTTAAGTTGACCGAATCGTTTTTTTTTTTCTGTTTCAGGTGAGTTTATACTATTGATTGGATCGTACACGTTTGACTTTACAGTGAGTAAAATTAGTAAGTAAATTAAATTTAAGGCTCATTTTCGGGTGATAGCAAATTTAAAGGACCCACACATCACGAGCACGTACGCATATTTTATAGAAAACAAAGGAGGAAGACCCGTATGGTCTTGTTACTATTCTTGAAGGCACGGGGGTTCCCTTTAATTCCTCATCACATTGTCAAATGCCATTTCAATTTTGAACAATGCTATACAATTTCAGCTCAAACTCAGTTTGCAGAAAATTTCTATTCAATTTAAAATTCTGCGCTTCTCAAACGAAATAAATCTCGAAACTAAAAATTAGCTTCCCCCAACAAGGAACTGCCGGTCGCTCAAAGCTCTCCTCCTCCCACTGCGTCAATACGTTTCCCTTTGAAAAGGCGGCCCAAGTTTAGCTCAGTTCGTCTGCGTCGCGGCTCGTTATCGCGGCAGAGCGACTTCGAATGCAGGCTGCAGTTCTTGCCGCGTTTAGGAACTCTCGGCGAATTGTTAGGCCATTGTCCAGCCATTTGCGGCGTTAGGCGCGATTTACGACTGGACCGTCCGGTTAGTCGCTAACGCGCTCCTAATGGCCGTTTCATTATACCGATTCGAACGAGCTTCTGCCGCGCTTATCGCTCCGGGAGGTACGAGCGCGAATAGCTTCACTTTTTGCGCTAGGGGTTGAGAGTCTGCTTATCTGAATATTTTCGGTTCGAAATTAAGTAAGCTTTTATGTGCAAAATATGTATGATTGCGCATCCCTGACTAACTATCTTCAATCGAATTCGAAAGTAATGGACCAACAAATCTTTTCTCCAAAATTACTCAAAGTTGCAGGACGTAACAGGATCATTAAAAAAGACAATTAGCACTACAAACATTAAGCTATTTACCCCCGTTAACGAGAGACGAACAAGGTTTCCAGCGGATCCAGATCAAAAGCGTCGAAAGAAAGCGAAAAAAAGAAGCGCCCCTCCCGAAGCTCAGCTCCTAACCCCTCGAACGCGAGGCAAGCAGAGAAAAAGAAGCAGCGGCAGCGGCAGCGGTCCGCGCGCCATTATAATGCTCCTCCGGAGCGGCGAGCGAAATCGGTGTGTGTCGCGTATACGTAAAAGGGGGGCTCGTCTCTCGGCGCTTGAACCTCCACCCGCAGCTCGTATAAAAGCCGGCCTGCAGGACGTCGAGGCGACTTTATCAGCCAGTGAAAGGGAAGAAAGAGAGACGGGGTGTACGGAATTTTCATGCCCGCTCGACCGAGTTCTGCTCGACGAGAGGCCGTCGCGTCTATCTCTTTCTCGCTCGTTCTTTCGCTTCCTTTCCATATTACTGGCTTATGTACTATCTATAGTGCCGCCGCCGCCGCCGTCGCCGCTGCAGCGTCGCAGCCTGGGGTAAAGGCTGTGTAATGATCGCAAGCTGGATAGCTGCTTGGGCGCTGTTTTTAAACCGGAGGGACTTTGCCAGTTTCTTGTCGGCTTTGCTTTTTGCAATGGATTGAGATATTTAAGGACCTCGGCGCTGTTACTGTTTTCTGAATTAAATAGTAGATGAAAGAAAATTAGGGTAAAATAAAGTTAAGTATATAATAATCATTGGTGTATTTAGTAGATTTTAAGCTTTCTATTTAAGGATGTCAGCTTAATTAGAACTTAAAGGAGAAAGCTTAATAAGATGAACAGAATAATCAATAAGATCAAGTTTTTGCAATAAAACATTTAGAACATTATCTAAGAAGGATCTGCTTTAGATAACTGACTTGACGAAAAAATCGTTTTCGTAACTTTGTCGTGCGTGTTTAACTTGCAAAAATTTTTTTAAAAAACAATTATTAATCCCTAAATCTTGATAATCCTCCTACCATCGATCACTCAAGTAAAATCTTCACTTCAAACTTTCAAAATGCAGAAAAGAATTCAATAATTCCAGGAAAGCGAAAACCAAACTCATCGGTCGACCCTCCGTTAATAAATTTGAAAATCGGAATCCCTCTCAATCAAGTCGCATGTTTCTCCTCTCGACTTTTTTACGTCCCGGCACGTCCGGCTGCGAAGGCTCCAGCAAAGGATCGCGCCGTTTTCTACTTCCGGCTCCGTCCGCCTGGTGACGTTTCAGCGACGATTGATTAATCGGCGCGGCTCGATGTGCAGCTGTTATTTATCGCTCGGCCCTCGTTATGGCCGTCTCGTTTCATTGTTATTTTATGCGTTATTGCAGCGCACTTCTCCTCCTCCTCCACCCCCCTTTTGCGAGCGGGCCTAACGTGATTTCCATAATAATTGGACGCAGAATTAAACGCGTCGTCGTGATGCGACTCGAGTTTTCTCCCCCTTTTTTACGGCTGCGGCTTTGAGTTATTCCGGCTGCGAGGTGTATCGTAAAATGTGGAAATTTATGTGTAATTTATGGATTTTCGAGCGTGATTGGACGTCAAATTTACTAAAATAACGACGAGCCTATACGCCACATTTCCTTGAGGGGTTTATTAATTCGATGTTCAATTGCGATTGGTGGTTTTTATTTATTTTTAATTACATCTCGGCGGGCTTGTTTGTTTTGTACGATGGAAATTCGCCCGAGTAGATTTGGTAGTAAATATTTTATAAATCAGGTACTGATTGAAAGTTCCGGTATAAAGAAAATAACGAAATGATCAATCCATTCATTTATTAAACAGAAGCATTTTTATATCGGAAAAAGTTATCAATATTTGGCTGTAATTAACAACAAATATTTAATTAAATTGCACTAGCAAAATTAGAAAAAAGTTATTAGATTTTTCATGTCTAAAAATGATTAATTCTCAGAATTAAATTACAGCATTCTTATATAATTATAGAAAATTAGTTGTTTCTGCAATGAGAATTAATCATTTAGTAATTTGTCGTGCAAGAAGGCAATTTTTTCCAAGCTAATTCGATAAATAATTGTAAACGTTATTATAGAAATACCTGTGCGTAAAAATCATCCATAATACCTCTAAAATAACAAAAAGAAAATTGAATCATTATGTAAAAACGCTAATAATTCCGCATTTAAATCCGAAAGGCCTATTAAGAGAATTACGGCGAAGACACGGAAAATAATGTGAATAATGGCAGAAAAACTATTCCCTTCCAAAGTGATCCAATTCCACCTAGCAAAATTACCACCTCTGACGCAAACAATCGTGTCTCCGTTTATGAAAAATACGTAATCGACAGCGTTGAAAAAAAGAAAACTATCATCCTGGACAGCATTTATAAACTCATAAAATCGCAAGTTCTCGCAGAGGAAGAAGATCGTTATCCAATTTGTAATCTCCTTTAGTTTCTCTCTGCCCTTAGTAAGTAAACCCATTAAATCGAGCGGAAAGGGCAGGAAAAACTTTCGGCTCCCTCTCTCTCTCTCTCTCTCTCTCTCTCTCTCTCTCTCTTTCGATTTACGATTTATCGCAGGAACTTGCACGCGTCCTCTATCTTCTCTCAACTTTCCTCTCGCTCTCGGGCCGCATTAACGATCTTCGGTGGGGGCGAGGCACTTTAGCGCGAGCCTAATGGAGGCCGTAAGAACCGTCGGGCGCGAGTCGAAGGAGCGGAAGAGAGATCGAAGTGAATTTGGATTGAAATTCTCTCTGGAAGTCCGGAATCCTGGAAAATCAGGCGAGAGAGGAAGGGGTCCGAGTTGGGACAATGCACTATTCGATGTTGTGGAATTCATAAGTCTATGTCTTAAAAAATGGTGACTCATGAAAACTTGTTCCCCTCCGTTCCGCTCCTAAAGTGAGTTGGGGCTGAGCCCCAGTCGGTTATATTTTAGAATAATAGTTTTGTAAAAAATGATTGCATAATTTGAAGAGCATTTAAGAACTTGAATTTATTGCTGCATTTTTTACTTGAGGTACTCAAGAGTAATGTACAGCTCGTAAGATGCGAAAGCATGTTCGTGCACTAAAAGTTACGGACTTTTCATAAAAAAATTTTGAATTTATTTTATCTCTATAATAAATGCAAAGTGTTATTTTATATTTTTTTAAAAATTTTGCAAGTGCATAAACAATATTTCGAAATATTTCTTCACAGCTTTTTGAAGATAAGCAATGCCCTTATCGAATTTAAATGAAAAAATTCTCGGAAACTTATAGATTTTTGAATTATTCAAACATGCGTTCATATATTAATAAAAAAGAACATTTTTTTAATTTGTAAAATGCAACATTTTCATTGCATTGAAAACATTTTCAGAGCATTTTTTGCCCAGTTTTTCATAAATGGCCAAAAAATACTCCATAACTGGCCAATAAATGCTAAAATTTAATCTCAAAGCATTAAAAATGGTTTGATTTCTACTAGGATAATACTAAGTGATATAAGAATCTTGGCAAATAACAGCAATTCCATAATAATAATAATTTGGGGTCTTAAAAGGAGAGATTCACAGTGAATTTCAGTTGAAAACATTTAAATGCGACTTGAAAATGGAAAAAGCTAGATGTGAGCTTGAAAATGAAGTTATACTTTAGCGGGTTGTGTATTTTGCTGAAGGGGAAAGCTTTTCAAAGTTTTGAATTTATGGGTGTGCGGAAAGGAAAAGTACGCAGTCCTTAGATTTAAATGCTTGTGCGTGTCGTTTGAGTGAAAGTTTTTGTCCGTTATTGGCTTTTAGCGTAAGTAGAAAGTTTTGTGCTTGCGTGTATATTTTATTTATTGATAAATAATGAAGTTTGAAGGGCGTCGAAGTTAATAATTTGCGTCTTTTCGTATTTAAATTTGCAAAAGTTGTTTCATTTGAAACTCATAATTTTGTCGAGTAAAAATTTATATATTTTTTATGAGTAATTAAATGCATATTATTCAACGGAATAAATATGTTTATGTAATTTTGTACTTCATAATATATCTGGTTAATTTAAATACCATTTATTTTTCCCAATTAAATTTGTAATATATTATACTATTACATAGTTTGTGAAATTTTGTAATGATAAATTCAAAAAAATAATTTCTCTTCGTGTAATCAGCAATAATTGAAAGGATTTATGCATCCACTCAAAGCATTAATTTATCATTTGGATTTAATGCACATGTTCATTTCCTGTTGCAAAATTTCACACTTAAATTCCTTACGATTTTAAAATCATTTTAGCCAGCTTTAGATTTATTATGAAAACTTATAGGCACTTCCTTCAGCCATTAAAACAAAATTAACGTCTCAATAAATAACTTTTTATTCCCGCATAACGAATGTTCTCATCCTCGCATAAAGACCTCGAATTCGCGCGCGAAACAAGATCCCGCGTAATGCAGCTCTTTTATGTGCGCTCACGAGCTTTTTCCCCCCGTCAAATTCTCCAATTTTCCGGCGGCGCGCGATGCACAAAAGAAAAACGGCCGCCGCTGCAGGAAAGCGACCCTCCCCGAGAGAGGGGGTGAGAGCGGTCCCTTCCATTCGGCTGATCCGCGATGGGGAAAGGGTGGCGCGCCTGAATCGAACTGCAAATATGGAAGGAGAGCGAGATCGGGGGAGAGAGCCCACGCTTTGTTTCTGCAATTGTGTGCGAACGAGGGCCTCGCTGCGTGTTTGGTCGAGCAGTAGGCGTCGGCTTGACGCTCTTGCGGCTGCTGTGTTTGTACAAGCGAGAACTTGCTTGGGTTGACGGCGGAGTAGGTTTGGACTTTTGCTGAGATAAAGTATGTGCTTGCTGTAATAAGCAGAGAGTGATTGGGAAATGTTAGGGTTTGTTGGGGAAATGTTTGGATTTATTGCTGCTCGATGGTAAACAATCGCGAACGTTACATTTTTTACTATCAGTTGAAGAATTTTTAAAGCTACGCATTCTTTCTGCGAAATAAAAAATCGAAAAGGGGAAGAAGGAACTCATCAGTGACACCGTGACGTGTCATAAAATGCGTTGCCGTAACTCGTTAAGAATCCCTCTTCCTGCAGGCTTTCGCCATCTGCTGCGCGCGCTATGTTTGATATTTTAATATCTTGAGAAGAGTTAAGTTCATATCGACTTGACGGCAGATGTCGATCTTTTTTTTTACGAAAGAAAGTCATGTTTCAAATTTTGTAAACTAAATATCCAATGCTTCTCTTTTTCATGATTTTTACTATAGTTTTCTAGCTGAGTATTTTTAATAAAATTTTTAAGAAAACCCGGACTTCCATTCAGTTCATTAAAAAATACTTTAATACCCAAATTTTTTATTTGACATGCAAATATCCTAAAATCACGTATTACGACCAACAGCACGTACTTTATAATAAACACGTGCGCATTTTCGTTTCCACCAACCACGTCTTCCTTCCTTCCACCTCGCCTATAAATACGTCGATAAAGTATACACAACCCGTATACTCAGCGAAACCCGGGCGCATTATAAATATAAAGCGGCGGAAAAACAATCGAAGAGGGCAAAAAGCCGTGCATATAGTCGCGCGCCGAAATCGATGCGCAAAAAGGAGCAGCGGGAAAAGCGGGCGTCGCTCGTCACTTTGAGGGCGATATCCCCGGCGTCGCCTCGCTGACTCGCAGCTACCAGGGCCTGCAGTGCTCCGGTAATCTCGATGACCGTTCAAGCGTGCCTCGATTCCAGACGGAGCGTCGCGTCGATATTTTTTTTTTGCACATAGCTGCATATTTTTCAGGGACCTTATGCCCGCACTTCCCGGCTGTGACGTTCACGAATTTGCACATTTCTGCCGGTGATGGAATCTGGGGGATGGGGTGGTTTGCGTTTCTGTACTTAAACGCAGACAAAATTTTCTATTTAAAATTACCGTGAAATTTATTAGTTTTTACATCGAAATTTTATCATGCTACCATGGTAAAATTTTATTTTGATACAAATTCGTATGATTTTTAGTATGATTTTTATCGCTGCTGTGTATAAATTTTTACCATGAAAGAAGTTAAAACGATAGTCGACCTATTCCACCTAACCTTAATTCAATTTTCAGTATGACAAAAAATATTAACATATAATTTATTAATAAATGGAAAATTATTAAATATAATTTATTTATTATATTTTATTATCACTAATTTGAAAATTTACTATATTTAATTCGATTTTAAATAAATAAATACGATTTTGATATTACTAGGATTGAGTAATAATTTTTACCGTGCTGTCACGTTAAAATTTAATCTGATTTCAAATCATTTTTTTGAGAAAGGAGTTTTGCCCCGCGATTATCATGGTTTTCATGGTAATTTTGAATAGAAAATTTGGTCTGCGAACGTTATTAAAGTTTATGCAAAAATTTTTGATGTATTTTAGTCCGCGTTTTTCTTCCTTTTCTTTAAAATTTTTATATAGTTTGATTGAACGATGTATAAATTTTTCATTATTTATGAAATGGACTTGATGCTTGTAAAGTCACTTTTTAGTTTTTATGTTTAGCTTTCTTATATAATCACAAATTCCTAAACCTGAAATTCATTTCTATCAAAAACCAACAAGCTAACCAAACATTCCGCAAATTTCGTCCAAAGCCACCTTTCCGTAAATCACTTTCTAACGCGTTTGGCCGCAAGCGATTAATCACCCGCGATTCTCGCCATAATTCGCGTCTCGACCGTCGCGAAACTGAATATTTCAAGCTCCCGTTGCTTTTTTCCTCCGCGGCGCACGACGCGCCGAGGAAAAACGATATCCCTCTCGGCCGCCGTGTTTGCTCGGCACTCGGTGCGCCGCTCAATCTTACTTACTTTCGGGCCCCCGGCGGGGACAACCCCCCGCGAGCGACAAAGCCCGGAGGCTTTGTAGCTGGGCATTGTCGCGAGGCGCGATGCTTTATTTGCCCGCGAAAGAGGGAGGCGGCGACAAGTGACTCGCTAAGCGACGGACAATGAGAGAGCACGAGAGTCGTTTGTCGATCGAGTTAACTGGGCGTATATTTTTGAGATCCATTATTAATTGATGGGCGAGAGAGCTGTTTGCAGCGTCGAGTATGCGGAGTTAATGAGGATAGGTGTCGAGTGTGCTACTTAAATTACTCTATGAATTCTTTCTCGTGAACGATTGAATCTTCCCTGGTTTTCATTTTATTACTTTTTAACGAAAACTTTAGAATTATTGTTGATAAAACGGGGGTTAAAAACAATGTAACTTAAACAATCAAGAATAATTTTATTCGAGCAATTGTTTTTCTCCTTTCGAGCTAAACTGCCGGCGCATTCAGGAAACTCGGGGCTGAAAAAATCAATTTTCCCGCTCGCACATATTTCATCGCACGTGATTCTCGACAATAAAGCAAATTGATTGCCTAAAAATAAAAAAAAAATTATAACGCTCGAGCTATTGGATAAAATCATCCACGCGGCACGGGGTCTATTTCGAGCCGCGGGGAATTGATAAAGCAAAAAATTGCGGCTCTCCCGTCTCTCTTTCTCTCTCTTCGACCGTCGCTGAAATTTCTCTTGCCGCCGTGTCTTTATCCTGTTTCTAATATCATTTTTTCTATTTTCTGGGTCAGTTTCGAGCTGCCGAATAAAGTGCTTACGAGAATTGACGGCAAGTTTGAAATTGATATTTAACGTTTTATGCCCTAGATTTTGTTGGTTTTGCTTGTAAATGATTGTTTTATTAAATGAATACATTTTTTTTTATTTCTTTGTTAAATTACCATAAATGATTCAAGTTACCATAAATGATTAAAAAAAAACTGTCTGAAAGTAGATATTTTAGATAACGTTATTTCAATAAGCCCATTTTTGATATTTGAACGCCCTTCTTTTTATGAAAATGTTGCATAATTCACAGCTACTCAAGCATAATTTAAATGACACTTTACGTAACTCAAGTCCTCGTTTCAGAAGCATTACTCCTTATACAGTTGTTTAAAAACGAGCAAAACCAAGAAAATACTTTTTAAAACGCCCCATTCCCAGCTATAAAAAAAGCAATTGCGTCAAGGCACACTTCTGCGGAGGACCACTGAAAAGCACGCGGGGAAACTCGCCGATTCCCAGGGAAAATGCGACAATGCGACAAAAGCGCCTAATTTCCCTCTCCCGGTCCGCCATCTGGTGCATTTCGTTCGTCTCGCCGACGACAGGGGACGTAATATAACGACTGTCTAAAGCAGCGCGCGCACGCAGCTGATTGTTTTTATTGTCGAAAGTACTCGGCGGCGCACTTGTTTCGCAAAGTTGGACGAGCGCCGCTTTCGGAGTTCGTTTCGCAATTTCCTACGAGAGCGAGAGAGCGGATATTTCGTCTTTCGGCGGGACGGAAAATCGCTCGGGTTCTTACTCGCCGTGTCTCGTAATTGCGAGGGAAATGATTTGCCTGGCGTTTGCGCTCGGCGATTTTGTTGCTGGGCTTTGTTCGCCGCGGGCTCGTTGAAAATTGGACTAATCGTTCTTTATTAGTTGGGGATTACGTTGAATCGTTTGCAAGAAAGCCGGGGCGATGGGGGAGAGAGGAGAGTTGATGAGATTTATGTATCCTTTTGGTTTTGCAATTTATTTTTTAAAGACCGGCGAGTGAGTTACATTTAGAGAAATATTTTTCATATTTCTAAATTGCTTCCTGTTGTGTAAAGACCTGTTGCAAGTTGGTAATAGCTCTTTGATGTTTTGATAGCAGATCTATATTTGCATTTTAATTTGTTATTATTGCAATAGAAATAAGCACCTTTGTCAAGAAATATGTGTGGTCATATTTAATTTTGATTAAAGCACAATCATGAATTATTTTTCAATATTTATGATAACAGCGCTTCAATATAACAATCAAAATTTAAAGTTACTATAAATCACGCAATTTGAAAAAAAATATACAAAACTCTTTAAATTTCCTATCAATTTCAGCCATCATCACCTTTCCAAATCTTCAAACGCGATCAGACCCCAAAACCCGCATCTCACACCTCTCTCGCATCTGCCACCAGCACATGAAATCCAAATCTACCGCGACACCTCCGATCTGCAGAACTCTCAGTTCGAAAAAGAACTCGACCGGTTTCCTCTCTCAGCACTGCATAATGCACGCGCAACGCCTCCCGCGCAAATCAGATTTTCGCTCTCGGGGACTGGGTTACTTTGGGTCATACGCGCTAGACGTCAACGCTCCGCCGTGTGTTTATTATTTCACGAGCTCGGGCGGGGAGCACGTGACTCCCCGGAGAAAGCGCCGCCGGCAGCTCCGGACATCTGGTAGAAAGTTCACGAATCTCTTTTCTCCGCCGACGCCGGGAGCCACCTGTCGCCTGAGTCGACAAGGCAGCTTTCTTCTTTCCGGGCGAGAGTTTTAGCCGGGTTAAAGCTGGAATCTCCGCAGTGATGGATGCCTGCTTGAATTGGGGCCGAGGCTTTTTAGCCTCTTTGTCTTTAAGCTTTTGATTTGTGGAAATTTATTTATAGCGCGGGCGTGCGATTTTAAAGAGAATGACGAAATTTATAATGCGCGATAAATCGCGAAACCACATAATAAATCATTGAAAGCGTACAAATAAGCAAGCTATTTATATTCGAATAATTGCATTCATATTTTCACGCCTAGAAAACTCAATTTCAAGCATTTTCTAGTGGGTTGATCATTCATAACGTAAACGTAAAAATAGTTTGACTTACCGCAGTTCAATGATAAATGAAAGTTTTATTTAAATTAGTTAAATGGAACGCGCTGCATTTTGTTATAGGACTATGATTTCAAAAATATTATTAGTATGTAAACAAAACGTTTCGTGCAAAATCAATTCAATCTGCATTTAATATACGTAACCGAGTAGCTTTGTTAATGTACTTTAATTAAGTAATTTAATGGAGCAATAAAGGAACATTAACTTTGAACCCTTATCTGCATTTTCTAAAGTAAAACTATTCTGAATATTCGTGGCATTAACATCAGAATGCAATTTCATATTTTACGAGTTGACTACTACTTTTTAGACGTTTATAAACGGCTTAACCAATTCACCTATACAAAGTTTTCACTTTTTTTACACTTGAGTGGCCAATTTTTGCAAATCACCTGTCGTTAAAAAGGGAAAAAGCAGATTCTGGAAAAAAAGAAGTAAAAATATTCGTAGAAAAACCGATTCTTCTAACTGTACTTTCGAAAGGAAACGTTCTTACGCGTAAATTTCCTTTTTTCTTTTAAATATGATCTCTAAACGCTGATAAACTGATAAAAAAATAATTTTCTTATAATGATGATGCTCTAATTTCTAGAAATGAGAGTAAATAACTGTTTATAGTTGGACAGTTTATATTTATAGCTTATCATTTGCAACATTTTCTGCTTGACTGCATATCAAACTCAAAAACTTGTTAAAATTTATTAAATCTCAGATCTATACGTAGAATAATCTTCTTCTTATTTATTATTGCTTTAATCCTTTTACATCAGAAGTGAGGAAGAAAAATCATTTTCTGGAATTTAATTAAAATCCACAATTTCAATTCCAGTTCTAATTTAGATTAGCGTGTAAAAGATGATCTACATTTGTTGTTAATTACACAGTAAAAGGAACGATTTTAAATCATCGTTAGCGAAGCCATCCATTTTCCTCTCTTTTGCCGCAAACGACATTATTCTCCTCCATCAACATAAAAAAAAACCTGCACGCAATTACATCATGCTGGTAATCAGGTCAGCCAGCGCTCCATTCATTCTCGATCCAGATCAACCAGAATCGACATAAACTCCGCTTTCGTTCACGCGGAGAAAAAGACACACTCGACCGTCGGGCTTTTTATACAGTTGTTCATAACTGTATTAACGCTTAGCGCTTCTCGCCAATTAAGAAGTTCGCGAATAACCAGAGGGAGATTTCCCGCTTAACTTGCGGCATCTCTCCTTCGATTCCTCCTCTTCTTGCTCGTTACTTCGGCCCGACGGATTATATCGGCCGTTTTCTAGAATCGTGAGTCGACTTTGTGGTGTTTCGGCTCGGGATTGCGTAAGCTTATATACCTTTGATGGCTCCTCCCGACGTTTTATGTGGCAGTTCGAGTTATGATTACGCTCAGGTTTAGGTTTTGTTTGCAATAAATAGACTTTATTTATGGTTCGATTGAGTTTTGCGAGCTTTATAGAAAGTTCCGATTGAGAAATGCAGCTTTACTTCGTCATTGATGCAATTCAAAGGTGAATTTTACGGGATCGGCCCATTGTTCCGATTTAAATCGGTAAATCTTAGTTTTATGAATTTCTTTTGAGAACTCAACTAATCTTTTGGATTTCTGGGATCCGTTCGTTTTGCGAACGGAAAGTCACGAATAGTGTTACGGTTTCATTTAATTATAATGTTTTTTAAAAATTGTAAGCCAATTGTCTTTAATAATAAAATTTAAAAGTGAATTATATCAGTAATTTTGAATTGAATTAAAAAAGAATAATAACGACAAGTGTTCCGGCGAGTGGTAAAAGTCGAAACCATTTCGTAGGCCGCGTGCACGGCGTTCGTAGAGGATCGTCCGGGGCCGCTTTCTTCCTTCAACGATTGTGACATGAATCTTTTCATGAAATAAACCAATCAGAAAAGAAGGAAGGCACGGGGTGAAAATGCGTAGAGGCTTTTTCACGGACGTTTGGCCAATGGAACACTTGTCTGAAGTGAATATGTCGTTTTAAAAAGTTTGAAGAGCGAACGGTTGCTTAGAGATATAATAAGATCGTTAGACAATTGAGCAAATGTGCTGGAAAAAATCAGCAGAATCTGTCAAGACCTCGAAGCTTACGGACGTGTCTTAAGTTAAAAATAATCTTAAGCTATCTGAATAAAAGTACTTTTTATCAACATATTTTCGAGTTGAAGTCTTTCATTTTCTTAGTGCGCGAATCCTAAACTATTAATAGAATAGTAACAAATAGCTTCTACCTAATATTGAAGATATTGATTTAGCTGTTATCTTTTGCAAGAGAATAAATGATGCTTCAGAATTGAAAAATGAGTATGCAAAATTAAATGCATTCGTTTATATAATTGCACACGGCGCATAAAGGAGCTGTAAATTAATTGCACCCATTACGTAAAAATAGATTGTCATAATTAAAAAGAGTTCAATATCACTGGTAACTAATGATGTTTTTCTTTGATGAAGGAAATTCAAGAAAACGTCCTAGATTTAGCTGTTATTAAAACTTATTTAATTGCAAATGGATCATTATAAATCAAAATTTGAAATTAAAATCAGATGAAATAGTATGTCAGAAGGAAGCAAATGAAATTCCTTAGTTTGAGAAGTTTAAACTTCAAAGATTGCATTTTCCATATTCATAAATAGTATTATTAACTTTCATTAAACTTCATAATTAAATTCGTAATAAATTACTACATTAAAATTATGTTAATTTTTCCAATTTTTTCCTACTCGTCTTTTCTGCAATAATCTTATAATTTTTATTCTATCACATTATTCATTTAAAAGCAGAGCTCACTCCGAGCTTTTTCGTTCATCGGAATCCCTATTTTGTAGATCGGCGTCGAGTTTCCAAGGAATTAATCGGTGAAAATTAATTATCGAGTACTACCACAGAAAGCGCGCGAATCAGCAAAGAAGTTTCGGCTCCAAGTTCCCGTCTTCCGACGGCATTTATTTAATCGCGCGTTGAACTTTATATTGTTCCGCGGGGCAAAGAAATCTCGTTTCTGCCTTTGCTTTGAAAAACTGATCGCCGCTGAAATATCATTTCCTTTATTATGAGAGCTGCAAATAAAAATGCATTTTTATAGAATTAAATTTATTATTGTTGAATAAATTTAATTCATATTTAACGCTGCTGAAATTATTTAAATTGTTATTTTAAGATGTCTTTGAATTTTAAAATATTTTGCGGTACCGAATAAACCTTATTTTATATAATAAATACGCTGGATGCCAGTGAATTTTTATGCTTTAATTAATATCTGAATGAATTTAACTTAAAATTAAAATATTTTAAATATAGGATGAATTTCATGTATTTAAAGGACCTTTATTTTTGTTTCAGGTAAGTGACTGCAACTTGAATTCGAAATTGAGAAGATCTCAAGGGACATAAATAAGCGCTAATGTAAGGCGAATGCAATTTACAGTACAGTAATTGCAAAGTAGAAGTTTTCAGAGTTAAAAATAGGTAATTTCATTCCTGACTAAATCCGTTGCCCAGAAATGTGTCAAAAGTTTTCTGGACTACTTCCAACTTTGAGATCTCTTTGAAATTTTATTTTACCTTTAAAAGCAAACACGTTACATTTTACCTGTCAGTTTATCGCTCTCTCCAGAATACATTTTGTACGTTGAAGAAATTTTTTAAAATAAAATGTAATAGTAATTTTATACTCATCGTAAGTAAGAGGCTAACAAAATTTAAGTGCAATTCAAATTTAATTTAATTGAAATTTTATCAAAAAGCATTTTTCTTGTCATAATTTCTTGTTTAATCAACGATCTCATGCATACATTTTTCATAATGAAACAATATTCATATTTGAAGTGAAAAAAAGAGGATCCACGTTGAAACTGTATCCCCCGAAAAAATCTAAAATTCCCCATCCAATCGAGACCCGAGAAAATTTCGTCCCCAGCTGCATCAATTTCAATGACTCACGACCTCCGTCGCGGTATTCTGCACCGAATTAGAGCCTCTCAGACATGTCCGCGCATAATATCTCTATCCGCAGCGCCCCGCGCCTCTCTCCGATTCCCGCCTCTTATCGCCGAGGCGAATGCAGGCCCTCGGCTCGGTTTTTTCGAGCCCGGCGGGCGGCGACGGGAATAGCTTGTCGCTCTTTTCAATCGGGCGCCCATCTTAGCCTCGCGGCGCGGAATGCGAAAGGCGCTCGACGCGGCTAATCCGACGCATCCTCCTTACAAGCGAATTTAGAGCGACGCATACTTTGCATATGTATGCCCCAGTATGTACGCGGAACTTTGGAATCTGGAGTATGGAATGGTATCCAGCAGAGAGAGAGAGAGAGAGAGAGAGAGAGAGAGAGAGAGAGAGAGAGAGAGAGAGAGAGAGAGAGAGAGAGAG
>JAWWEM010005892.1:15754-29471 GCA_035582935.1 Ormyrus thymus | reverse complement strand
TACCTTTTGATGAAAGAGCTTTTTTTCCGCGATGAGATGCCGATCAGAAAATTAAGTTGGAATGAATTTTTAATGGCTGAAGGATGAGTTTGTTCAGCTTCGAATTCACTTTGTGTTTTTCTCTTTTTTTTTTTAACATTCTTTGTAAACAGATATCGCCCTGGTAAATGTCTACCCTTTTGTCAATTCTCATTAACAATTCTCCCAAAAGAGCAACAATAACAAAACCTATCGGTAATAATCCTAAAAACACTGCAGAAAAAGGCTGCCCCTTAAAAAAAAAAAAGCGCCATTCTCAATCTCGCAGAAATTCCCATTTAAAATTGAGCAGCTCTCCAAGAAGAAGAAGACATAGAAGCGGCAGTGCCTTATTTCCCTTTCTTCGCGACTGCAGAGGCACACGACGCGGGCTAAAAGTTCGCGCTCCGCGTCGCTCCAGCGATGCTCTTTGGCCTTCCTCCCCCCCTTTCTCCGCCGAGCGGGGGAGGGGGTATTTTCCGAGCTAGACCATTGCGCCGGGGCGGTTGTCATTGCCCTGAAAGAGGAAAGCCTCTTCCGCCTGGAAAAGTCGCGGGAATGCGAATCTCCTCGCTTTCCGCGCCTACCGCTGCCGCCGCCGTTCCGCGTAAACGACGTCGGCGCGCATTCTGCCGCCGAGTCGAGCGGCGCTTTAAAAATGCGGCACGCTCAGACGAGGATGCTTTATTATTTTGGGTTTTAGGGCCACTTAGGGCGAACCGCGTTTTATTTGTCATCTTTGTACTGGTGACGAAATTCAGACGGATTACCGTATTATCTTCTTGGGGGCAAATAAAATTGGAATATTTTGAGACGATTAAAAGTGGACGGTATAATCTTCAATATCGTTCGATGCTCGTAAACATCATTCAGTTACGAAAACAGGGGAAAGAGAGAGAGAGAGAGAGAGAGAGTGTCTTCAAAATTCAGTTACGATCGTGGAAATTCATTTTCGTGGCCTCGGAAAACTTTTAAAACTTTAATAGAACTTCAATTAACGCTTAAGTGTACTTTTCTCTAATGAGTTGTTTAACCTCGGCTTCAAGATTGCGCCCTCTTAAATTTGTCATCTGTCAGATATTTCTTAAGTTGTTTGCCTCTCGCAGAAAAATTCCAATTCAAATTATCAGCCTAATTACGGTAACTAGGCACTTAAAGAAATCTCTGTCCTATGAATAAATTATTGCTCGAAAGTTTGCTCAAACGAAGCGCCATTTCCTGCACAACTTTGTTGTTCTTTATAAAAAAAAAAAAAACTATTATCCAGTATAATTCCAGTACATAAACCGAGCAAGCGACTCGGCTCGCGAAGAAAAAGCGCGACCCGAATCAACAATAATCACCTCCTCTCCACTCCGCTCGATCAAAACCGGAATTTTCCAAGACCGCCTCCTCTTCTCGGCGGCAGACGCGTCAATTGGACGAAATTTGAAAAAGTCCAGAGCAAACGGGCTGCGCAGCCCGAGAGAAGAAAATGTTTATCGTCTCGAGTCCTCGCCGGCCGCAAATGTTTGCGCATCGTAATAGGACGCTCGACGAGCATTTAAACTTTCATTGCCCGGGTAAACTTTCGTCCGTCGCGCGCGGCCAGAGGGGGGGGGGGCGGCGGCAGACAAGTTAAAAATTCGTCCGCCCGACAATTACGGCAGAGCTCGTATAAATTCATTTTGTCCGCGCGGCCGATGTCGACCACTTGTCGAGACCTGCCGTTTTGTAAATCAGTGCTGGCACGTTTTTCAAATGGGTTGGCCGTTTCGCGCGGAATGACTAAATGCAATTTTGTATTTTTTTATTAGATTAAAGTTATGGATAAACGAGAAAACTTATTTTGCACGTTCAAGGTTTCGGTTTTCGAAATTTTAAGCTACAAATCTTCAACGAGGAAGCCTTTTGCAAATCAAGCAAACCACTTCTCAGTCATGAAAAATGAATCTACAAAATATTTTCCTCAACGGGGAAAAAAATCCTTACGTCAGAACGAAAAAAAAGAAGTTCTCAACCGTAAGCAAGGCTCGCAAATGTTTGCACCTCGTAATGGGCCACTCGGCTAGAGCAGATAAACTTTGATCGCGCGCAAATTGAAGGAAAGTTCCCGGTCACGTAGTGCGACTTTCCGCGCGGCGTCGCCCTGCATTATACACACACAAACACGACCGTAAGCTTGCGCGGGCAAGTAATCGCTGCACGGTTTCGCTGCCCCGCCAGAAATTGACCGATCTTCGAGCCCTGCGCCTCTCGACGTCGCCGTTTAATCGCGAGAATCGCGTCCGTTCGTTACCGTAATTGCGCGTTTGCCCGGAATTGCTTCAATTCCGGACGAGCTGCGGCATTCGTTGCTTTGGAGGACGGCTGCTCGTTTTTTGCCCGCTTGATTGACGCGAAATGCCGAATTGTTGTTTGCGGAAAGTTTGATTCCGGAGCTTGTTTTGAATGCTAATAAACGAAAAATGTTCGGACGAAAGTTGGCCCCGCCGGAATAAACTTTTAAATGAAGGATAAACGAAGCCGTTTTAGCGAGAGTTCCATTGGTAGATTCTAATTACTGCCAATTAGACTTCGTCGGGCGGATTGATTAAACAATAGGAAAAAAATGCGCATTGCTTTCGGATTCCCAAATGGAAAAAAACATTTTCATCGAGCGAAATCAGCCAAATTCTTTTATAAAATGAATCACGCGCGCGCGTTTAATTATCCTTTGCGCATTTAGCCCGAATGCACAACCGTATTCAAATAACTGCCTCTCTCGTAGTTTGGATGTTATTTTATTCCAGCGAAATTGGCCGAATAACGATATGAAAAAAAGATAGCGTATACTAATAATTAGAAAACAATTTCCCGCGTTCATTTAGATTCTTCTTCTTACCTTTCCGCGTCCATTTAATCAAGCTTTAATCTTCAACTACCCGCCGACCCTTCTTACATCGCCATCACTTCAATTCCAGCCGAAAACGCAACTTTATTAAGCTGAACGAGCGACGACCGACTTGCGTACCAACAATTTTGCTCCGGCGGTCCACTTCGCAGCCGGCACTTACCAATTGCAGTTCATGAAGCGATCGGCCGGCAGCCGTCAAGCTGACAGCGGACACTTCGCACTTTTCAACGCCACGGCAGTGGCGGTCCCGAGAGAGAACACCGCTGGAGGCCTTCTTCCGGGGTGGGACTCGGGTACGCAAGTCGCCCGGCCAGGTCTTTTTTCTCGATCACTGAGAAATTGATACAAACTCGCTTTTTTTGAACATTGGTTTTGGTGTACGTTTTAAAGGTGTTCTTGAATTAAAATGCGCGCTTGAACTATAATTATTTTGAAACAATTGCAATTCCAGATTTTCAGTCGGTTTAAAAGACAATTTGAAACACTCAAGCAAGGGAGCGCAAAACGGCGCCTTAGATCTTGACACCGCGAAATCGAAAGCTCCTCGTTAAGAATCCAGCGTCGGCGATAAAGCATTCAAGCGTCCGAACGGCTCTCCTCTCAAACGGACCAGAAATAAAAGGCGCAGCACCGCCCGACGAGCCGCGGCCGTAATAATATCCACGCATCCGAACGTAAACAGCCAGGCCGCGGCAACGTTACTTGGGCATCTGTCCTCTCTCTCACTCTCTCTCTCGGGCCATTGCTCACGATACGGACAAACGGGCCGGGGGGTAGGCCATTAGACGACGACGACACCGCGCCGCCCGCGCGCGTCTCACTCCACTTTATTTGCCCCGGCACTCCAAGTAATTATCCGCCTAATTGGTATTCGAATCGCGGCCAAGTCCATATAGGAGCGAGCGGGCGAGCTTGTTTATTTATCGGGCCGCGCGGAAGCGCCCGACCTCACTTATGGGAATTTGCGAATTTGCACTGCGGCAGCGCCGCGGCCGTTACTGCGGTGAGGCCGACTCTCTCTCTCTCTCTCTCTATCTCATTCTCTGTCTCGCTTTTAGTAATAGCCGACTGTCTTCTTTTTTTTTTCTTTCTTTTTTCGTTTCTAGTGGAATAGTTCACCTGCTCGTTCATTGTGCGGACCGGGCCGGAATTGAAGTTTCTGTTTAACGGAGCGGTGATCGTGAATTTGGAGCGAAGCTGTTTATGCGGAGAGGTAAGCGAGAATATTTGAATAATATTTTGCTGGATCGGAGCGAGTAAGTATTTGCTTATTGGAATTTATTTAGTACCGCGGTGCTACTTGCTGCTTTTCAGCAACGAAATCTGTGCAAATTTAAAAAAAGCTTCCGGTGAGCACGACGGAATGGTATTATCTGCGGATCGCAGCAGAAAGCAATACTTACCGAAAATATTGAAATAAACGAAGCCTTTTAAAAAATCATTCGCTGCCAAATCGAAAAATCACTTTGCAAATGAAAGCGCATTCGGGAGATAAATCGAATTGCGTTTCAATGCTCAAAGGGGGGATTGACGAGCGCGCAATCATTAGTTTTAAAAAGTTTCTTATTGAGAGCGGGAACGAGCATCATTGATGCCGTACGTATTGCCGATATTAAACGTGCAATGATCGCGAAGAGGAAGCAATATTGCGCAGATATAATCTTTCATTTAGCGGGATCCGATATGATCTGCCTGCCGGATAATGTAAGTCCATATTGAATCTGCATAAGTGAATCGCATTATGCTCCGCTGATATTCAGATTTAATCTAGAATAAGGTATCCTCCGAAGCGGTTGTACCGCCAAGTGGAAATGTAAAAAATCAAACAATTGATGATGATTATTCTAGCATTCAATTCGTGCCTCAGATCTGATCAAAATATACTTGTTTAGCATAAATTCCTCGCGGACTTTAAATTCAAGTTTAAATGCTTTACAACCTACACAAAGGCTTTGCTAAATCACTTCCGTGGTCTACCGGAGATTATTAACGCTCCTAACGCACAGCAAATAAAAGCTAATGATCCAGCAAAAAGTCCGAAACCTCGCGAAAAAAGCGCCGCATCCTCGGGTCGAAGAAGAAAAGAGAGAAGATCCTCGAAGCCGCAGAACGTCGCGTCTTCGCGAGAGACGTTAACGTCAATCCGTGCCGCCTCTTCCTCTTTCTTCAGCCGCGGCGCGCGAAGTCTAACGGCAACTGCAGCGAGGGAATATAGGTTTAGTCATTCTGTCAGCGCTCGAAGAAGAGAGAGAGAGAGATGGAGGAGGAGAGAGGCGGCGAGCCTTCCGAAGTGACGGCTCGACGCTCGTATCTGACGTCTCTCGCGAAATTCCATGCCGCCGCGCATTTCCCCCCTCGATAGACTTGAGCGGGTAACCGAGAGGGAGGGAGAGCGGCTCGACGATGACACAATGGGAGGAAGCCGGGGGGAACAAAGTTAAAACGAGGATAGTGTAATGTACAACGGGGAACCGATTCGGAATGTAAACTCGCTCGAGTAATGTACTAATAGGCTGCCGCTGAATTTCTTTTCTTCGGACATATAAATTTACTGACTCTCTGCGATTGAGCTGAGGGCTGGTTTTGTTGATTAATTTTTGATTTTGTAATTGGATCAAGCATTTTTAAAATGAACTCGTTAGATTATTTTGACTAAGCATAAAAGGCTTCTAATTCGATAAGTCGTTCAATCTCCAAATTTCAATCGTGAATATTTTTAGTCATTTTTGTAACTTGCACTTTAAGAAAGCAAGTATAATGAGTACAACGGTTTTACAGTTGGTTCACAGCTTTAGAGAGGTAACAATTCCCCAACAGAGCTAATGGCCAATGCTCGCAGCCACCCAACAATCCCAGAATCCCAAATAACAGCGTAAACTCGCGTTACAAAACTTAATCATTTCGAGAAGCCGCGGCAGATAAGAAGGCGGAAGAGAAAGAAAGCAAGAGCGATAGCGGCCGAGAGAGAAAGACAGGAAGGCGAACCAAAGTCGTAAATGTAGCAGGGCATAAAACAAAGTCGAAACTTCCTTACTACGCGACGTAACTCATTAGTTTTATTACCCGCCGACCAAGTTACAAGCGATCGCGCGCCCAGAGAGAGAGAGAGAGAGAAAGACGCCGAGACAGGCGCGAGGAACGCGGAATCTGGAATTCCTCCTGCGCGCGAGAGAGCACTGACTCTCGCGAGGAATTTACATCCTAACGAGTCAGCCAGGGAATTAATTCGCGTATCGCGCCGAGCGTCTATTCCGCCGAGGAACGACGACGACAACGACGCAGACGATGACGACGACGACGACGAAGCTTCCAGGGAGTTTTGCGGAAGGGGGGGGGGGGCTGACGTTTGCTCCTCTTTTTGTCGGGGAGGGGAGGGGCAATTTTCGATTTTCGGCAAGTAAGTGGCTGTAAAGTGACTTACGAGATGGCCGGGCTGCCGAGGATTTTATTTCGTACTCACCTGGAACAGAAAATTGAAAGAGAATTAGTCAGCGGGGTTAGTTATTTTATTTTTAAATAATGTGATAATTGAAAATTTATTGTATTAATTTAACCTAAAGAGAAAACTACTTACGGCGCATCAACGGTTCTAAATTTAACGCGGCCCGAGAGCCAAAGCGCAAAGAGCCGCGGCGCAAAACAAAGCCGGCACGAGAAGCGCGTCATCGCGCCAGCTCATCTTTCCCATCCCTCTCGCATTAAAAGAAAGAGACGCGGCGGCAGCGGCAGCAGGCAGCCCGAGTACATAAACTTAGGCTCGCGTGTACACGTCTGACTTGGGTCCAAAAAGTTTTTATTGCTCGTCGCTCAAAAGTTGCCGCTCTCTCTCTTCTTGGCAGCTCCTCAATTCTCGATCGACGAGCGAATCTCGGGGACATAAATCTGCGCCCCGGGGCCGCGGAGAGAGAGAGAGAGAGAGAGGAACGATGATTATCGCCGCGATGAACGATGCGCGTCCAGATATATTTATGCGCGCCCGAGAGGCGCGGGGAGAGAATATTCCCCCCGACGCTGAAAGTATGCTGCTCGCTCTCCGTGATAAACAGGCCGGAATTTTGAGAAATCCGGGCGGGGATTTGAGTTTATGGATTGTGCTCTCTCTCTCTCTCTCTCTCTCTCTCTCTCTGGCTCGATTTCGTACGAATTCATTTTGAATTGGGAGATCGCGAGGAGATGATGATGAATTGCGAAACGAAAATATTAAATCATCTAGAAGTACTAATTAGAAAAAAATTAAACCGGCGATCATTTGTTTATTCTTTAATATTGCTTTAATTCCCGTCCCGTGCATTAATAAACGAGTCGAATCGACAAAAAGTAAACCAGGCACGAAATTCGCCCCGTCGACGAACGGCGAAAAACTCTCCTCCAGCATCTGGCCGGGCCTCTGGCCAATCTACAAAGGGAGC
The DNA here is from genome assembly GCA_035582935.1 of Ormyrus thymus. Taxonomy (NCBI): domain Eukaryota; kingdom Metazoa; phylum Arthropoda; class Insecta; order Hymenoptera; family Ormyridae; genus Ormyrus; species Ormyrus thymus. Next base: position 22,169 of record JAWWEM010005892.1, on the reverse strand, counting down.
GGAGCGAGAGCAAGGCTTGATAACAATGCGCTCGGGACTTTGTTCCTTCCCCGAGGCCTTCGGGAAGCCACTTAACGAGCTAATTTCCAGTCGTCTCGCCGCTCGGCGCCCGGATCCGCGAGGACATATTTTTACAAGGACCTCTAATAAGCTCCTTAGAGCCGGCAGGATGGCAGAGGCGAGCGGCTTTTGTCGACGGGTCAATCATTGTTCCGTCCGGGCCGCCTTGGCTGACTGAATTTGCAAATATAGATAACTGCCGGGCGTTCGAGCTAAATTTCGGGAATTTATATTCCGTTCGGAGTGATTTTGGAATTGTCGGCATCCAATATTCGGTTTCTCTTGTGCAGGTGAGAATCCGTAAAAGGTTGTATTTTTATCGAAATCTAGACAAGGAAGATTAGTCGACAGAGTTCGCTTAAAAATTCGTTTTCCGACAATCGCCGATAAAAAGAGATCGCACTCAAACAGTTCGGGAGCTCGAAAATCTTCGCGAATAAACTGACTACGGGCGCCGATTGGCAATGAAAAAAAGCCTCCGGAATTTCGGTCCTCGTTTATCGAAGGGGAGCCGCGCGCCTTAACGAGCATTTAACGTTATTTCCCCTGGGCGAGGAAAAAGAGCGGACGCGGGCGGGCGGGGGGGGGGGGGAGAGAGAGAGAAGAAAAGAAAATCTTAATTTCACTTAAACGACCGTATATACCCGCGTTCTCTTTTTCTTTCGCTTTCTTATCGCCGCCGGCTCCCTTATCCAGGCCGTCGTGTGGGCAGAAGAAGAGAGGTGCGCCGGAAGTGCGCCATAACTCTATCGACATCGCGCGCGAGAGAGGGGATGATTTGAAAGCGCGCGCGGGAAAGCAAAGAGAAAGAGAGATAAATGCGCTGGGAGGGAAGCCGGCGAGGTTTTGGAACTTTTGCCTTTTTTTTCTCTCGACGCTGGAGGGATTTTATATTAACATCGGCATTGCGCCCAAGTGTCCAAATTCGGCGTCTTTATAGATTTTTAGATTATTGGACAGTACTGCAAATGAAGAAACTCAATTTTATAAAAAAAAAACATCGTAAGTAAAGTAAACCAGGCAGCGCCTCTTAGCGTTTACTTCCTTATAATTATACTCAATATTAAAAAAAACTATAAATCATTAAGCAGCTTAATCACTTCACCAAGACCGTTCAGATCTTTTCCAAGCGTCTCTCAAATTCCCCGGTCTCCCATAGGGATCTTCGTACCGGGCATCTGCAAGTGCACACATCACGGCACTCGGCGCGACATTGCTGACGAGGGCCCGGGGTAAAAATCTCTCTCGCAGCAGCAGCCGCCTCTCTTCGCGTCTGTGACCGGGTCTTTTGTCGGCGTTACAACGTCAGTTGGCAGACACGAAGGAGAGGAGGGGGGGGGGAGTAAGGACGCAAAGGGAGGCGAAAAGGAAAGAGGGAGTGGGGCGAGGATATCATTGTCTCGGGCTATTTTTGCATGCGCGCTGAAGTTACCGGGAATTTTTTTCTTTTCTTTTTTTTCACTCTCCGCCAAGTTCGGGAGCGAATACTCGGCCCGCCTTAAGTGTGCTCCATTAGACCTTTTAAATAAAGTACGCGCGCCCTAAGTGAAGTTTCTATTTTATGCGCTCTAAAAATAATATCCCCTTACTCTATTAACGGGAGCCGTTCTTTTCTTTTTCTATTTGCGAGCTTATTAGCCGCTGGAGTTCGACCGGAGGTGAGATTGCTATTTCAGGAGGTGTTTTCGATGGGAATAGGTGCGCGAGTCGCCAGGAAATTCTAGTCCAGGTTTTTAATTAGCCGAGGAGGCGGAGTTATTTATGAGCCTTAATAGACGTTAAGCACTTTCACATCTTCATTAAATTTTCATTTTTTCTTTTTTTTTTTATTACTAATTATATCCCCTTATATAAATCTACTTCACTCAATTTTCTGAGACTTATAAAAGCAACCTCACCGATTCTTTAGAGGATTTAACCTGAAACGCATTACGTCAGATTCTGCCCCGGAAAGCCGTCAATCCGTAAACAAACGCGAAGCTTCACGTCGCCGTGATTTTGCGAAAACGGACGGTCGGTGAAAAAAAAAAAAGCTCCTCTATCGAGTAAGCGACGGCGGAATGTGTAATTTGCGTACGGCCTCCCCCCCGACAATGGCGCTCATCGTGACGGGTTCGAAACTTTGGAATTCTTGCGAAACAAAAAGATTGAAAGTTGGCCCAAAGATTACGTGACGGCTTTACAAAGTACAATTAATATCGTTGCGCATATAGCTCGAGACTTGGGATGTACTCTGGGAAGGAGAGAAGTTTAGTTCGGAAGTTAACAGGATACTGCTGAAATAAAGCAGTGTATCAAAAGTGCCGCGATGTATCACGAGGAAAGTTTTTGCTGCGAGAATTCGCCGGCGAGTATTGATTGCTGGTCTGAATGCCTATTTTTAGAATAAAATTAAGATTTTTTAAATTTGTTTTTTTTTTAAACTTTTTTTTTTAAACAGTATTCAACCATATACTGTTTCTCCATTTTTACTTTAAAATATCCAACAACCTTCCCAAACTGAAAACAAGTCGACGCAGCGCACCCCGCCAATTCCCTCAGTTCCATTTAAGGTAGCTTGTCAAAAAATCTGATGTCAACTGAGCTTCCTAAGCAATACCGTTTTAAGGTGTCTCATAGGTATACAGAATGACTTAAAACTTTTTACGATACCAATTTCTTTGCCAGAGCCTCAAAAATAGCAGTGTTTAGTCATATTCTGATCTGCCACTTTTGTAATTTTTGACAAGCTACCTTAATAAGCCAACAAGCGCGCGGCCTTCCTTCCTAAGCCCCACGAATCCACAAAGTCCCAATGAATAAACAAGCTGCGCCATCGAGCGTCCCAGCCGGTCGCGGCCTTCGCCCGACCGCCTCTCTCCCTCTCTCTCTCTCTCACCTTCAGCGGTACACTCTTTCGCCCGGGACTTGGTCGCTCTTCCGCAACCGGTCCCTTGTTCTCGTGCCAGCGGCGGTGGCAGCGGCCCACTGGGATTTCCCGTCGAGGACGTCGCGGCGCGCGCCGTTCTACTTGTCCGGGGTAATGGCGCGCGGGAGTGGACCCCGGAATGCGCATCGCTGCCCCGATGATTCGCGCGCGGCGAAGTGGGAATAGCTGTTGTTTCGTGGCTGTTTCTTTCTTTTCTTTTTTGTTTTGTTTTTTAGGTAGCGGGAGGCAGCTGTGGAAATCTTTGTTCTCTTTTGCGTTGAAGGGACGTCTGGAATACCTGTTTTGTATTCATTATTCTAAAGTAAATTTTTTTCTAAAGCTTTCAGAAAGTTTATTTTATCGATCTTTTTTTTACACGGCATTCGAGTTGTCGCAAAGTTTGTAAAAATTAATCTCCACGGAGCGAAACTGGATCTCGCCGGCAATCTTGAGAAATTTACAGTGAGCCAACACCACACTCCATTACACCCGCGTTACAAAATTCGGACGATAATGGCGCAGCAGATTGCCGAGCTCACCCCGCGACAATTCTAAAAAGCGGTCGCCGCCACCCCGTTACAAGATCATCGTCCTCGTAATAAATCAACTTTCCTCCAATCTCGAATCCCGACCGCAACTCCCCTCTCTCCCGCTCCGGCGGCTCAAAAACTTTATGCATCATTTCCATCTCCGTGACCCGAGCAGCTCTCAAAGTGCTCTCTCTCTCTCTTTTTCTCTCTGCACTCGACTCGGAGGAATCCTCTCCGTTATGCAAAGTGGAATCGGTCGCTCGGACGAAGCGATAGAACGAAGGACCGCTTTGGCCGGGGGGGGGGCGAGTTATTTTCTTGCTCTCTCTCTCTCTCTCTCGCTGTTTGCGCGTAAATAGGATTCGTTAATTTTGACCCGGTTAAAAAGGCGGGGTGCGCGCGAGTTAAAGGAGAGGGATTTCGGGTTATCCGGAGCGTTCGTCTACGCCAAGTGTGTCGTAAAACGTTAAGAATTCAGGGGGCTTAATTTATCACTCGCCGTTTGCATAATATTTAAAAGCGCGATAAAGTGCATAATCTGTAACTGAAAACAGAGGGAGAGAGAGAGAGAGAGCTTTTTCGAGCCGGCACATTTTGAAATTCAAAATGGCGAACTCAAAACGGCACACCCGAATACATTAAAACTTGGGACGATTTGCATGAAAATTGCCCTCATTCCGGTAAAGGGATTACGGATTTCGAGATTTTTCCTTTTTCCCGCCGAATCCGAGGCCGCCGAGCCGGAAACATTTGTAATTCAGTGCCCTCCCCACCCCTCCCCGCTTCCCGCGCCGTTGATAACAAGCTGCCGCGTCGGAAAATCAGACGCAAAACACAGCCACCTTTTTCAATGAATATCAGACTCGTCCTCCTCTCGGCGCGCGCGAAATTCCCTGTATAAATAAACGCACCGGTGGGAAGCTCGGAGGCCACCGCTTGTCTCTGGTCAGTTGCGCAACCCCCAGAGACGCGGCGGCTGCTCTCTCGGCAAAGAGGAGGAGGAGAAGGAGGAGGAGCGCGAGAGGGGCAAGACCTAGCGGACGACTCGACGGCTCTGATGGCCTGTCAACAAGACGGCGAAGGCAAACACGAGAGAGGGAACGAGGATCGAGGGGACGGGTTATGAAATCGCAATTGCGCGCGATGATAAATATCGGGGATTAAAGGCCGTTCTTTGCGTTTCGCTGCTGCGAGCTTTGCCGGTGAGCTTTATTGAACTAATTTATGTCAAAGAAACAGAATGTTTGGTTTTCAAAACTATACTTTTTTTTTCCTTTAAATAACGGTTCGAATTGTCACGTTGAGAAATAGTGAGTCGGAAGAAGTTTATACGGTTTTCCTTCATACTCAGCATGCCGCATGCAAAATTCAAAAAGAAGCCCAGAACATTGTAAACATATCCAGGCTCTCCGTCGAGTTTTTTTTAAAATTCAAATGACGCACATTTCCCATCCAAGTCGTAAAAACGCCATTTCCCCCGCGTCTCGGCTCTGGCCCCTGATTTACGACGTCACCGCGAGCATTACATAAATTACAATCATCTTTATCGCGGGGCAACGGCGGAGGCCGCGCTCCGCACCTCTCCGCCTAACAAAGCACACCTGACGGGCCGGCAGCGACGATCCGCGGGGACGCAAAGAGCGCGAAGAACTCGCGCGCGCGGCGTTTCACCTCCACATATCGATCGCCGCGCCGCGCCGAGAGTTCCGAAAGGGTTCCCCCGCGCGCGCACTTCGGGGGAGGGAGGTTGAGCACCCCGGAGACTAAAGCGGCGGTTTAAGGGTGGCACGAGTGCCGGCCTGAAAGAGTTCATTAAAACTAGCGCCGTCTTCGTCCTCCCTTCTCTCTTCCCCCGCGTGTCCGACGACGACGACGACGAGCCTTTCACCTTCCGTCTCTCTCTCTCTCTCTCTCTCTGGCTTTGTCTCTCTTCTGCGCGTGTGCGCGCGTCGAAAGAAAAAAAGAGTCGACCTGCCGAAATCAGAATTCCGACCTTGAAGCGCGTCTCCGTCTGTCTGGCGACGAGTCTTCGCGCGGAGGGAAAGCTTAATGGATGTTCTTATTTTCGCTCCGCCCCGCTCTTTAGCTTTTTCGGCGCTCTCCGCGCACTCTTTCTCGACGTCTTTAACGAGGAACGCTGCAGCGACGCTTCCTGCTTGCTCTCTCTCTCTCGTCCGGAGCGCGAACGTTTTAATTTCGAGAGCGTTTCAGAAATATTACGTCGCACCGAAATGAAGCGGAAAGCGAAAATATGCGACCGATCCATTAGAGAAATTAGCAGCGTGCTCGGCCTCGGCGCGGGAAACAAAAAAAAGAAAAAAACAAAAAAAAGAGCCAAAGAACCGCGGCGATCCCGATCAGCCGGCGCTACTCTCGACTCGATAGCGCGGCGCGGGATGTATCGAGTGGCGCACGAAATTAACGATCGCGAGAGGCAGCTTCTTTGCGTCGCCGGGCTCCCGCGGGGGCGAATCATTTTAACCGGCGAGAAAATGCGGAACTGCGAGCCTCGAGCGAGCCCTTTTCGTACCAGAGGACGGTGGGAGGAGATTGTCAGAGGCTTCCTGGTAGGTAAAGACGGACGCGCGACTATCTTCGGTAGCAAATCGAGCAGGACCTTCCGCGGATTGTGAGTCTATTAAATTTTTGGCGAGAAACGTTCGGCTTAATGAAGAACTTACTACGCTCCCACGGGCAGCTCGGGCGACAGTCTCTCCGGCAGCGCCGCTCGCGACGGCGGCGGAGCTTCATCAAGAAAACATCGAAATACTTTCATCTCCTCGGATTAATGTATTCAAATTGGAGGATAGCGCCGAGCCGAGGAAGGAGGCGGCGGCGGCGGCGGCGGCGGCGATGCAAGTAAATAACAATATTTCAGAAGTCTAATGAATAAAGCGCCTTCGCCGCGTAGTCGGGC
>JAWWEM010005892.1:5495-15654 GCA_035582935.1 Ormyrus thymus | reverse complement strand
GGCGGCGGCGGCGATGCAAGTAAATAACAATATTTCAGAAGTCTAATGAATAAAGCGCCTTCGCCGCGTAGTCGGGCAATTAATTATGGGATTCGTCGGGGGAGAAAAGCCAATATGCATATAAATCGAGCGAATCGCATAAAGGAGCTTTTCCTCCGCTTCTCTATCGCGGCTCCCTCCCTTCTTCCTCCTCTCATTCGGCGATTTCGTTCTCTCCGCGGCCCTTTGCAATTTCCCTTGTTTACATCGGCCAGCGCCGCTCGCTTTTCCATGATTTCCCGCCGTTGATTAACTTTTTTCTCCCCCCCCACTCGCCTCGGGCTGCTTTGTTTATTTCACTCGGTTGACGTACCGCGCTGCTCTGAATACCTTATTTATTCCGACGAAGCTCCGCGGGTGATAAGAAAATGGAGACGCTTTTGAAATATCTGGGATGGCTTACATTTTGGGTACATTATCGAGTTTCATCGACGCTACGGACGAACAAATTAATCCGGCCTTTTTCAGCGGAGATAATTGACGGACAAACGAAAAGTGTACAAAACAGAAACGGTCGACGCGTCGACGAGCGCGATTTCCGAGCGAGCCGTCCGAAAATTCTTTCATTGTTAATTGACTGCGTCGCGGCAAAAATTGCGGCGCACCCGAGAGCACTCATAAGCGAGACTCGCGGCGTTTGGCCGTCGGAAATTCGATTGAAATTTAAAGCAGAGTGAGTGCGTCGAGGACGCATTCAATCAAGCCCGCCGACTAATAATAACGCGGCACGCAAACTCCTCTCTCTCTCCCTCTCTCCTCCTGCGAGCCCGGAGAGAGTCGACAAAGTTTCAGCGTCGCTCGAGCCGGAGCTTTTTAATTTTCATAACAGAGCGCCGCCGCGCGCGCTGTAATTTCAAGCGTCCAACCCGGCGGATAACTCAAAGCGAGCGAGAGAGAAAGAGAGGGAGAGAGAGCCACGACGTCAGGCGCAGAAACGAAACGCGAGCATTTCTGCCCGTTACGGCCAGTCCGTGGCCGGACAATAGTTGCCCCGTAAACTGTCACGTGTAAGCGCGTCTGCTTACCCACCGCGCATTAGAACACATGTATATACGTGGTGAATGCCGCGAGGCGCGCCGTGTGCGGGGGGGAGGGGGGGATGCGAGCCGCCGTGACCGAACGGTCCTAACCGACCGACGAGGCGGCTCGGGCCAGTTGTTTTCCCGCTCTCTCTCTCTCTCTCTCTCTCTCTGGACGGAGACGACATGATTTACCGCTCGCGTCCGCGTACACACTCGTCGGCCCTGCGGAGCGCCAGTTTTGTTCCCGAAGCTCTCTGTCTCTCTGCTGCGCCGACGGAGAGCTCCGTGCTCCACATCCATATAAATGCGCGAGTGTCGACAAATAGTATTTCCTGCCGCTGGGAGGGCCTGCAGGCCGAGGCCAAGGAGGCGGGCGAAGTTCGCCGAGGAAGGGGGAGATGTGCTTTCTTTTTAATATTCGGGGGATCGAGGGGATGTTCGGCGTCGGTCTCGGAGTGCTTTTCGAGGGTTTTCAAGGGTGGAATTGTCGATGTCGAAACGACATTCGAGCAAATTCATGAACGATGTTTCGAAAATCGATCAATCACTCGTCGCCGAATTAACCGCCAGCCCTAAAACACTAAAACCATCGAGAGCTCCATCAGAGCAAGCAAAAAAAAAAAAAAGAAAAATCAATCTCGATCCGTCCGAAATCGACCAAAGACTGATCACCCCTCAAAAATCACGCGAAAAGCCAGCGATTTCAATTACCGTCGAAAAAAAAAAGACGGGGCAATAAAACTCGAGCGAAGCCCCGCGGGCGATACATCGAAGTCGAAAGTTCGGCTGGCGTGCTTCGTCGCCCTTGAGCGGGAATCCCCGAGATTTAGTAGCGTCTTAGCGCGGCGGGCGCATCCATTACTCACCTCGCGTGATTTCGCGCTCTCGGCTCTCGCGGGCTTTTAAAGTTCGCGGAGGCGGGCCGCGCCGCGCGCGGCTTTCGCGGATTATATGGGTCTCGAGTGCGAGTACTTTCGAAGAATAAGACACAGGACGCCCAATCGACTGTCTGCCGGGGATAATGCCGCGGCTTTTCGCGATACTCGCGGAGCCGAGGGGAAATGGCGCTCTCGCGCGCGCGCAGCTTTTGTCGCCGTTCGGGGGGACGCGCGTTTTTCTTTTCGAATTTTTGCTTTCTGCTGTGAAAGTGTAGTTAGATTTTGGTTTTCGGTGTAGTGCTGGTTGAGGAAATGTGAATATTGCGATCGGAATTACTGCGACAGCAAGTTCGTTAAATATATTGCGAAGAATATAATAATGAGAGCGGAAAATTATTATTCAAGCGAGTGGGATTCTTTTTCAAGAAAAAATTGTTTCGTTAAAAACTATGGCTCATATAAAATGAATTGATTATGAAGTGTTGAAGATAATAATAACTTTGTGTAACAGATTATTGTGCAGTTTTTCTGCGATAGATTCATTAATATATTTCTATATATAAAAGACATAAATGTGAAAAGAAGTGACCCGCAGTTTAACATCTACGTTTAAAAAAAGTGCTATTCTAGAATAAAGCCTTTTTTAAGCATGTAGGCCTTTGTCACTTTCTCAAACATGAACAGTAAAACAGTTTACTTTACAAAGAAATAAAGCATTTTTTGTCGATAAATATAAAGAACGAAATAATTAAACTCAAAGTTCGTTCACGTAAATTGTAATGTACTTTTTCCAGCACAATAATTATTTAGCAAAAAATATAACATCCCAAACCACGCCGACGTTTTCGCGCGCCGCAAATCGTTTCCAAAAGCGGCCGACCACGGCGCTCGGCCGTATTTTCGTCCCGTCCGAGAGCCGCGCGCAATTCTCGCTCTCGCACTCTTTCCAAAGGCGGCTAAATAACACACCTACCGCTTCTTCAATCGTCGGCGGGGACGGACTGGACGAATAGCTCGTTAGAGCCTAATTGTCGGTTCTCCATTGCCCTCTCGCCGGCCGCCGCGCGCTTCAAGATGTACGCGCAATCTTGTGTCCCCTCGCGCGAAAGCCGCCTCTGAGCCCCTCCCCCCACTTGACTCGGTAGCTCTCTCTTTCTCTCTCTCTCGGATAGAGACGTCGAGCGGAGATGGAGATAAGCCGGGAGATAAAGGCGGCCGCTGGGAAAGATGAGCGGACGCGATACGCGACGACGGAGCGACGAGCAGTGGTGGGAGTCGGGATGTGGTCAGACGAGGGGAAGGTGAATTATAAAGCGGCGACGGGCCTTTGCTTTTCGGCTTTTTCGCGGGCTCTCGCGGTTTCGGCTTGGTGTCGAAAAGTTTCGGTGATGATTAATTTTGATTTGCGAAATTATGACTTATGAATAATTGATCGACGGGTTTTTCGATTAACGCGAGTAAATATTTGATGGTCTAGATTTGTATTTATTGGTTCGAAAGATCCTTTATAGAAAGAAAGTACAGCGTGTTTTATTATTATAACATACCTTAAACTAGAAGTTACAATCCTTTTTCAAATTCTTGTCGTAAATCAATTATCAGTAAATTTTTACGTGCGTTCGCATTAATTCCGCATTGTTAATTCCGCAATAAAAGAGGCAGAAATTCCTATCTATTATGAAAAATCAGTATTTGAATACCAGGGAATAAAGCCCGTTTTTTTTTTTACACTTTGCAAACACGAAGAGTGCGTTAAAGGGCTACAAGCATGAAAATCTCATGGAAACGGCATAAAAAATTTACAGGCCGAGAGCCGCGGCGCTATAAATAAAGCATAAAATAAGCTGTACAAAAATACTAAATCTCGAATAATCTATATACGCGCGCGGCAACCGTGGGAGAGAGAGAGAGAGAGAGAGTGAGAGGGAGTCAGAGAACTAAAGGGTCGAAGAAATAAAGATAGAGCAAGTATAGACAGAAAGAAGTCGGGGGCGCTACAAACCGTCGGAACGAACGGAAAAGCCACTCATACCGGCCGCTTTGTGCACCACAAAGAGTAATCCGGCTTAAAGCGTTAACCGTGCAATGGCGCCGGCGACGCGCTATGCGCCTCGCTGCCGCCGCCGCGGGGTCACTGCTAAAGAGATTCCCGGGTCGTTAGTCCGCCGAAAGAGGAGACCACCGTAACGAACTGACTCTGTGCGATTGAGGCAGATGGGAGAGACGGGTAAGGTCTGGAGGAATTGCTATTGATTCGCCACATTTTTCACTTCGTCTCGTTGCTTAAGGGGGGAGAGACTGGAGGAGTGTAATTGCAGAGGACGCTGAATTTATTTCTTGGGCTAACTGAGCTCTTGTCGAAAATAATGATGAATGGTGTTTCGATGACGAATGGTATTCGCGAGTATTTTATGCTTGGCTAAAGAAAATTTATAATCAATTAAATTCTGTCTGTTTCGTTTAAATATCTTCTAAAACGACAGTAGAACTGTCGGTAAGAGCGAACCATTTAGAAATTACGAGCAGGGATTTTAATTCACGTGAAGTAAACAATAAATGAAATCCGCCTTAAGCGATCGATTCAAGAGCCTTAATAATTTGATTATTATTTTTATTTAAAATCGTTAAGCAAGCCTTTGAACGATTGCTTTTGCATGAATTTTGTAATATGTCTACGAACATTTAGAAGTTCATTTCAGTTATTAAGAAATCGATACTTCGATCAAAGATTCAAGAAGGTAAAATAACGCGAAACGCGCTCGCCGACCTCCGACGAGACTTCCATCGCGGCCCAAAACAAGACGGCAACGAGCCGGGGCATTGTTAACGGCGCACACGCCGGCGGCGAGCGCTCCCTCGAAAAACCTGGGAAAAACCTGTATCGGCGCGCGCCCGGGCACTTGATAAGAGGGAATTTCCGCGCCGATAAATCCGCGGGCACTCGTGCGCTCGTTCATCAAAATTCTCCGGCGCTTTCCGCGTCCCTTGATATTTTCTCCCCAAGAGCGCGCCGAGGAATCAAAACCCCCGGCGGCGGCGGCAGTCGAAACTCCGCAATTAACGAACTTTTCAGCATCGGCGCGGCTGCTGCTTTTTGCGTTTGACTCGCGGGAGCATGCCCCAGAGATTTCTGCTCGTTAATACCGAGAGAGAGAGAGAGAGAGCCAAAGTACCAAAGCTATTTATCCTCGGCGCTTCTTCTTCGGCGCGCGATGGCTGCGCCTCATTTTCGCCTCCGCGGTTTATTGAAAAAGCTTCGCCGAGCCTCTCTCTCTACGAAAGGTCGTTAAAATTTAAGGAGGCGAAAGTCGACGTTTCGGGGATTCGGCTCGCAAAGCCGGCTGTCTTCCCAAGGCCGTTAGCGAATCAAGAACGTTTCGGGTTGTCCTCTTATTTTCCCGCTCGTTATTATTAGGGTTAAGCTTCATTTCGAAAAAGGCAGCGTAAACTTCACCGACGCGTCCCGCCTCTCCGCCCGGCAGACAATTCCGAAAATTTAATAAACGTCAAAGAGGCCTCTCGCGCGCCGAACGCGCCCGGCTCCCGAGCGAAACGAGCAAACGGCGAAGCAAGCAGCTGCGTCCCCGTAGCGCTCCGGCCGACGACGGCCGTATTATTCGCGCGCACGCGCCTGATTACCCCGCGCATAATTGTTTCGCCGGCCGCCTCGAATATATATGTAAATAAAAGGCTCGCGGCGCGAAAGTTCCGCGCATTGTGCGCCGGGCCGGCGGTCGAAGCGCGCGGACAATTAAGGTCCCGCCGCGAAATTGGAACTGCGCGCGCGTCCTTATTTACCGGGCGCGCGAAAGGATTTCTCGCCGAGGCCGAACGGATTTCATTAGCGGTTATTGTCCGCCCGACGGGCTAATGGCGCGCTAACGATTGGATTTCGCGCCAGCCTAGATTAGGGACTCGAATGCGCGCCGTTTTCTACGCTCTCCTTTTCGGCCCCCCGGCCTTCTTTGTTTGGGCTTTAAATGGCCTACCTCGCTTTTGCCGGCCCGCTGCGAGCTTGAATTTATTTAATTCCGCGTATTCTCGGGGCTAGGCTGTGAAAATGCTTTTCAATAATTGTTACGTGCAAGATTCTTTGCGAAAGAAAAGACCACTAACACATTTTTCAGGAATTTTCTTATTTATTAATTGCTCGCGAGAATTGCAATTTTATAAGTACCATTGATTAGTATATATATTTTTAGTATACTATAAAATATTGTAAAACGTACAATAAAAAAAATGATGATTAACATTTCCGAACGGCGAAAATTACGAGAAAAATGAAAAAAGCGGAATTAGTTTCATACAAAAGAGCTAATATACGGCTCGGCCGTCCCGGCAAAGATTTGCTTTCAAGGAAGGAGGGGGGAGCGGGGGAGCGGTCTTGTCAAAAACAAAGCAGTCGTCAGATAAGAAGAGCGCGAAGCTACGGCGAGAAGTCCTCCGAAAGGCGCGCGCCGAAGACGCAAAGTCGAAGCCGAGAAAAGAGAAAGTCCGCGTCATTCTTTCCGCCTCTGTCTCTCTCTCTCTCTCCTCCCCCTCTTTTGCGTCAAAGGCGAAAGACTGCGGCAGAAGTCTCGCGGCCCCTTTTCCATTTACTCCCGTCCGACGGGGAGGACGCGTTTTTCTCCGTATCGAGAGAGCGAGGAGGCCCGATTCGTCCTCGTTACATAAAGGAGCCCTTTGGCGTCGCGTCGGGGCTTTCATCTTCCGCTGGGAAACATCACAGGACCGGCCCCGGGATTGCGAACGGGTTAATTCTCTTTTTCCCCGCTGGATGTGTATGAAAAATGTTTACGCGCCGAAGGAGCTCTGCACGAGTGGGGGGGGCGCTTTCTTCCGCGGCCGATTGTCACGACGAACCGAAAGCTATATCTATGTATGTAAATTTAATCTATCTGAACAAATTTAATCTTTTGCCGGAAGAAGAGGCTCGAAATCAAGTAGAATGACGCAGACGGTTTCTAGCGTGAAAGTTTCTTTTTAAAGAGGGCGCAAAAGCTTCCGGTAAATTGAAAAAAAAAATGTGTAAACGATACTCGCTTTGAAAACAAAGCGGAATCCCATCGAGAAGCAGCCGAGGTCAACAGACAATGCTCTCGAATCTGTATAAGGAAAACCCTCGAACCTCGACCGGCGAAAGTCCGAGTTTCGAGAGCTCCGCGGCGCGATCTCGTCGACGCTTAATTATGCGCGAGGCGACTGAAATAACAAATGGCGCGAGAACGAGTCGAGTCGAGGATCGAGTAATTAAACTGAAGCGGCCGGCGGAGGTTAAAAACTTAAGGTGGCGGAAGAAGTCGAAGGAAGGGCTAGAGAGATTTTCGGAGGAGAGTAATTAATTAAATAACTAATTACTTGATGAACCGACACCAAGTCGGAGAGGGTCCGCGCGCTCTCTCTCTCTCTCTCTCTCCCGGCCGATCTGGAAAGTTGAGAGGACCTTGGCTTCGCGGTCCTTTTCGAAATCAACTTATTTGCTGAATGGAATCTAAGAAGGTCGCGATTTATAAATGGGAAAGTTTTGCTTTGGCGCGTGACTTGAATTATAAAAAAATATTGTTAGAAAAATTGTTTGTTAACTTAAAAATTTCGTCTTTTTTTCCGCGTAAATTTTAATTTCTGTCCAAAAAGAAATTAAATCGTCAATTACACGGATTGAGTCATCAAAAAGTACACGCGACTCGACCTCAAGCGTATACCAAAAAGAACGACGAAAAGCCAACATCACCACATACACCTTAATCAAAGCAGCTCCTCCTCAACTTTCCAGAATCGAGTGCAGCGAGTCGAGGCACAGAACAGACACAGAGAGAGAGTCAAAGAGAGAGAGAGTAGGCCTCGACGTAATCCAGGGCCAGCAGTGTAGCGGCTACCTCTCTCTCGGAGATATAACGTACATAAGCGGCCTGCGTAAATCATCGAGGGGCCTCGCGTAACCCGGGAGCCCGGACTGTATAACTCACCGGGCGGCGCGAACTCGCCGGCATTTATGAGCCCGGCGCCCTGAGAGGATTTCCGCGAACTCACTCTGGCCTCCCCCCGCCGCGAATCTGCCCGGATGAAGAATCTGCGCTTTGACGGACGGAGGAGCCAGCCGCGCTTGAAGAATGGAGCGACGGAGGTCGGCCGGCTTGATTAGCAGCTGCACCGAGGTGTGAGGGCAAGTGGTTATGAGCGAGTTTCGTCGGACGGGTGTATTATTCTCGGTTTCCCAGATGTAGGCGGCTTTGTTCGCAGCGCGTCGTCCCGATGGTTTCGGACGTTGGTAAAGATTCTTCGGCAGCTTTTAACCTTGCGAAGGTTGCGCAACGGATTACTCGGCGCATTTCGTTGTCGTAAATTTGAAAAAAAAGATTGGAAAACTTCTTTTTAATATCTCCCCGCGTAGATCGAAGATTAATGAAGCCTAAAAACTCGCGTTAATCGATAGTCAATTTGAAACTTCAAGCCCAACTTCGTGCAATTCTTCGAATAGCCGTTAAAAACTGAAAGACGAGCGCGTTTCGAATAATATAAAAGAAATGCAGGCGGGTAGCGAGCGTCGTTACGTGATTCCGACGGGTCCTTTTTCACTTCAGCGACGGAGCGAAAGGGAACGATCGATGTAAAATTCGGAAAATTCCCGAACGACAGGAGCAGCGCGGCGGCGGCGGCGGCCTTTCTCTCTCTCTCTCTCTCCGGCCGTGGAACTTTTCGTGCTCGGGCGGCAAGAGAGAGAGGAAAATTTACAAGCCGTTTCCCTTCCACCGGCACGATACACAAAGAGGCCAAAAATTGTCGAACACGTGTCGCGCAAGTGCAGCAGAATTTTTAATAATTCCTTTTTGTTTCGGCTCTGACAGATCAACGGCGGAATAACTCAAAAAGTATTGAAAATTCGCACGTACAGGGAGGGAGAGAGAGAGGGGGGGAGAGAGTCGCTGAATGGACTCGCCTGTTATCGAATGCGGGTGAAATGCAGCTTTTCGCCGGAGCTGAGTCCACAGAATTATTAATCAATTTCGATTCTGTAATAAAGACGCGTCTTCGATCGCAAACAAGGTTGCAATGCGTCGGAAAACAAATTCAATTAACGTTACTGCCACGCGCTAAAATTGGAAAAAGTTGTAGTAACCTTTTTTCGTACGAATATAAAACTAGCAATTTCGAAATAATTGTATAAAGACTACGTTTTTTCGCCCTCGCAAAATCCGACAAGTATTTTCTGAAATAAAGAGCTACATGTACACGTTTTTTGCACGGAAGAGCGCTGCTCAAATATTCAATTATGAACTCAAACATACCCCACTTTAAAACCCAAAAAAAAATACCGAGCCCTCATATTTTTCAAGACGCGACTTTAAAACCCTCATTATTCCATCTCTCCCCGTCCTCGGTAGGGAATTCATAACGCAGAAAATCTTCCCGGCGACATCTCCGCAAAACGGATCCAGACGGGCGAACGAGCCGCAGCAGCGGAATAGCGCCAGTCGCGAAACGGCGTCGCGCGCGCGGCGGGCGGGGACGGTTAAGGCCGGGGAGACAACGGCCGGACTGCAAGCGACAGCGGCGTGTCGGGCAAGAAAATTCCGAAACGGCGGAGGAGGGAAGAGGCTGAAGAGGAAACAGAGCGAGACAAAGGCGCGGCGACGAATCGGATACACCGCCGACCGAGCAAGGCGGGGAAGGGCGCGGGGAGGGACGGGGGGACCTGAAAATAAGGAGAGCAGCAACTCTTTGACAAGTCAAACATGCGCTAACGTCGGCTCTCATTTGCAACTTGGCCACAAAAGCCTCGAGAGTTCGACTCTCTCTCTCTCTCTCTCGTCCCCTCTCGCTTCTCGCGCCCTTTTTCAGAGAGGGGAATATCGATTTTTACGCGCCGCGCTACTCGTTTTTCGAGTTTTCGAGCCTCGTAGCTTTTCTCTTTGTGGGCGCTTTTTCTCTCGCGTCGCTCTCTCTCTCTCTCCTCTGCAACGCTTGTAACTTTCAAGGAGGGAGGTTTCTTCCTCGTTTTCATTTTGCGAACGCTTTGAGTTTGTTTAGTCTGCTTTTCCGGGCTCGCTTCTTATTTTTAGATGTATCAAAGGTCTTTTTAACGCTCGGATAATTATGAAAGCTTAATTTACACGTTTCTTGGCATGAGTTTGTACGCCATCTAAGCTGCTTGGGATGTTTTGTTGTGGCTTCAGTCATTTTAATTCTAGGTTTTTTTTATTTTTTTTTCAATGTAACTAA
>JAWWEM010005854.1:0-67606 GCA_035582935.1 Ormyrus thymus | reverse complement strand
CTTAATTCCGTAAATTCGATAAGGCGGCCTCGTAAAACGAGCGTCGTTCCTTCGAACCACCAGATCCGGAGAAAATCTTTCCAAAGCTCCTCCTCTCACTCGGCCCTAGATAAGTGCCGCTTTATCACTCTCGATGACGTAATCGCAACTGAGAGGCAAAGCACGCTTGCTTTTTAAACTAATCCACGTCCTGGTTGAGTTCTAATAAAGTATTTTGGTAGTCGGCTGTCGTTGATCTTGATTTTGTGACTCAACGAGAAAGCGCCGCTCGCACTTTTGATGAGCGTCGCGTGCGACTGTGGTTCTTGTCGCTGAGGTGTACATCCACTTTTACATCGGAATGCAATATTCAATTTTCAGATCGCCCAGAGGGAGTCATTTAAACGAAGGGCTGGGACTCATTGTGATATTCATTACTGGTTTTAAGTTTATTTCTCTTTTGATTGAAACAGTTTACGTATAGAAAAATAAAGCAACTGATCAATTTAGTTATTTTAAAACCGATTTATATATCGTTTTATTTCTCTTATGTAAGATTTTTAGGTACCACAAGAAGATGTCGTGAAGAAATGTGAAAACTTGGACAAAAGAAATATCTAACATTTGTGGGGTAACATGAAAATTAATTATAAAAAATTTCGAAGGTTGCTTTGCATTTTAATGAGTATCACCTAGCGCGAGATTCATTAATAATCAGATACCTCGCGAGCCCTCATTACCACACCTCATGCTAATTAGACGCGTGCATCCAGCAGAACGAACGACTTACGCAACCGAATCCGATCAAATGCCCCCAGGAATTCCGTTAATCATATAACTTTCCTATTAAAGAACAAGAAGCGCGCGAAGGAAGCCGCAATTAGGAACGCACGGCCGGTCACCCGATAGAAGAACCGCACGCGATATCACGTTCCTCTTGAAATCGAAAGCCCAGCTTTTCACGCGGCGGTAGTCGTTTGAAGATCGGTTATGGCTGCCTTGTGGAGTGCAGGCGTGCCTTTGTGTACGCGATAACGCCGGATGCGCGAGTCCTGCAAGCGAAAAGCTGTGGCTTTTTCTTGCTTTCATCTTTTTTCCCTTTCAGCTACAATGTTTGGATGGAGTTTTTGAAATTTACAGAGAGTGCTTAGTCTTTTAAACGGCATTTCAAATGCTGCAAATGATTCAGCCATTTATTTCCTGAAGAAAATTCGTTATTATATCATACGCTACAATAGAATTCTGAGTAAACTGCTTTTAATTTCAATGATATGAATAAAAAGTTTATAAACAAGTTTTTTCATTGACAAGTGAAAAGAAAGCTCTCATGCTTGTTTTATCAAATTGTAGTTTCACAAAAATGAATAGATTGAAAGAATAGTTTGAAAAGAAGCTGCCGAGCAGAACAGCAAATCCTAGTTCATATTATTATTCACTAAATCAATGAAAAGAAAATCATCTGAGTAAGCTGCACAAAAGCTTTAAATGCACTTCTCTACGTCGCGCGCAAAATGTCCAGAATTCCCCTTTTTCTAAACTTCAAGCCAACAACGCAGATTCAACAAACTTTCCCCTTCAAAGCCAAGCACTTCCCTACGAGTGATGGGCATCATAAAACGCGCTTCATTGAAAAATGCTCTTTTGTCACGCTCGGCGCGTCCTTGAATCCTACTGTGAAGCAAGCCTAATCAGGACGCCGCTAAACTCTCCCGGAGAACTGACAGCTGTTGCCGATGAGAGCTTAGCTGCGCGCGTATCGATTTTATCGCGTTCCGAGCCGAGGGCTGGTGCGCCGTGTGGTTATAAACGAATTAATAAACGCGGCGTCGTTGCCGATAGCCTGTAATTGGCATCTGCGGAGGAAGAGTGATCGGTTCTTGCGTATGCAGATTTACTTGATGGGCGTGGGAGATTAGGTGAGATGAAGATTTTCTGGCCCGTTCGGACTGCGATTGATGCTGGGTAATGAGTGGTTGGAAAAGAGGATGGATTGGGAGATGGACAAGGTGTGTTTTGATAATAGAGCGCGATTGTTTGTGAAGTGAAGTAATCGTAGATGTACGAGAGCTATGTTTTAGTATGTGCATTTTGCAGTTAACATTAGAATATTTAGTAGTGCGTTATTTAATAATTAACAATCTAATCTAATTAAATTAGAAATTATCAATTGAAATCGTGGCTTATTTTAAGCAGTGGTGACACATTTGTTAATAATGATTTTGAGAAAGCAGCTATCGATGGTGTAGAACATTTTCTTTTATATTTTATCAAACTCCATGTGTACATTTTTAAATTAATTTAATAAATACTCAGAATACTAAATTTTATATTCATCATATTTATCTAGATAAAAATTAGCGATAGGCGGGCAGTGACATTCCAATTCTAGTAATAATGATGAAGCGATAGAAGAAATTCTACTAATTGGTTGACGATGACGAATGGCGTCTCGGTCATCGAGAAATAAAAGGTAATGAGGAAAAAAAGAGAAGCACCGTTGTGTCATATTCCGCAAAAGTAAGTGACAGCTACTCTTGCCTTTTTACAGACATCTGGATGAAAAATGGATAAAAAAAATACTTTTGCATAAAAGAAAATGAATGTGACATTCTAAAAGGAGATCTGTCACATTCTAAGTCTGCGTATTTTTAATATTTTAATATCTTATTTTTCAGTTGCTCAAAGGAACTTGTTAAAAATTGATATTTCTAGAGAAATAATGGGTAAAAATGTCAAGCCAATTCTCGAAATTCTATTATTTACAGTAATTATAAACAATAGGGCCAAGCAATATCTTTCAAAACAACAATTAAAAATCCAATTGGAAAAAACCAACTCTCCGCCGAACAAAGCCAAACTCCACCGCAACAATAACAGAATACCTTCCACGAAAAGTACCTCGATCGCAAAAACTAGTCAAAAGAACAGGTTGCTCCCAGTCGCTCCTCTATAATAAGAGCAGCGGTGGCGATGAATTTGCGCACGAACGCCTCCGGAGTGTCTCTTTCTCGGTACTAATTGGAGTACAACGAGTGACATCAGTAGCAAGTGGAGTATAAAAGTGTGTAAGCGCAAAACGATCTCCCGGCGTCAGACGGTCCAGAAGAAATGCTCTAATCAGCGCCGTTTTAGCTAATCTCTTTGTGAGCAGCTGGAATTAGAATAGATGCCGAGTGGAGCAATCAAGAGCATTGTGTCGATGCTTGCTTGAGAGGTGCTGGTGATGACGGTTCAAGCGTCGTTTTATTGAGAACTTTGATGAAAAGATTGTTAGGAAGAAAAAATTCTGTTTTTATTGTGAATATTTGGTATTTGTTCTGAAACTTATTTCAATAAATGTAGTTTGTTTGAATTTTCATAATATTAGGAATCACAATTATGCAAGTGGTGGTAATAAAAGAACTGCTTGTATATACGTGTAGTTTAGTGATAAATATTGCGTGCACGACTTAATTATAAGATTACTTTAAGTGTCAAGGGTAATTCTTACATGTTGTTAACAGACTAGGTCATGTATAAAAAGTTCGATAACTTAACGAGGACTTGCAACCAAACAAAAATTAGTTTTTTGTCGTAGAAAGCAACAATCATTTTAATCTATTCAATATTATTAACAAAATTTCTATTAATACAATTTCTCTAAACATGAAACCAAAAAAATTATAATATTTATAATCAATGTTTGATCTAATTAAATTTCCTAATAATAATAAACAATACCTTTTCATAAGCCTTTTTACTAAAGGCAAACATTTCAATTGCTATAAAAAAGTTTGCTTTTAAACTCCTTTAGATGCACGAAGCAATCTCTTAGCACGCAATAAAGTCATAAAGATATTGTTGACCGCTGCGCAGCTCGGGTAGAATGCAACACGTGAAATCCCGGCGATGAGCCTCTTGCTGCTGGCACAGGTTGCGCATATTGTGCAGCCGCAAATCAGCTGCGAGAGTTCAGCTGGGTTCAAAGCCGTTCTAAATATTTAGAGAAAGAGAATCCCCCGAGGTTACAAAGTCGCAGCCGAGGCTGCGGAGGCACTTGTCTACTCGCGGCTGTTGGAAGAGTTACGTGTGTTCTCCTGGGGACATTTGACCTTTTGCTGCATGCTTAGTTTGCTCTTATAACTCACATTTGGTTATTTTTTTTAATTTTAGAAGTTACAATTATTTTGCAATCATTGAAAGTTTACTTTGCATTTATTTCACTTTTACTAAATGATTTTTGGTAAGGTTTCGTTTTTCGACTTTTCCTTTCAAATTTACAAATTCGAAATAGGAATTGTGAAAGGTTTTTATTAAAAAAATGGATATTGATTAACGATTAAAATAAAGTTTAAATCTACCGTATTTTCTCTGCCGAAAATCTTCAGTCGCAGATGGTATGTATGTATGTATATGGTTGTAAGTCGTTTTCAACAAGTCGTTAAAGCTGACGCTGATATTCCCGAGCATAAAGCAAAGTCTGCGACTTGAAAAAATAAGCACCAAGTATTAATCCTTTCCCTTAAAGATTGTTTATCTTTACGGGACGCATTTTTTATCTCTGTGTGTTTCTTGCTTTCTTTGAATTTTCTCTTTTCCAAGTTCCTTACTGTGTCTGCTGTATTTTGAAATTGTTTGAACTGGATAAATGTGGCACAGCAGTCACGAGGACGTATCCATACTTACTTTAACCATATATAAGCAACGTTTGGAACTAATCAATTGTAATTGATATAGTCACTCGCGTTTGTTGATTGTGTTTACATATCTTGAACTTTTTATATTCCTGGAGTAAAATTTTCTTTCAAAATTACGTCATAGCCGTTGTTTATAATTAATTAGCTCTTTTACATGATTAGATTAATTTTTATTAGTTTTTTATGCTCGGTGAACTCGTAAAATTTTAGAAAACTACATAATGTTCATAAAAATTAACAGCGTATCCTCATACTAACAACGAGAACCAACTCGGCTGATAAAGTTTTATGTCGATGTTAATTAAATAACACGAATGTGCTAATTGGTTCCACTGCACCGTCTTATTTTCCTAAAGATGAGAATATAAAATATTGAAGTTCAACACATAAATTTATTTCTTCATCAGGGATTGCTGTTTAACTTCAAACAACACAAGTCAGTGCCATTTTCTCGTTTAAGTCAAGAAAACTTGCTTGATTTTTAATGTATTTTCCAAGAAAATTTAAGCTTAATAATCCTTATAGAAAGCAAAAGAAGTAGTTGTTCTAAGAGCTGCATCAATTTGTTAAAATTATCTCCGATTTGTTCCATCTCCTTCCACTCAGTTTCTTCGGAAGACGCAATTTCCCAACCTCGTCAAGCAAAATATCTAAATCAGCTTTCTTCACGCACAATTAATACCTCAAATAAGCCGCTAACGGTTCCGCTGCCGTCACTCCTGTCCACCTATATTCTCTTCGGCTCCGTCCAATTATGCACGAGTGTGGTAATATCCTCGTGAAAAAAGCTGCTTATCATCGCCTAATCCGCCTCTTTGATCCGAATCGCGCGTCGACAGAATGATTCGAGCCACTACACTTGTTCGTCGCGGTTTCCCAATAAGTTGAGGCTCAATTAGCATCTCTCGGCGAAGGCACTGCTTTCACGATGCATCCGCGCGATTCAATTCACGAATTCCTCGCGCGAAAGGTCGCGACGACACGGACGATATCGAATGCGCGTCTGCGCGAAAGTTCAAGTGCCTTTCGCAAGATGCAAATTAGCCGCCGAGAGAGGCTGCGTGTTTTATGGCGAATTTCGTTAATAAATTTCGCAAGTTTTGGCGGGAGAGGCTTTGGGAATGTGCGAAAATTTGCGTGGAATTATTATTTGTTTTAGGATTGATGAGGCTTGCACTCACGTGATTCTTTTTGCGAGTTAAGAATAGCAAATGGGAAAATTTCTTTCCATAAGTTTATAGAAGTGCGTGGGATATTCTTGTAATGTTGGAAAAATGTGGAATATTGTGAATATAATATAAAATGTGAAATATAAAATACTGATATAACTTTACAATGAATGTGCTCTTGAATTACAAAAATAAGATGTTAAAATATTTCTTGATTTATAAAGTGTTTGAAATTAGAAAAAGGTTAAAAATGCATGTTCAGCGAGTAAACATTTATCTGCCTTGAAATTGAATTAATAACTTGGTTATCTTTTTATAAAAAACCAATCAATTCTGCGATAACCCAGCAAGCGAATTCTTCGATAAACAATACTTTTCAACAAATATAAAAACGTGTGAGAACTTGCAAGAATCAGGCATAAAACCAGCGCCTTCCCGGCAATCATCCTAGCAACGACTTCTCACCAAGGCCAGGTGACCCTTCTAAACTCCCTCGGCAAAGCTCTGCAAAAACTCTCAGCCTTTGGAAAAACACGCCGCAGGCGTGTCGACGGCAATTACGAAAACGACACGCAGGCAAGGAGAACGAGCTACGCGAAACAATGCGAGCACGCAGGCGGGTTTAGACCACGGCCGCAAAACTCCTTTTGCCTTAGCCGCTGCTTGCACGCAAGCTCTGAGAGAGGCTGGTTATAACGTACCTCGGTGGCGCTTGGCTGCGGTGCTCGAATGACCGAAGACGCTTGTCTGCTTGGTAGGCACCTTAGATGAGGTATACTTTGTCGGAGAGTAGTTTCATTTATTTTATGGAAATGTACGCTTTTCGTTAGAAAATTACGTTTTTACTTTAAAATACTCTCTTTTTTGACTAAAATTGATAATACAAAATTTCATTCCTGGTTATTTATTTATTTGCGCTGCTAGAGTAACTGCATTTTATAATAAAGAAAAAATGCATACTTAATTAATAATCATTATTTCATTTTTTTAATGTCGAAATCAACAATAATAGTATAAGAGCGATGCACTTGAGGATGTTTTTTTTACATTCTTAAATATCTCTATTTCATTTTCTGAATGTTCCTTTGATATTTTACCTGACTGGCTATCAATGCACAATGCTATCAAATGTCACGCTTTGATCGATGACATAGTTAAGGTTACGTGCATGACATTTAGGAAATTGGAGTCCAAACCTATTATATAGACTTATAGATAAGCTTTGCAATTGTCGTTACTTTCGTCATATATTTTTACTTGAACAAAAATTTAGCGTTTATAATAAAAATTAGTATTACATTGTCTTTTTAATTTTGAAATTTAGTGCAGTATATTAAGATCTTTTTTGCTTCCAGAATTTACTGCATCAGTATTTATTTATTTATTTTATATTGCATTTCATTTATAAATTCATACAGGTAAATAAAAGAAAACCAACCCTGTTGGAAATTTTAAGCAGTTTTTAGCTAATGAATAGCCAAAAATGTGATTTCTGGTTTATTTTTGGCTATTCGCTAGCTAATAATTTTTTATTTTCGTCACGCTTTTGAAGCAAAAGATGGTTTTAAATAAATTAACAAATAAAGGAAGAAATTAATAAATAGATGAATAAATTAATTTATTCATAAATTAATTAGTTCATAAATTAATAAATAAGTTTTTATTATTTAAAAAAAGAGTTTTTAAAAGAGGTTTTTTTACCTACAGAGGGTAACTTTAGCCTCCAGCACTACCGCACTACACACCAACAGGTGCTTAGCCAGAAATTAGAAAATATAAATCTAATAATTAGCTTAAAAAAAGTTAGGTAGAGCTTAATATTTTAACCAGCAGAACTGCTTTATTTTCTACCGGGGAAGAAAGCCTCAAATTTCACGTAAAATTTCATACGCTGTTCTCACAAGAGACGCATCCTTTGTTACCATAAAAGGTATCAAATAAAAGGGACCTACATGCCTTAACGCAAAAAACGACAGCACAGCTTTGACGCTTTGTCATCCGACATGACCGAAAAGCTTTCTTCAATAACAAAAGGATCATGCGCACGCATAATGCGTGCATAGTCCACGTATAGAAGATTCTTTGGGGTTTTCAAACGCCAAGCGCCGAGCTCTTTTTTCCCCCGGATAATACAAGCGTTAACCCCCCCCCCTCGCTCCTCTTGCAGCTCCCTTACCTGACTCCGTGATTGTTCCTTTCGTTTTCGTTGCAAGGCAACTTTTTGTGTCTGTCGTTGTACTTTGAAAATGATGGTTAAAGCTTTTATTTTTCCAGATTTGTTTAGATAAATAGTATATGAATCGTATAGGTGATGCAAATAAATATTCCCAGTAAGAAAAAGAAAGCTTGTATAAGATATTGTGCAAAAGTGTACAAAATTAAACGGAGAATAGTTCTTTGTCAAAATTTATTGTACACAGACTTGCTTTTAATTAAAATATTTTATCTTCGTTATAATAACAATTTGTTTCTTCTAGTCCTAAAAAATTAGAGATAAGTATTGAAAAAGATTAATGCACACGATGCATGCATTAAAATTTCGGCTACAGTACTTGCAAAGCAAAAGTAAAATCTTATTAATTTTTCCTTTTTTAATTTAAAATCTTATCAAAATAAATAAAATTTCCACGACTAAAAGAGCAAACGTAACATTTCCAGACGTAACACTCACTCTTTCATACACTGATCAAAACCTTCCATTCCACTCTCCATTCTCCGCACATTATCCCTAATGCCTCTAACGCCTCGACATCCGAGTCAGTCGTACGACTTCCTCATTTTCTCATAACGCATCCATTTCCTTCCCCAGCTTCCTTTCCCCTCCCCTTCGTTCCATCTCTCCAGCAACGTTACGTCCCTATGGGAACAGCTGAGACAATCGACTTGAGCGATGCACGCACGACTTCTTGCCCGGCGATCTTCGATTTACGTTAATTGCACGGCGCAAACCTGTCGGGATGCGCTCAATTAAGCGCCGGGGCTTCTTCTTCTTCCCCGGACTTAAGCGCCCACATCGTCTCGACGCCTTCGAAATTTATGGCGCTTGTGCTTACGAGATGTGCGTGATCGAATGGAGTTGTGGAAGAGTGCTTTTTTAATTAGGAGACCGGTTGGCTGCTTGGTAATGGGGGTAGGTAAGTGATTGAGATGCTTGCTTAGTTAGTTGTTTAGTTTAGCGAAGAACGTTTTATTCTGCAGTGATTAATTAACTTTCTTTTATTGAATTTTAAGAGTGGAAAAGAATGTTGTTTTTATTATTTTTCAGTTGATGAAAAATGATAGTATCTATATAGTTAATTAAAATGGTTGTTTAATAGTTTAGTTAGTTGGCGTGAATATTTTACGATACTGGAATGATTTATTGTGAGAATAAATTTTTATTAAGTTTATCGAAGAAAGAAAATAAATACATTGCTCATTGATACTATTATCGTTTAATGACTTTTTCATGTTTTAGTAAAGAATCACCAATTATTCTTTTATGCAAGTGAAGTAGTGTACATAACCACAAGTTCACATATATTTCGTATACTTTTGAATAAAAAATAAATGCAATTAAATTTTAAATTAAATTTTGTTTGGGATGTAAAAATGTCTTCTTTTTAGGAAAAAAATTTTGCGTATAGTGCAAAATGTGGACATAACCTTTAAGGATATCGATCTGCAAACTGCATATAAGCTTGTAAGCTTGTCTAACTATAACCCCATACATTTTTAACCAATCTTCAGAACCAATCAAAATGGAAAGTAGAATGTTTATAAAAAAATTGCAAATCGTCGCACAAATGAAAAACTGGTTCTTCGAAAGAGTCACTGTGCGATGTATAATTGATTTAACGGACAGTAAAATAGAGGGATATCTAGAAATCAGTGATTGTATAGTAACAAAACTTTATTCTTTTGAATATTATTTTTGTTTTTAGATTTATATACCCATTTTACTGAATTCACAATTTTTAAAATACTTAAACAATAAAGATCTTATAATTTTCCAAGATTTTTTATTTTTGACACGTTATCAAAATTTAAATCTCATCGTCAATTAAAAGCAAAACCAAAAATAACCTATGATTTTTTTATCTATACGATTTTATTATCCAAAAAAACTTGCGTGTTTAAAGTATCTATTATGTTAATAATACGATAAATTAAAATTAATAAAGAAACAAAGACAAGTAGCAGAGCTTTGGGTGCCGCTACAATCCTTAACATTCTGGAAGCATCCGATCGCACTTGAAGAGGACTGCAAGCTCCGCCTCTATGCACTACCTTCCGAACAGGTGCTAGAATAGCCTACACTTTAAAAAGTCTACAACCATACTTCCCGACCATACTTAGATGCCTGTCAACAATACCGCAGCAAAATAGATGTTGTTCGTAAAATAAAGCTTTCTCCGATAGATACCACCGATCTTTCTTCCAATCCCCCCCAAAAACCGGCAGGAACTCACCGTCCAGAGATTCCTGCGATGCGTCGTCACTCACCGGATCAATAGGACTCGGCAGCAGCAACAGCAGCAGTAGCAGCAGCAACCCGGCGTTGGCCTTCAGAGCCGGCACACATCGCGCTTCCGTCACTTGCACACCGACCTCTTTCTCTCCTGAAGCACCCACTTTTTTGTTCCCGGCGCTCGAGAGCACCCACTTTTGAGCAGCACACTTTCGTGGGCGGAGATGCGCGAAACCCGGGCAGGACTTGGACGGCGGACGAGCTCCTCGGCGAGAGTCGCTGCTCGGTGGCTGCAAGCCGCGCGCACGGAGCTTCTGCGCCGGTCCGTCGTCAAGGCGACGCCGGTCGCCTTCGGGAGCGCGCGCGTTTCGCACGATCGATTGCTCTCTGCGTGGGAGAAAAGCGCGAAGGGACAACGGGAACTGCTTTATCCAGGGAGTTGGAGCGAAGAGCTTGAGCTTGCGACTTGCGTAGGGAGTCGAGGAGGAAGTTTCGAGACTCGCCGCTGGAGGAGCTTTCCAAGCTTTTCGACTGAAGCGCAAATCTGGCTTTGATTTTTATTAAGAAAGCTTGCAGGATTAGGAAATGGGGAAAATGTGCGTTACCACAGTTTTACCAGAACTTCAATGTAACATTCATCATATATACATTAATCTTTATAGTTTCTGAAATAATTCAATCAAATTGATGTATCTAATAATTTTAAATTAATTTTGAAATTTAAGAAAACCAATTAACTGGTTGAAATAAATAAATAAAATAAATTTTAAGAGGATTGTAACTGAACAGGAAGTAATCGAACGATCAATAGTAAGATTAGTGCTACTCCGTATATATAAATTAACTGTGATACATTAGCGAATTCATATTTGCAAAATGTCTTTGCTACTTAATTCTGAAATATTAATTATCCCATGTACAAATAACTACGTGACTTTAGTTCCAACTACAATTTCGATCCCAAAATAAATACAACTTTCCCCTTTCATTCATATTCCATCGAGTAGTATAAACAATTTGCAGCACGCATAAGCTTGAAAAGTTTTATTACATTACATCCACTTCTAGCTACAGAGAATGTTTTTTTTTTCAGTAAACAGTAAACGTGGCGAACCGCTCTCGACAAGAAAGTAAAGCCCAGATGCACCAAACGTAATTACCAGCAATTAAGTTTAATCGATAAGCAATGATTACGCGTACGTGACGCGCGCCTCCGAGTGGAGTTAAAAAAGGCGAAGTAGGAAATCGATCGGCGTCGTTACGATCGGCGGACACCCGGAAAGACCTGCAGCCTTTTAAATTCCGGCTACAAACGTTCTTGTTTTTCCGCTCGGGGACGACTTTTGGCCCATTCCAGTCCATCGGATCATTCGGATTGCAGCTGCGCTCAAGATGACGTAAACTGGATAAAGGAGCTTTGTCGAGTGCATCTAGACGTTGCAGCCGCGCATTTGACACTGAACGTTGTTAAGATCTTGAGTTATTGTAAAAGATCCGAGTTAATTAACTAACTTTCTCTTGAAGTATTTACTTTGGTAGTTGTTACTACTTTCTTTTTTAAAAGCATATTTTAAAAATTCATCTTTAAATAAGTTATAAGGGTATTAAAAACTTTTGGTTAGATCCAGTATATCCAAAAATGTTGTTTTGTCATTAATGAGGTGTCATTTACTATTGCGTGACGAGAGCTCTCATTAAATACAGCTGACCCTGATCTAATTAAACGTTTGCTTCTCTATTATTTCTTTAAATCAGCAATAATATCAAAAATATTCGAGCACTAGTCTTCAAAAATGTTGTACATATAATAAAGTATTAAAAATATATGCATTTGTTCACTACAAAAGGTATCGGCGAAAAATCTCACTTTTTAAATATAAAATTTTAATTACATTCTTATTTAACATATAAATTTTAATTTAAATTTTTATAAAAAATTTTTCACCAATGCAATTGGGCAAATATTGGCGAACAGATCAAAAATAATGGTGAAATTTCCCACAGGGTAAATGTTAGTGTTATTTTCATTTCACTTAAAGTAAAATACAAAAAATATTAACGCTGACAAATAAATGTTTCATTCATTAAAAAAAATATTTTACGCTGTGCGTAAAATAAATCGCGTAAATTAAATAAAAGTTCTATTATTAAAAGAAAACGAGCGCGTCGCCTGAAAGTTGATAACCTGCTAGAGTTTACGGAATGGAGGCTTAGCTTTTGCAGGCGAAGTAAATATTTTTCTGTATAAATTACTATACTTCTACTTCTATTTTGAAAATGAATAAGAATTTGTATTTAATAAGTAAGCAGTTGGTACATTTATTACTATTTACATAACGTATGTAAACATATAACATCAATTAAACGTCTGAATTAATTTAAGAAAGCATTCTGTACGAGCACTGCGTCGTTGAAAAATAAAAAAGATCCGGCAATTAAAATTAATAGCCAAGAGTTTTACTTGATCTATGATAAGTGACTTGTTAATATGTCTAATAACGATCCTGAATACATCAAGAAGAAATAGATGTTCATTTTAAGAAGATATTAGTGTGGCAAGAAACGCTTTGAACGAGAGATTGTAAACAAGTTTAAGTCGGAATACGCTTAATTTAGAAAATTTAGAAAATAAATATTTATCAACGCAGCATTGATTATCGATAAAAAGAAGTCTGTATACTGCCACATAAATAGAATTAATGACTTTATTTATGCGTATATGTATAAGTCTCAAAACTAAAAATTTTTGCCAATGGCTGTGAAATTCTTCTAATGTTTAACACTTGCGTTCAAGATTATCATGTAGAATTTAAATAATTGTTTTAGCTGAACTGTTTATCCTGAAGATTTACAATGTTTAGAAAATAAGATACATACACATTAATGTTTTCCACGCAATCTTCTGATTTTAACAATTTTTCAATGATGTACTCAAAATTTATAAGCACATTATTGCTTGCTTACTCGTTGATGTGATGTAATTAAAACATTTCTCTTTGCTTTAGCAAAAACAAATAGCTTTCCTTTGTCTGAATATCACAGTAAAATTAACTTAAACGTCTGTACTAGTGACCAAGAATTTGTTAAATGGCAACACATTAGATGTCATACGTCAATGCCTACAATGAGAAATGTGGATGTTCGTTTCTTTTAGCGACACGCAAATCATCTCTGATAGTCAAAGTTGACGGTGAAAGTTTTTCGAATAAAGTTACCAAAAGTTGTAAAATATGATTTACAAAAGAGAGAAAAAAGATTTTTGCGTAACTATAAAAAATATTTTAAATATACTTACTAATCCACTAAATTTATTCAGAGCTTTAAAGTTTTGCGGAAAAATGATGGCGACTTGGCCTGTAGAATCAAACTCGAAAAAAGAAGTAAAAATTATAAGTGAAATTATTTGGTGGTTATTGTTTATTAATTATTTTACGTTAACAGTAACAACTAGTATGAGCATTTATCAAGCTCCATTCAATTTTTCATTAATATTGACTATATGGCTAGAGCTTACTCTTGTTGTTGAAATTTTAATGCTGATAATAATTTGCAGGTTTCAACGAACTCGAATGCAGGTCAGTTTAACATACCCAAATCTTTAAATTTTTATAAAACTATCTATAAAATTAACTATAAAGTTAAATAATAATTAATTATTATTAGTTTGCAAAATTAACGTTTTATATAACGATACATTTAGACATTGTACTCGTTATCTTTTAGGTGCTACTTAAATCATCGGAGGATTTTGTAAGTATTATAGACGATATCAGTGGAACACGAATTAAAAAGTTCTACTATCAATATGTAATGGTATTTGGATTCCTCACTGGACTATTTATTTTTGGAATATCCGTTACTGTTCTAAAACCTTTATTTTCATCATCAATGATTCTCCCTGCTACTGGCTGGTATCCATATAAAGTGCAATCCAGTTATACGTGGATTTTTCTGTACACCCATCAAATTTTCGTTGCTGCTCATGTACCAGTCATATTAAATGCAGATGGAATAACGATACTGTTAATTCTCATACCTATGGCGAAGCTTGAATTTCTCAAACCAGATTATCTAATTGCCAATCATTATTTCGAATTAGTGCAGTGCATTCGCAAACACCAGAACATAATTTTGTAAGTATTTGAATGAAAAAGATAGCACAATAATATAGAGCAGCAAATTTTTCTGAGTAAGAACTTTTTACGTATATTAATAGATTCTTTGATGAAGCCAATATTGTGATACGCCTTATGCTGTTTAAAACAATATCATGCTTAGGCACTTACTTATGTGTAGGAGGATTTCATCTACTGTATGTAAGTACACAACTACCTCTAAAATTTATGTATAAATATAATATTAATCAATTTTTTATCAGTATAATATTTGGACGATTGAATTTATGAAGTACGCAATAGTAATGACGGTAGCAATCACAAGGACTTACACTTACACATATTGCACAGAAAATATGATGAAAATTGTAAGTGTAATTTACAAATAGATCACTTAATAAATATTTATATTAGCATTTTTTCTAGTGTAATGAATTGTGCTTTACCGTATATTCTACATCATGGTACAAACAACCACGAGAAATGATGGTTGCTAAATCAATTATCATCTGCAGATGTCAAAGGCCGCTTAAAACATCCATTTATGGAATTACTCCAGTTGTTGGATTGCAGTTTTTTAGCCACGTAAGCATAATTCTAAAAACACCGTTATTTTACTTATATTATACAATATTTTGCTATTATCTTGATTTCTTTCAGTTTATGTATGTTACATTTTCGTATATCACGACTTTACGTGCTATGTCAAGAGGGTCATTTGAGCCACGCAAATTCGGTGGATATTAAAATAGATTTAGAAACTAATTGATTATTGTACAATTTTGTAATAGATTTTAAAAGAATCTTTACCCTGTTGAATTTTATTTTCTCAAAATAATAATTAATTTATTACATAACAGGAGAGGTTTTGACTTATATACTCTTAAGGCGTTCTTTTTGCTTCACGAGCAAAAAGTAAGAAAAGTAACTCAGGAGGTACCCCGAAAGTGTATCCCGACGGTGATTCGCCACACAAATTACCGCTACCCGTTGACAACATGAGAGGCTTCGCACCTTTCATTTTATCCCGTGAAGCGTGTCCGGCTGTTCAAATTATAACGGATACGAGTGTTGCACTCGTATCCCAGCCGTGAGTGGCAGTATCCGGGACTAATGCAGGTAGATTAGGGGCGGCAATTTAATAGTCAGACGCGAGAAACTATGTAAACATTGGGAGTTTATTCTCTTCGAGATAAATTACGCAGTTTACAAATCTACTGAATCGTGAATCGTGATATGATTAGCGCGAGAGCCCAGTCGCGCATACATTCGCTCAGAAAGAAGGTATGCACGCGCGGGCGGTGCTCTGCACTCCCGCCGCACTGACAAACTTCGGGGTGACCGCGACGACGCGGTCGGCACGGCGCCAGCCTTAGTGGTCTGTGCTCGCTGACACTATCCTTCGATCACTCACCTTATCTCCCTGCTCCTATTTAAAAATTTAAGTATATTTTTATTGGCATTAGATACAAGTCTATCTCGCATGACACAAATTCTGCATGCATATATAGTACATATTGTATATTAAATGCACGCTCGCTTTTTAAATACAAGCTCGGTACTAAGGAGAGAGCTTCGCAACGCGCAGATTTTTAACCTATACGATGTGTTTACACACAAAAATTGCCTGATAGGACTTTTAATACAATACTCAGATGCCATGTAAGACTTTATCACAAACGCAATTGTTTATCAATTAATTGATAACTGCGACGCAGGCGCGAATTGGAATTACTGATTAAAAACGACTTCCGAAAAATGCATTAATCAAGATTCGAACCCGAGCCCACTTGTATCGAGCAATGCAGACCTGCTCCTATTACTCCTATTACGCCGCCGGCGTTTACTTCCTGGCGCACGCGGCAATCAAATTAGCCTAACGAGTCCCACTTGGGGACGTGGGCCGCGGGCGAACAAACCGATTCGAAAGGAGAATCTCTGCGTGTCGCAATTATAAAAATGATGTGAAGAAATTGGTGAACCCCTTATAGCAAGCAACCTATTCTTCATCCTCGTAAAACCGTTACGTATCAACTTGGCGCCACATGCATTGGTCGTTCATATTTCAATTTGGTTTACTAATTGTAAAACTTTAATTCTGCTTGTATTCAATAAGCAATCCAAAAGGTATTTATTTATATACTTAATTATATAGTGATATTTAAATAATGGTATAATTAGTTTTAATTTAGTTATAAACTAAATTTATATTTATAAACGAATGCAACAAGCAATCAACAATCA
Organism: Ormyrus thymus; assembly: GCA_035582935.1. NCBI lineage: Eukaryota > Metazoa > Arthropoda > Insecta > Hymenoptera > Ormyridae > Ormyrus > Ormyrus thymus. The sequence goes on along the minus strand of JAWWEM010005854.1, from coordinate 50,973 downwards.
TAAGTAACAATTATTAACATAAAAAAAAATAAATATTTAAATAAATTATATTATTAAATAAATTAGGATTATTAAACATCGTCACAAATAAGCTGCTCATTTATATCCAATCTGCTACCATACATTTTGGCTTCCAAAATGGTTAGTATGTTGTCCTGAATAACGGCTAAGAACTGCGTTTTAACAAAGTCAGGAGCTACCCGCAATTGGAAATTAAACATTTTATAATGCTTTATTTTAATACTCGAATGATACTTGAAACCTTCAATTCCTGTTGAAAAAAGTAAACGGTTATTAAAACCTCAGGTTAACACTAAATTATTAATTAAAAGCATATTAATAACCTTTGTATTCATAAATTTGTATTTTACTTTTATTTTCGGAAAAGATTAAAAGATTTTCCTGAAACTTATCAAAATTCAAGACCATAAATGAACTTGGTTTATGAGAATTAATAGTTTGCAGTACTTTACGATGAGACAAATCATTATTGCAAATCTAAAACAAAAAAATTAATGTTTTCGTATCCTTTAAACTTTTCTAATTTAAATTGGTAAATTAATACATACAAATATGTATTCACTGCTTATTCGATCATCTAAAAATAATATATACTCTTTTTGATTAACACCTGCTTGAAATGTTAAGATATTATTCGTACTAAAAGGATTTTCATACTCCTCAAATTGCAAAATATCCGGACGTAAATCATAAATTGTGTCGGTACTAGCAAGCAATGTATCGTTGCTGTTTGAAAAAAACTGTGCATTTTTATTATCAATGGGAATAATATTTGTCGGTATAAATTTTCGCTCATTTATGTCTTTAATATTCCATTCGTGTACTTGATGATCAAGTAATACTACAAACGCATCATTTCCAATCTTTTCAAAATCCGTGATATTTCCAAGAATCAAAATGTGCTAAAACAAACGAAATTGATTACATAAAATAGATTTCGGTGTGTTTTAATGAAGATATTCGACAAGTTGCATTTTTGTTTTATACTTTAAATTGATAATTTTCAAGGCTCCAAACATTTCCTGAACTTTTTCCACATTCGGGTTTACCAAGAGTTACAAAATACAGAATTTCTCCATAAGTGAACGTGATGTATTGCTTGACGAAACCGAAGTTTGGAACTTTTGTAGCAAATACAAATCCTCTGTCAGTGTACTCTAGAACATCCAGTTGGCAGCTTTCAAAGTTAACCATTATATAATCGACTTCTTTCAACTCAAAATTATGAACGCTAGCAATATTTTGATTAAAATCCAAAATATCAAAATATTCAAACGACTTGAATTTGTATAGCATGTTTTCAACTTCATTTTTTAATTCAAGTAAATCTTGACACATAATTTTTAACTTATTCTGCAATATTAAGAAGTTATTAATTAATTATTATTTCTATACGTTGGTGTTATTATAAAACAAAATTTTAATTAACCATTTTGTTTGAGACCATCATTTCAATTTTCTTAGTTTTCTTCTCGATGTCTTCAAATAATTTTGAAATGTCTACTCTATTAACGGATCCATTACCATTAAATTTTTGTTTAAAAACAACATCACCATGAACTCTCCAGTTTCCAGTAAATATTTGTTTCTTTGGACAGAATTTCACGATAGTATTGGATATCCATTTTGAAAAATTTAATTCATTTAAGTATCCATGAACATTTAGATTACCATTGACGGTAACGGGACTATCAAAGACGAAGTTACCTATATATACAAAATATTAATTTTTAAAAAGTAAATAATGATTATGAACTAATCAGTACTGACCTATTAACGGATCCGTATCATTTAATGATATAATTCTTGTCATATCAACGCGATTTATGTATGGTGAATCAAAATCACCTTGAACATCAACGTTGTTTAAAAACACTATTTTACCAGTGATATTTTGATCAGAAGAAAGCTAAAAAGAATGTATTTCAGTTTATATACATCCCAAGAGGAATTATTTATAAAAGTAATAATTGTATGTCATACCATCAAAGTATTTTCATACATCTCTTTTAAATTTTCACCATTGACGAATCCTCTAATTTCTATATTATCGACTGAAACATTATGGCACATAAGAAGACCTTCTACAACTTCATTTGTATGAAGGGTAAAAAGAGAATCCATTTTTACATTATTCCAAGTATCAACTGTTACATCCGATTTGAATATAACGTTTGAAAAAGTTAATGCATCTGGAATCAGCCCGCTTTAATTAATATTACTCAAAATAATAGAAGATATAAATATAATTACCTTCAATGAATGTTGGTCGGTTTAAGTACACAGCTCCTTCCATTAAGTTGTTAAGGTTGAAATCCTTTATGGTATTAACCTTTAAGTTATTTAAGACCGTTAAATTGTCGTGCAACAAAATATCATTTTCAAAATTTAATTTTGTATCAATGGACACAGATCGATTTAATAATACTACATTTTGATAAAATGTTTTAAGATCTACATTATTTAAATTCTCTATAACGGTGACTTTGTTGGAAAAATTAGTTACGTTATTGAATAATTTTGTTCCAGTGACTACTGTCTCTTTATCATTTAAATATATTAAATTATCCAAGAATTCCGCTATATTTTTTCCTTGAATTTCCCCGAAAGCATATAAGTTTTCTACAAATGCTTTATCTTCGACCAAGAAGTTTCCAGTAAGTTTATAGATATTATTATCTATCTTACGAATTGTTTCATATATATTTTCAAAAACAACATCATTTATTTTACCTGTAGAATTAAAGAACTTCTCAACTTTCACTGAACCTAAAATAAAATAAAATTTAGCAAATGATCGTAAAATGTTTATTAAATTAAATTAAATCTAATTTAATTCTTAATAAACAATAAACTTAATATAGACCTTTTATTGTCACAGGGCCTGCAAGCTTTTGATTCTTGTCAGAACTTACTATATCTTCCACAGAGTGGCCATTAATATACTGTACTAGCAGGTTTTCTACTTTTAATTTTCTAAACTTTTTTGGCCCCGCGATCACTAAATTATTGTCGGTTTTTAAAATGGTATCTTGTTTTTTATGAGTGAAATTTAAATCGTTAATGAGACCATCAACAATTACATTTTCTATTAATTTATCTGTTTTAAATATAAACTTATCTATACAATCCAGTTCCAAATAGTTAATCAAGTCTTTATCATTAATTTTGGTAGTTACAATAATATCCGTAACGTTTATTGAATTAATGACTTTCTTGCCACTAAATACATCATTGTAAAATGCATTTAACTTTTCCACTGTATTTTCTAAATCATTGATAGATCTGTTGTTTACAAAATATGACTGGAGATTTTCTACTTCCAAATTTTTTATTTTTATATTTCCCGATAATTCTTGATAGCCATATTTTGATATTTTTTGAGCTGCAAATTCTTGAAGATTTACGCCATTTACTATTTTTGAATTAAGATCATCTACAAGTAAATTTTTAACTTGGAGATTTTCAAAATATACGTCTGTTAATAGTGATGCAAGTTTTTGTTCGAAGTCTAAACCGGTTATATGTTTATTCACATACAAAGAAGACAACTCATCTATTATTGGAGGCTCTTCAAAAATAAAAGTCTTATTCAAACACGTAAATAATATGTCAGCCTCGTAATCTGAATTTATTTTTGATTCTAAATTTCTTAATACTTCGTAAGACACTTCAGTGAATTCAATATTACCAGAAATTTCAATTAAATCTAAAATTTACGAAAAATATATTATTATCATTTTTTGTAGATTGTATAAAATGTTAATTTTAAACTTACTTCGTAATACTTGTTCAGTATCCACAGTAAGAAAATCATTTATCGAATGACCATTAATTTTATTTGTTTTTATTTCTAACTTGTCAGAAAAGTTTACATTGTTCAAAAATCGTTTTGTTCCAGTAATTGTTACATTAGCTTCATTTCTCAATAAAACGTCATCTAATTCTTCCCATTTTGAACCATTTATTGAATTTTGAACATAAACCTTTCCCATGACAAGCAATTTAGTAAACATTACATTAGATTGAACTATATTACTATTTAGTAAAGTTAAGTCCGGATTGATATCTTGTTCTGGTAATCCTATTATATTTTTCTTGACCTATTAAACCAATTCAATTAATTTTCCTTATATACATATAGTATATATAATAGTGAAAAAAAACAAACCTGAAAACTTTCATCAATAACAATATTTTCGAAGGTTATTAAATTATCCAATTTTTGGTCTGCATTCAGAATTATAAATTCATCAGCATCAATTCCATTTATGGTTTGTAAATCTAGGAGATTATTAATAGTAATTTTTTCAAAATCTTTTTCGCCGGTCATATTAACCAATTCTGGACCACCCTTGAGTAAATAATCTTCTGGATATTTAATGTCATTTAAATATTCCATAAAAACGTGATCAGCAGTCAATTGCTTTAAAAAAATATTTAAAAAATAGCTCAAATTATTTGGATTAATTGTTATGTTTCAAAATTTAGATATTAAAAATGTACTTACTCCTGATATAACTGTACGACCAGGAATGAATCTCATTTTATTTTTAAATACTACGTGTTCCATGAGTCCCGACCAATCCACACCAAAGACTCTTGTAAAATTAAAGTTGTCAAAAATTTGTAATTTATTTACTTTTGATAGGTCAATACCAGAGTAATCTTGATTTTCTTTATCAAACTGAATTTGGCTTAAAGGAACTCCATTAATCTTATTAATTTCCAAGTTGCTACCAGTGAAATCAATCGACATGAATGATTTCATTCCCGTAATTTTTATATTTCCTTTTTTTCTACAATTTTTTATTAAAGCATACATTGAAATATCATTTAATTTATTAATACTTAAATTGTCAACTCTTAAAGTTCCTTTTACTTCTAGATCTCCGGAAATTTCTATTTCGCTAAGATTCATATTCGTATTATTTGTTATAACAGCAGTTTTTAAATTATATTCTATTTCATCGGTTATTTTGTCTAATTCACTAAGTTTGCTCTCTACATTTTCATAAACTGACTGTAGTTCCCGAAGAGTTAAATTTTGAGCTCCTATAGAAATGGGAAAATCGTTTGTCTCGTTTATTTCAAGATTATCAGTTGTAACTTCCACTAAATTAAGAAATTCTTCTACTTTATTATCATTATTTAAGTAACTTTCTTCAATTAATAAATTTGTTTTGGAAATAATAGATTCTTGTTGTTTTAAAATATTCTTAAAAGTTTATTAAAAAATTGATTATAAACAAAAAAAATTAAAAATAAAAATGATATAGTAATTTTATATAAGTATTATCGACTTACCTTGAGAGAATATTTAGTATTTAGCATTTTTCCCAATTCCTTTTCGTTAGGTCTCGGTAATTTCTTTAACATTATCTTAAATTTAACAAATGTATTCTCCGCCAAGAATCCAAAATTTGGAATAATTGTTACTTTCGATAAATCAAAACTGTTAAGTATTTGATTGGGTAAATTTATAAGCTTAAATTCTAACCCTTGCCAACCAAGTGCCAATACACTTGAATTTTTTAACTGAACTAGTAAAATGACTTCCTCCCTATAAGTATCAACGGAAAGACTTTGAATGAAGCGTGTTTCACTCACATCTAAAAAATATATTATTTTAATAATTATTAATGTTGATAAATCATTTTCTTTACTGAATTTCTAATATTTACTACGAAATAAATTTTTTTCCTTCTTCTCGTACGGACATTCATTGCGTTGAAGTTCGAATAAACTAGAGATAATTCCCGAGGCAGCGAAATAATGCATATGTCCACTTTCAAAACAGATTGCATTGTTTAAGCCACCGACTGTAATATTCTGAGCAGAGTTAAAATCGCCTTCTTTATATTCATATAACGTTGCAGAATGTCCATTGAATAAGAGAATCATCAAAGCACGTTTTTGCAAGGAACATATTTGAAAATGCGGTGTTGGAGGTATCAAATATTCATTACATGATCTAAAAATAATAAAGTATATAAAAATATATAAGTATTATTTAAATACATTTATATAACTAATTAAATTAAAGTAAAATATTACCGAGACATGTGAAAATTACTGCTTATTTTAAAATCACAAATCTGAATTATAGAAAACGCTCTAGTAAAATAAGTAATATCTTCATGAAGAATAAACAGTTTATGATCGTTATTTAGATAAGCATACTCTAAGCTTTTAACTGGTTTACTTAAATCCCACATCGTAAATTCAAAGAATCTTCGATTTTGTAAATAATACCATTTAAATGAATATGCTTTATTACTTGACTCTACATATACAATTAAATAAATATGATTATCATTTAGAAGTGAAACTCTTTCTAAACTTATAATTTTAAATGTTTTTATTTTTTCAGTTACAGATACATTTGATACATGGCTAATTTGATTAGTTTGCAAATCAAATTGGTATAGCAACAGAGTTGAATTCTTTCTACCTATTAAATAGTTTTCATAATTGTATTCAAAAAACTTCCAACTTTTAATACCGTTAGGTAAATTTGAATTCTGCCACGTTTTTATATCGGTAATTATCAATTCTAAAAAAAGATAAATAAATGTTTCATATTTTTGAATGAGAAACCTATAAAAACAGTGATTGAAAATATAGTACGGAATTATAAATTTTCATGAAATTCTATATATTCCTCATATTAAAATAATTGCAATCGTTTCAAAGGATATCGTTAGTTGTTCTCAAATAACGTTTAATGCAATGGAATGTTGTCAACAGATGTTAAAACTATAATATTTTTAACTATATAAATGTTAAATATAAAAATGTTAATTATACGAATATTAAATTTTTAACATTTGACGTTGAAAACGAAAATATTTATTTGCGACAATATTTTCATCACTCATATTTTTCACAAACTATTATCATTAAAAACCTTCTCTATTCCCAACTCCGCTTCCAAATTCATATTCTTGCCAAATCCAGTTTCTACCCTCAACTTGTCTAGGCGCTCTTACCGTCTTGTCTTCTACCTCCTGCAACATCTCTGTCATCTTCTCCAAATTCAAAAACTGCTCCGCCGATGTTCCCAAAATACATATCGCAACGAACATCAAGTACTTCACAATATCCTGGATAGTCACGGCCATTTTGCTAAGAATCTTTACTTTAGAACACTACTCAGTTTCAAACTCCTTCACCGAAACCTTACGTTTCCTTTCCTATTGCTTATTGACAAATATCTTCGATGGGCGGGCTTATAAATAGCGCAATTAAGTAGTCGTCGAGCCGTTAATGATTACATACTTTCTACTACGCAGAGACACGCGACTGTCTGTCTCTTTGAACACAGGATGAAGCGCCAACCGCTCATTGAGTTTTATGTAAGTACGCGACCCAAATTTATCGAGACTCGATGTATATATTTAAGAAATAATTGATAAGCGGAAAATATGTGGAGCTATGTATAATGCAATGTACCTTGAAATTAAGAATCGTTTCGATCGGCAATCGAAGACAAAGAAATTCGCTTTTTTAATAATGCATGTAGGAGAATTCTAAAAGAAAATGCATCATTTGAACCTTTGAGTGAAAAGCAGGTTTTGCAAATTTTTTGAAAAATTTCGAAAGTGTCGAAGAAGGAATTTATATAATGAGTTTTACTTATGCAAATAGAGGTTTCAAGCCGCTGTTTAAGGCAATGCATGCAGTAATGATTATTCATCTAAACTAACAATGCAGGTCTTGAAATCACTTAATGAATTCACAATTTTGCAAGTACTTAAGATACCATGGGAAGTAAAAGATCAAAGAAAAGACCAGAACAAGTTGACGGCTTCTATTCACTATTGTCTTAGTAAATAATTTATCCGAACAAAATTTGATTAAAAATAGAAAACAAAACTGCAAAATAAAAACTTAGTACCGTTTGAGAAAAAGTATAATTTATTAATAGTTTAGAAATAAAATATTTTTTAATTAATAGATTATTTCTACTATAACTTTAATAAAAATAACAACTAACGCAATGCTATAAATATATAAAAATAACATTAGAATTAACAGTATTAACGTAATCTTTCAAGATTATTTGTATTGCAAAATGTGTTTAAAATTAAATGCTTATAACATTAAAAATACATGAATAATTGTAGAAAATGAACAAAATTATCACTGTTACAGAATTACAGAAAGATAGAGAATAAAATTCAGATATTTGATTGAATTAAAGCCTCGAAATAAGTAACATATAGGTAAAATATAAGAATATAATATACAAATTAAAAAATACAATATCGTACAGATTACTTACAAAGCATAATGACGCAACAAATCTACTAAAGCTTAGTGTGTCTGTATGGCGGTATAATTTAAATATATAAATAAATCTTACAATTACACAATTACTATTTAATAACTTTTTGAGCGAATGAAAAAGTAGCAGCTGGTGTCGTTGACTGCAAAGGAATACCAGAAAATGTTAAATCAATCCATTTATGAACTTCTTGCATGCCTGAATTTTTGTAAGTAAAAAAATACGAATTTAAATTACTAAGTAGTTCAAGGCTTTTACATACAAGGTTAAAAAGCCTTAATTACGTGACTTTTTTGCAAAATGGGATATGAGTTTTTATAGTAACCAAGCTACTTTTTCACGACTTCATAACAAACATAAAATCTATTTAAAAACTACTTCGTGATCGTCTACGGTATCTTAACTGGTATGAACCTCGTTCTATCGCCTACTTTAGGTGAGAATCTCAAATTGACCTTTTCCTTGCCGTCCTCGCCAACTTCCAGGAAAGTATTCCAGTCCAACAAAAAGTACAGTCCAGTTTTCGGCCTGGTGGGAATGACAGGATCGGGAGCAGCAGTGCTTCCACCAAAAGAGTCTTCTAAATCACTTACATTCACGCTGGAATTTTTCGAGTCGGTATCATTGTTTAAATAAGCACTGATATCCAGTGTGTCGATAATGCTGGGTTTTTTGGTAGACCCTGCTGGCGCTGCCGTCGTTGTGCTGCTGCCGTCACTGGAGCTGTTGGAGTCTTTGAGATAATCGTCGATGTTGAAAGTGTCGAAGAAGCTGGGTTTCGCTGGCTTTTCAGTGGACGATGATGAGGATGACAGCATAGAGTTGACTGGAGTTGAAGATTCAGACAGTTCCGAGAACAAGCCGGATGAATCTGAAAATATGAGCCATAAGTGTGTTAGTAATTGCTTTTGCGGCGTTAAAAACTACTTATTTACCATTTTTATACACTTTTAAATTTATATAAGTACTAACATAAAGATTATGATAATTTTGCTTATAATTTTGACAGTAAATATTTTAGCATTTACCGTAGTTGCACAAGAGAAGGTTAGAAAACTACATTTTACTTTCCTCTTTACGGTAACTATTTGGTTACGTTAAAACTAAGATAAGAAATAGAATTTGTTTGAATGTTTAAAGAAAAAGGAATAAGTGGGTCAACTCTGATATGTATAATTTATAAACGCCAAAGTAGAAAGTTGTCTGGTCTAGTAAAATAACACCGAATATCATACATTCTACGGTTACCATAAAACTTAACAAGTTTATTTACACATTAAATAAAAATCAATTACGTAATATTACAAAAATCTCTTTATTGTAAAAAAAAACTTTTTAATATAAATCGTATAAGTACTTTAAGTAAACGACTTTTAATTATTTGCTAATTAAAAATAATGAATAAACATCTTCTGCCTCTAATTAATTCAATTCTGAATGAAACGTTGACTAATTTATATAATCAAATGTGAAAATTATGCATTACTAAACGGCCGAAACTTGAAAAAAAAATACAACGCTCAACCAAATAAAACAAGAAAGCGTCAATGATTCCGATACATGCAATCACCATATCTTAAGCAAACAAACGAAAGTCTTCCTCAACCAATTAAGCGCCTGCCGATCTGCATTCCCTCGTGTGCGACTCGACGTGCGACCCGTGCAGGTAGTCGATCGCGCAAGTCTCGCTCACGCGATCGCCTAGTCGAAGGTTAAGGGTGAAAGTTTCGCGCGGGGATGCAAGCCATTCGATTTCTCCCGATTGTCACGTCCGACAGGCAAAACATAAGTGCTGGACATTATTCACAAGATATCTCCTTTTCTCTGGTTGCGAGGTACTTTTGGCTAATGATTTTTACCGAGAAGTGGTTAGAAATAGTTATGAATCATAAATGAATGTATAGCTGCTTGAATGCTGCAAAACGTGTAAACGGTTCGATTTAGTTTATTTGCTACAAGAAAATAATAAGAAGTGATGCAAGGACTATTACGGTATAGAAAGTTGCTCAAGATTTTGTTGGAATGTGTAAAATGTAGTTTCGTGTAATAATATAAAAGTGTATTTATAATAAATGTAGAAATTCAAATTAAAATTTGACAATTATTTTTAAATATTGAAGTTCGTTAATTATAAAATAGTTGTGTTATTATATTGTACTACATCATGTATATATTAATAATCGATTGAAATTATTTACTCTGCGTAATAGTGAAGAAATTTGTTTGCGAAAGACCTGAAGAGGGCAATAAAAAACCCGTAAAAATCGCTTTAAAAAACGTTGCTTTTTTAAGAGATTTCTATTGATTTGTTATTTTTATCAAAAAGTTTTATTGAACTTGTTCAAATCGTTTGAATACAAATATAAATAATATATATTTTTGAAATTGTCTTTCACGATTAACAATTCATAAGTTTTTGCAAAAACTTTGAAATTTCACAGAATTGCTTGGTCTCTTACTCTTCTTTATTCAAACCTTATTTAAATAGTTCCACGATTTTTATAAATTTTTTTGAAACATTTATGCATGGTTTAATTATAATTGCGTGACTAAAAGACCAATATTTACATTACATATAACTTTCTCAAGGTATTTTTAAACTTAACGCAACAAAAATTATGTATAGACTATTATGTGATATATGTGATAACTGTATGAACATGTATCATGTAATTGTTAAATGTTTTGGTAAGCACACTTACACATATAATGAAGAATGAAGAGAAAGCATGTTATAGCGATAAAACAAAGTCATCGTTTAAACCGCAGTTGATAGGAAGAAGAGCACGTAGACCCAATCAATGGATAATCACAGCCATCGAATTAGCGAGATTTCGTGTACAAGTTAGTCGCGATTTAGCCACCAGACGCTTCCCTGAGTTTGCTGGTGACAGAGGTTAACATGCCCTTCATCTTCGTCAGTCCCCCAATGATACGACGAACCCACAGTTCCGACGTGCCCACGACATAAATCATAAGTTTTTTTATACCAGTCGTTGCCATCGACGAGAGTTGCGTTTCATCCAACTCCTCTGACGTTGGCACCGTCACTGTCGTTCTTGTCGTTGATGTTGACGTTGTCGTTGTTGTGGTGGTGGTCTTTTCTTGCTGTCTTTTGACTTCATTCTTTAAGTTATCCCTGTAATTGTTGAGGATCTCTTCTAGTTTGAGAGGATCGGGTCCATTTGCCAGAGATTTCGTGCTTTGTAGAAGATCATGAGCTATCTTTTGGACGTCTTGAACGTCAGCTTTACCGTCTTGGACCATTTTCACTGTGTTTAAGAGGTTTTTAATCTTTTCATTTTGTTCTTTATCGTCTACTACAATTTCGTGAGGCTTGAAAATATGTTCATTGAATGGAGTAGTTTTTTCTATGATCCTTGAGGCTTCCGTTTGATACGCTGGTTCTGGTTTTACTGTCCTTATTGATTCAGTTGTTCGAAGTGACTCTGATTTTACTGCTTTTACTGATTCAGTTGTTTGAACTGGTTCTGATTGTATTACTCTTACTGATTCGGGTGCTCGCACAGAGTCTGACACGGATTCCTGCAACTGCACAATTACTGGTTCTTGCGGAGGTTCTGGTTCGACTTCAACTTTTGGTTTCCTTATTAGACCTATGTTTTCTAGAATTTTCCTCATGTTCTGCGGAACAGCGTCAAGTAGAGAAGGTCTCTTGTTATTTTCTTTAGGTTGCATTGATTTCTGATTACGATTTTCTCCAAAGTTTCCTAATCCAAATCTTGACAAGAAATTGCGAAAGTCTTTATCCCTTACTTGCGAAGTAGGTAAAGGTTTAAAATGAGTATAAGAGTTAACCGTTGCTTGTGTGGAGGTTGGCCTTCGAGTAGTACTTGTGGTTGTTTGAACTTCTTCCCGCCCTGGGAATTGAAGTCCGAAACGCTGAAAAAGTAATTGAATATCTGGAGACAAATTCATGACAGCATTTTTAATAGTCGTTTGCGGTGCTGTAAAGAAATTGCTCGTTGCAGTGGGCGGTATTTCTGTTTTCACTATTTCTACCTTCGGTGCTTGGGTTTTTGTTTCATGGAAACTATTTAACTGGCTATCAATAATATTTTGACTAAATTTAAAATCATTTTGTTGCTTTGCAGGCTTCATCGGTTGAAGACCAATTGACTTTAATAGCATTTCAACCTCCTCTCTCATCGGCGTAGACGAAACTGTTGCAGTCGTTGTTTTCGAGTCAACTGGTACAATCTTACCACTAGCTTGAACTTTCTTCTGACCAGAAGTCACACTGGGAGTTACAAAAATCGGTGAAGATCTAACTGTTGTTGTCTCCGTCTTGGTCTCCATAACCATCTGAAAATCTTCCTTTTTCAAATTAGAGAAATTCGGTACATTATCAACCGAACTTTGCACGGTAGGCAGGAAGAAACCGTTAGACATAGGCTTCCATGGCGAATCGTCAAGGACCTGAGAGGACTTGACTGTCGTCGTGGTCGGCGGCGCGTTGTAATGCCACTGATCTGATGAAAGCACACTCTGTGTAGGCTTATTTGGAACGGTCGTAGTCTCTATCTTGGCATCAGTCGTTGTCTTTGTCTCTGCAGTGGTGCTGTAAATGATTTCAAGCCTAGGTGCTTGAGTACTCGTCCTGTAGCGAGAAAAAGTGCCCTTAAAAATTGGCCGTTTCGTTGCGAAATAAGTGCTGGAGGCTTCTGCTTTCTGGTCAAAGTCTTCTATGTTGAAGGAAAATCTATGTGGTTGGGCGTTTAAACTACCACCTGAGAATAGTGTTTCGATATCTTTGAAATTAGAATTTGCCGATGATTCTTCCGAGTCTTTAGAATTATCTTCAAATTTTAACTGAGCTGCACTGGTTAATTTAGGTTTACTTTCGGTAACATCTTCTATCGGCACACTATTAACCGAATAGAAATTTGAATTATACGCAAATTCTTTAACATCTTTATTTGAATCAGACGTATCATCAGAAACTAACTGCACCAACGGTGGTTTCGTGTACAATTCCTTCAAACTCTCCCCAGAATCCTTCGGTTTATACGGTAAAACAACCATTAAAGCTCGTTGGTAATCTGATCTCGTTTTCTGAATAGCTTCCAGTGCCTCATCCTCGATGGACAGCATATCCTTAGAAGTTATGTTGTACAGGATATTGACGATGTCGCTCCTGCTGAGTCTCGGTAGGCTGGGATTATCCTGAATCATCTTCTCCACCTCTTCGATCGTTCGGTTGATCGAACTCTCGATCTCGTATCGTGACGGCATAACTTTCTCGATCTCCGAGCTACTGCCCAGGCCTATAAAGGCCAGCAGGCAGACGTAAGCAAGCTTGAAAAAGAATCACATTTTAGCATAAATAAATACACGTTAGTGGAAAAAAATGGCTTTCTCTGGGGATTACGATTACAAAGCGGAAATAATGTTAATTTTCAAGGTATTAGCGTCATTCTCTTATTTTCTAAAAAAAAATTGAAATTCCGCGTAAAATACACTTAAACTTATACATATTTCCTGTATTTAAAAAAACATGCACATGAAAAACAACTTTGCTGCAAAAAAATTTGCATCTATAATTAGTTCTTAAGCAAGATTTCAAATAAATGAAAAACAGTTTAACTTTCAAAGTAAATTTATATTTTAAAAGTCTTTTTATTTTTAAGTAATCTGTGAATTAGATTTAAAGTTAGTCAATAGTTAGTTAATTAAGTTAATATTATAATATCTAACATCTTATTTTCATTTGAGATTTATTGTTCTTAAATTAAATCCATCAATCGTTATTGATTACCAATCGAAATAAAAAACAGCATAAGATGAATCTATTTTTAAGATTTATTTTTTGTAGAGATTTATTTAAAGAACAATAATAAATGTCTGTAATAACGCATAAAAAATTGAGCAGGCCAAAAACCTAGAAAAAGTGCAAACTTATAACACTACTTCATTTTAAAGTGATTTAGCACCTTACACTACCGTTAGTTTTTCGCATAAAATCTTTTAGCAGAACAGCGACAAATAACCATTTGAAATGTGAAGAAGCAGCAACAACGGCACTTGAAAAGTCTACCATCGAGCGTTACCGAGGTCACTATGGTAATTAATGTTCAAATAAGGCATCGCTCGACCTACATTTTATCGAAAGTTGAAAGAACTCACGAAAAACCGATGGATGTAACGTCACACGCAATGATCCCGAGTTAGTAAGATGTTCTTGAAAAAAAGTTGTTTACGTTGCTTAATAAGACCTTAGTGCATGCAGGAGCGTTTTTTTCCTTAGCCGATCGGTGAGCATTGAATATTTATCACCGCTCGAAAAAAAAACTAACGTCCCTCGACATGTCAAAATCATAAAACGTCTCCGTTAATCGCATGCAAGAGACATAAATACTGAACATTGCAATATATAAGCGATTTACATATTTAACAAAGCAATAAGAAACGGTTTATTTTTAAGAGTGCTTTTTAAAATTTGTAAAAAGATAAATGTTTATTAGCATTATACGTCATTTATTCAGTATTTAAGGAACAGTATTGCTCAATGATTTTGTAAAATATTCTTTTATAATCTTTAATGCGCGAAATTTAAATAATTTAATGTCTTTAAACTTTCTGATGGAGACTTTTCAAAAAATTATACAATTGGATATAACAACTTGCTTGTGATTTTACGAAAGCTCTATTAAAATTGATATTATGGCTTTTTTATTATTGTGATCCTAATGGCTTAACAATCTTATAATGAATTGTTAACGAAGGTAAATAGAACTTCTTTTGATAATTTGAAGGCTATACTACTTTATAGAAGAACGAACTACATAATAAGAAAATGCTATAAATCAACATATCTATTTGCTTTAATCATATTATTTAATTAAAATGAAATTTTTTATTAAATGTCAATCGCACCAAAAATTAATCGAATCCAGTGCAACTCAAAATCAATATCCTTTCAAGTTTTCCAGAAAGTCCTGCATCCAACAATCACTCATAATTGCAATCAGACAGATGCATAAAGTCGCTCGTTTTTTTTTTTCTTCGTAAGCAGAGACCGCAGCACGTTGAGATCCTTGACCGCTTCGCCGGCGATCGAGAAAGTCCAGTTGGCCAACGCGAGAGAGGACACTAATCGCCGCGTGGATCAAGCCTCATTACGCACACGAGCTTATTATAACCGTTCCGATCGGCTTCTTTTGCTTTTGCGAAAAATTTTCTTCCTTCTCGCGCGACTGAAGTGGGCAGGAATTATGGAGAAGGGGGAGATTGATTGTGCAATTCTGATCGGCTTCCGTGGAGCTTTCTGGAAATACTGTGCTGTAATTAGCTTGAAATTTCTACTAGTTTTGATTGAAGATAATTTGAATAAATGAAAGTAAAATAGTCTGCAGAATTTTTTGATTTTGTTTGCAGTTGAATAATTTCATTCCTGCTAGCTTGGTCAAGTCATTTGCTAAGTAAGTAAGTAAATCACTGCTAAGTAAGTGTGATTTTTAACTTAAATTTGGGTTTTAGAAGAATTGCAAAACAATAATAAAAATATTAAGTTCATAGAAAATTTAAAAATATTTTCTCTCTAATGATCAGAATTTTAAATAACAAAAGTACTTGAAAGCAAAAAGATGAACCATAACATCGCGAAATTATAGCTTTTAATTGAACCTAGTTTCTATCATTTAGAAGCTCGTTAAACCAACAAAAATTATATTTTTTCTATCAATCGCGATCTCTACCCAAGTCGATCGTTTTTGTAAACGAATCTCGACATAATTTGTACAATCCAAGTCAAAGCTGCAGGTACGAAACTAAACGAAAGTTATTTTACCGTACGACATCCTTCCACGCATTCCTTTCGAATCCGGGGGAGCGAGGCATAAAATTCTCGAACGACAATAATTAGCGGTTGTCGGTGAAATTAGCTTGGACACGTGCAATTGAAACGTTCGATTGTATAGAGAACGAAAGTTGCGTACTTTCGACTTTGTGCTGAGGCAACGGACGATATCGACTTGCCAATGTTGCTATTGTTTGAAAGAAATTGAAAATTAGATAAATACGATAATTTCTTAAGTATAACTTAAATAAATGATAGCAATTGTTTGAATCAAACTTGCAGTCAATTTTTGAAAAACAAAGTTTTTAGTCCGATTGAAAATTTTTCACGTACCCTCAAGGAACATCTTGGCACTTGCAATTTACGTAAAAGTTTTAAATGAGTGCGTCCAAACTTGTTTTGGGTGTTGTTGGGGTAACCTAAATAAAAGAGATGGTGATGGAAATTTTTCGATTTCTCAATGAAAACAATTATACGATGATTGAAAAATATCGATTATTCACTAAGATGTAGCGATTCAAAAAATTATATAAAAAAAAATTAAACTTTGTTTATTAAATACAAAATTAAATTTTGTTCAGAGCAGTTGATTATTAATTTTGAAAATTATAAGCTTTTTCAAAAAAACACGTTTTGGTCAAAAACAAAGGAACCATAAAGCTAGAATAGTGTTTTTTTAAATTATAGGTATTATTATGCTCTTTAAAATTCTTTTTCCCCGATTCAAATATCTCAATCCTATCATTAAAAAAAAGCAAAAGTCTATTTTTCAAAAATCGAAATTAACCATAAGACAAAAACAAATCCGCGAAACAAACAATGAATTTTTGATCCGTCATTACACAAGAAAATACAAAAAAAAATTGATTGATGAAAATCCGTTCAGTAGAAGTTGAGATCCAAGCGTAAACACACACACACATGCACACCCACGCAGGCATTTTTCAAAAACCATCTATTCTGATTCCTGGGAGCTTAAAATACAATTATAACATGTTTTTACAACAACTCCAAAAAATTACTATCACCAAGCTTCCTCGAGGAAGGAAAATCAGTTTAGCAAAAAATGGAAACAAAGAAATTTCACGCATTCCAACAGCCACAGAACCTTCATTTATACCTTCAATAAAAAGGGAATGTTATCTCGTTAGAAAGCAAAGAAAGAAAGAGTTTAAATTGCGCAAAAAAACGCATCCACGTAGAAATGAAAATAAAACTTTCGAGATGAAGCATTACGCGCAGTAACTTGCCGCGAGTTCGTCGCGCTCGGCTGATCATAGATGGAAGAGCAGATTATTTATAATCCTGAGTGTCTTTCTTTCCGACAGCTCTAGTCAGCAGCTCGGGAAATCCATTTTTCGGTTCGCTGACCGAGCCTTTCACGAAGGCATGTCGACTTCTGTAATCGTTTCGTGATTTGATAATTAATCGAGTAGGGTGGAATAGCAAATTCTAAAACCTTGCCTTTCGAATTGTCTTTAGGCACACCATTTTTGAGGTGGCGTTCAAGAATTTCTGCTTATCGAAGGGGAATTATTATTTTTAAAACATAGTGGCCAGGTTTTGAATTTTAAAAAAGAATTTTTAAAAGTAGGGAAGGGAATGCAGTTCTAAGTAGATTGCACCTACGTAATTATTTTTGCCTTGAATTTAGATTGATAATCGTTAAAATTCAAATATTACGCGCAGTTTTCTAGTGGGAAACTCAATATTATGCAATTATATATAGTGCTTGTCATTGAATATAATTATTGATGTTATTGAAAGATCAGCAATTTATATAGATCTTTGTCTTTTACGGCAACTGGAATCTCGAACTCATAAATTTTATATATTAAATATACTGTAAGCAGCCTTTCAAAAATAAAATATAATTAAAACATTTATTTGAATTGAGAAATCAATGATAAGTGCATAAAAATAAATTCTTTTTATTTTAAAATAGAATGCATGTCTGGTCTTGGCTAATTAAATTTTTTATAACTGTCTGTTATACTGAAGTTATGTTTTTATATCGGCTTTTAAATAGGATTAACTCATTTTTAAGGAGAATATTTATTTATAGCTATTATAAAGCTTAAGAATTTTAGAATATCCCTGCTTAAGATGATGTCGTAGCCAGGCAGCTGTCACACCCGCACGCAAGAGGTGCCAACAAAACTTTTTTCCTTACTAGTTGTCAAATCACGTCTTGAAAATAATGTTTTTCATACAAATCACGAGAAAGTCCTTTTATTATACATTGTCACATTAATTATTTAATATTTGGAGAAAGAGATCGCAAAAAGAGGTCTGATATTTTACATGGAGTAAAAAACAATCTAGACTGATTCTCAACACAAAAGATTTTCCCGCATAGATTTAGCTATAGAGAATTCTATTCCATTTGTAGCAAAAAATTATTTTTAAAGACGTGATTTGACAACTATACTAAGAAAAAGAGTTTGGTTAGGATCTCATCCCTATTGAAAAAGTGCAATAAAACCTTATGAAGACCTGGTAATATTGGTGCAAATACACACATATAACCCGATACCGGTATCGGGTTATATGTGTGTATTTGCATGATTTTACCGGGTCTTTTCGACAGAGATGTGTGCAAGAGTGACAGTTGCCCGGCTACGATATCCTCTTAACACGATTATAGTAATAGAAAATCTGCAAATAGAAAAGTATATTTTTCATGGTATAAAAAAAGAAAGCAATACTATCAACGCTAGAAATAATACTCAGAAATAATACTCAGAAACTGAACTATCAAAGGCGGGGAATGTAATCACTTGTCACACATAAAGCATAAACGCTTAAAGCCCAAATAGAAGTTAAACACCTGGACCCCCTCACACTCTTAAACCGACACCAAAAGCCAGCGCCAATCCCTCAAAGTTTCAAGAAGCCGGAGTCCCAAGAAGAGCTGCGCGACACTCACCATCGCGGCCGGCTAAGTCTTTGCGTGGGGCCCCTCGGAGACTGACTGTCGTCGGCGGCCGCAGTCGGGCACCTTCTCGGGCCTACTTTCCAATGCCCTCTCTCTCTCTCTCTATCTCGCTCTATCTCGTCCCCGGCTTAAAGCGACCCGTCCCACCTCCTGCAGGTGGGTCCCATCCGGCCACCGCTTCTTCCGAGCCGAGCAGCACGTGCAGCTGCGAGTTGCGATCGCTAATTGTGTAATTTACGGCTGCAGGTGCAAGAATAGTGCTGCGGCTTCGCGAATTCTGACAATGGAATATTGTTACTTGTTGATTCATCGGCTTGGTTTGCAGCGGAATGAAGTTTAATGTGTACAATATTTCGTGAGCTTGCTTCGGCAATATTAAACTAAATTTTGGTCGATTTACAATATTAAATTTTATAATTTCTACTACAATGTATTATAAAGATTTGATTGTGAAATTAAAAGAGGTATTTGACAATAAAGCATCAATCTGAATTAAAGACATTTTTTGCGAAAAATTTATTTTTAGATAAACTGGACCTTTAATTCGTAATAAGTTTATTTTTAGATAAAATCTAGCTTTGTCTACATCAAGTACAATCAAGTTTTAATATTTAGGAAACTTTTATGAAAAAAAATTTATTTCATATTATTAGGCTAGAACGTTATTGGATTATTGCTTCAAACGTTCGATTGTCCAAAGGTAATTTGGCAATAAACTAAAGAATGGATACTATAGAGTAAATACAAAAGTTTATACGTCAATTAAAAATGTTTTGGTACTTCCATAAAAATTTGTGAATATACCTCAATCACGTTTATCGCGCAAGGCAATTGCTTTATTTCGTTCCATTGTCAGTTCCTCATCGTGAAAATCTGTACTTATAGAAATTTCTATTATTTGTATCTGTGTTAAACATCTTTCATATCTGATCAAGCCGTTAATATGGCTGCGAATTTCAAACAGTTGCTGCAGAGTATTCATTAGAAATAACATTAATTAAGAACGAGTAGAAAGCTTCCTTCCTCAATCTTAAGTTACATTTTGCATCGGATAGTGTTTTCTGGAGTCCATAAATTCAATATGGCTCGTAATCATTCGTCATTCATTTTTATGACTTCGTTACGTATTAGTGTGCAACACAAAAGGAAATTAAAACCAAATAGTTTTGAGTAATTACGGTTTTTAGGGTCGTTCCACTCGGCTTTTCCTCTATTGAGACAATTGCAAATACTTTAAAAAGAAGAGCAGGACTTGTGCTTAGCGGCGGAAACAGATAGATATGTCTAATAGCCAATTCAAATATTATGCTGCCTTACTTACTTACTTTGAATTTGCATATCTAGCTACTGTATTTATTAAACTTAATTATTCCAATATTGTAACAATGAATTCGTAAGATTCTAAGCTCTTCTAAGAATCAATTTTTCTTTTCAACTAAATTTTGCTAATAATAATAGCAAATACTGGAATCATTTTTTCACTTTGTCATGAAATCACATATTTTTCTCTCCATATACAAGGCTTTTAAAGCAAATTACATCAACTCAGCCTGAAAAAAGTGAAATTATAATAATTTTGCAATCTTTAAATCTTTCCTTACTTTTCCCTTCGCGCAATATAAAGGCTCAATAAATCATTCGAAAGCCTAAACCAACAGTTGTTGACTTCTACTAAGCACTTTCCCTTACACACCTCGCTAGTAAATTGGTCACATTAAGCGCATTTAAAAGCACATCTTCGGCAGGAGATAACTCCGGCAGTCGCGCTTTCCTCACGACCTCCGGCGATCTCTGCACTTTCGATCGAAGACCCTCGTGGCTTATCCTCTCGGAGCATCGCGGCTCGTCTCCCACCTTCAAGTTCAAGGAAAACGAAAGTTCGCGCGGGAATCGGGTCGACCTTCGGTTTCGAGTCGCATCTCTTCCCTCGTTAAAGAATCCGCTCTCGGCTCGATTTATGGTTACCCAAAGGCTTTCCTACGGACGATACTTACACTCTCGTTTCGCTGAAATGGATACTGCTTTCACACATATGTGCTGATTCTGAGATGCTTTATTATCGACGTTTACAGAATGTGAAAGTCCTGCAAAATGGATTTTAACGGGGAGATTGAACATGCTGCTTTTGTTATTTCGGAAATGGTGTTTAGGTTCTTTATGAGGAAGATAAAATGGAAATTTAATTCCTTGAATCATTTAACTTGAAATTTTTAAACTTTCAAGTCTCCTAAGGATAAGATACCTAATTAACATCATTTTTGTTTACTTTTTTCGAAAGAAAAAGGGATGCAGTGAACTGTACATTAATTGATCCAACAGATAGGTTAAATAACTGTTAATAATTATATAGTAATGAAGGCTTTATTACTTAATAGTTCTTATGCACTTGCTTATACTTGTATGCAAGCAACTGCTAGCTCTCGTTACATCATGTGCATCGTTCGAGTTATTCTTAACTTTCTCATTCGTTACAGCCAAAGTGTTTTTAAAACTTATACGCTCTAGTTCTATTATTCAAACGAGATTATTTCCAGTAATAAAAACTGGATAACCATGTCTTTTTTTAAATGATTAAAATAATAATGGATAATCGATCTTAACGATAAGAAAATAGCTGTTATGTGAATTATTTAGTTAGTAAAATAATAATTTGATTAAGTGTTTTCTCAGAGTTTATCAAAATTATGAGTGACAAAATATCGATTATCAAGCAATAACACAATGTAAGTTGCTTTACACCAATTCACAATTAAAAATTAAAAAACTTTTTAAAGAGCAAAAGAGAGCAATAGTTTAGTTATTTCCTACTAAAATTGCATTTTACTAAAAACAAACCACGTTCATTTACATGTAACCAAAGGCGCGTAGTTCTGCATATAACTAACTAACGGAGTCTCAAATACGTCATCGAGGCTCTATTCTACTAACAGTTCATTTTGGAGTGGCGCTAGTCTACAAAAGCAAAAAGTAGAAAATATTATTCGGCATGAATTTTTCATAAACGCCCCGGTTCATATCTATGCACCTTAAAACCCTTAGTATTCAAATGAGACATTTTCTTTGATTACGCCTAGTAGAAGCCTTTTAATTCAATTCTCTAAAAAATAGTAACCACTTTCAAGATAACTTTCAATTTTATTAGTTATTATTCTATTATAACCAAATCTGTTCTTAAGTTTTTCAATAATGGAAAATTGGAAAAAAAAACTTGAACTACTGATTAGCTAATATAATATGATTTAAAAGTAACTTACTGTAAACTAATAAATAATTATAACTCAATGAACTTTATTCAAGAACAATATTTTGATATAATTGTTAGAGTAAAACTCGTTGAAAAAAAAAGTCTCCAGATAACGGCGAATAATAAATTAACTTCCTTTTACACCACAACAATCCAAGAATATATAGCCAAGATCTCCTTTTCCGTCGAAGAGAGAAACTCGTGCGCTTCGATTTTCATTATTATAGATCGATTTACCGACAATGCTAAGAATAACAGCGTTCGACATTAGCATGTAAAAAAGCTCGCGACTCGAACGTTTCTTACTCGGGGAAATTTCTCCGAGGATGTTTTACAAGAGGCGAATTGCGAAACGTCGGTCGCGTCGTCGCCGCATAGAAAGTTTTCGATGAAAAACTGTGCCCATATATACGAATTTCATGAAGAGAAGCGCGGATCTACGATACGTAAAAGGAAACCCGCAAAGCAGTCGATGAAAGTAACAAAACTAATTTCACTGCTAGAGATGCAACTTTTTGAATTAATAATGATTTCTTCAATTTGATACATGCGTCCCTGCTTTGCAACCTTTTATTTTATTCAGACAACCTCGAAGTGAAAACGCTTCAATTCACTTCAACTTTTGGGAAAAGATAGATTTTTTGTATATTTTGATCGAGTTCCTTGCTCAGCGCAAGAAACTTTGTTAGGTTTAAGAATATTAAGGTTTGATTTTTTTTATAAAATTTTTTTTATATAATCCACCTAGATTCTAGCAATATTATCGGAAAATTACTACCAGGGTTACCATGAAATATAAAGGAAGAGAACGTTAATAAATTTTAGTTCTTAAATTGATTTAATGGTAGAAATTATAAATTTTATTAGAAAAAATTGTTCTTTAAAGTATAAAATTTAATGTAATTAAGTTTTTTATTCGTATAAGATCTTTTAAAAGTCTTAAGAAGGTCTTGTAATATTTCATTCTTATCAAATAAAGGTAAGAAGTACCTAGCATTCGTATCTTTAGACAGTAATACCGAACTACTAAATTATGTACCTTTTGTCAATAATATATTTGAGAATAACATTGTAACATTAGTTATGGTAGTTTCGTTGAATGCTAAGAGATGGCGCTTGGTCCTCAATCCTACTCGGCTAGTCGGTTCAAGAAACAGCTCAGTAGTCAGTATTACCATTTCAAACTGCTTTTTTATCTCTCGCGAATCAAACGTTTATAGGTCCTACCTATGCGAAATATAAATAAAAAACTTAATGTAATAACGATTGTACTATAATAAAGACTTTGATTAGATTTAATCTTTAATTCAAGGCTTCTTTATAAATTCTAAAAAACACTTCGAATAATTTGAAAATAAGATAGGATATCTTATGACAATTGTTACAAACTTAGACACAAAAATGAATTGTACGAAACGATTTGGCCCTCATTGTAGTTTAACGCAGTGAAACATCGGCGTGTATAAGCTATAAGGCGCGTTTGCGTGTGTATAATAATGGCTTTACCGGAAATGAAACGGAGAGCTCAGGGATAAATCAAAACGAGGAAGAGGTTAATTACTATGAGTCGCAAGAACTGACAATGATATACACCTTTTTTTTAACCAAGTTCAATAGCACAGTAAATTAAAGCTCGATACGCTCTATTAAGTATACAGGGACCTTCTGTTGCGAAATTTGTATAAACCCTAGCGGAAATGGAAAATGTGATTAAATGCGTTAAACTGTGCTGAACTGTGCCGAAGTATGCCAGACTATGCTACGCTGTAATAAACTATGTGATTTCGGACATTTGGCATACTTTAACACAGTTGGACGAATTTTTGTTTGGCACAACTTACCACAAATTGACACAATTCGGCAAAAAATAAATTGTATTTTAAAAAAATAAAGACCCAACTTTGGTCTTAGATATTGTCAGCATCTGGCATAGAACATAACTCATTCTGACACAATATGGTATAAATTGTTACAAAATCACTTAGCATGATACAGAATTGTAAAATTTTGCACAGAGTGACACGATTTGGCACATTCTGGATAATATTTCACAGTTTCGTTTTTAACAAAATTTATTTCATTTTCATGTTTATTCATTTTTTTTAGAAAAATAAAAGATTATTTTTAATTAAAATAATTTAAAATTTCTGACGTTAGATGAAAATAGGGAAATACAAAATGTTTCATTTTTGTATTAAGGAGGTTCAAGCCTTTCAGGCGGAAACCGATGGAGGTAAAAAAAAATTTGAATAAAGAAGAACCTGTTACTTGTATTGATTATATATATGTGTGTGCTTTATTAACTTATTAAAAATGTTGCTTTAGTAAATGTAAACCGCACTATCGCAAAAAGTTTCAAAAATTTAAAAAAAGTAATTTTCATGTTAATTCATGTTTTAAGTTTTGTAACTTATTTAAAATTACACGAGCAGTGAACCGCAGGGCTTATCATCGACGTCCCTTTGTCTCTGGTTCTTCTATCTTTTTAGGGGAGAGAGTTAAGAGCTCTAAAAGGCGATGCAGCGGGGCAGGCTATTTAGTTGTGCAGCTGCGGGACTCGTGAACGTCTAAGCTAAAGAACGTTGTCGCGAGAGAGAGAGAAAGGAAGAAAGACACGCACTCCGCGGAGAAGGCAATGCAAGTATCTCGGCACGAGCGGTCAATATGAGTCACGGTCAATTAAGAGCCCGAGACGCAATCCCTTTGCCCATCGTTATAAACTGTTTTTTCGAATTCCTCTTATATAAGTTCTCTGCTCTGCGGGCGTATTTGCGAAAGGAGGATATTTTAGCAAGAAACGTCTACGTAGCAAGAATTTCTTTTGTCGGGAAGGACTTGGGACTGTGATTGTTTTCGAATGAAGTATGCTTTTTCCTCGGTTAAGAATGGCTGCGCTAAGTAGTTTTCCCATTGTCACGTTTTTTCGAAGATTTAAATGTTTTGTAGAAATTGAATTTCTCAACCAACCACGGCATTTAGCTGAAAGTGCATTCCACAAAATTGTTTTCGTTCTGAAATTGAAAATTTTCTTTACCTTTAAATAATGAAAGTCTGTCTCTAAAATTAATAAACATTATACATATGATAAATCTTGTATTATTAAAAAATTACCTCAAATATTTACTGAATAATATAATATTGCAAAATTAGTTCTGCTAAGTTTGAGCCATTTGTGAAAAGCATACTCGCACAGCCCAAAGTATTTTATCAAGTAAACTTTGCTTTACAAAGGGCCGCTTAGGAGAAAGCGAAAGAGCGTAAAAAGTCGTGCAGTCGCATGACGGATAATGCGACTTTGCTCTCGACAGGGGAGGGAAAGAAGGCCGCAGGAACACCTACGTAACACCTACGTCGGTCAATGTTCCGAGCGTCTTTCCAAGATCGGCGCGAGAGACTCGCTCGTGCTTTTACTTATTTTTGCGCCGAGTTGCATAAGGCAATTTGAGGAAATTATTATGGAGCTCTTCTTGCCGAGCTCTTTCCTTGCTATTTACGAGACGGCTCGAAATTATCGTGGCTCAAAAATTAATTGGATTGAAAATTACGTTCCGCTCGGCTTGCGACTCAGGTGACGATGCTTTGCTAAAAGCTTGCGAATTTTTTTTAAATATATCCCATTTTCTTTTGATCTTCTTTGCAAAAAGTTCAATTCCTTTTACGTCAGATCGGGGACGGAAAATTTCAAAATCGAGCCTTTTACTTCTCCTTAAGTAATCGAATGCTAATTTGTATGAATGGATTTACTAGATAAAAAACATTTTACTCCAAGTACAACAAGTAAAATGGTCTCTTAAATTGAATTTATACTAACCACTGAGTTTGACTAAACTCGAGTTGAAATTACACCTCTCTCCTAAAGACTTGGGCGGGCAGTGATCGAACTCGGCGTCATCTGCGAATATGAATAAATCAGGGGCGGAGGAGTCTTACAGACCGGGGCAATTACCGAAGAATTCGTTCGACTCATTCGAAATCAATGTAGCGAGGCGTGCGAGGGTCAGCAGACGCGTTTCGCTCCAGCCTTGATTGCTCTCAATCTTCTCCAATCTCGCGGGCTGCCTGCGACGCCGACTGCGTTCTCGGCCTCGCCTCGATCGCCTAATAGAAATTTAAGCCCCGCCGCTGCCTCGAGTCTTTAAGAGCAAGCTCCCGTCTACGTTGAGCTTCCTTTCGAGAGGCTTACTTTTTGCTTCTTTCGAGGAGCGCTCTGCTCCGCTGGCGCGTGCCTTGGGAGTGAGGAAAATTAGTCGTTAACCGCTTGAGAATGGGTTTTTCATTGCTTAGGAATCTGGCAGTCCCGACGGGTTCAACAAATGCTTTTTCTATATATGTATATATAGTATATTACTATTGTCATTACAATGGTAATATTACTTTTCATTTTTAAAAATACATTTTAATGTATAAGTTTGCTTCTTGATTTAACGTTATAATTTAGATTTGGCTACAGGAGAATGATTTTACTTTTTCAACTATTAGAAAGTTACAAACGATGAATTGTAATTTCTAAACTACGTAACAGAAAAACGATTAATATTTATGTGATTATTATTAAACTCCATTAATATTCATTCGCTAATGTGGAATTTTAAATGAATTCATTAAAAATTAATCCACTGACATAAATAATTCCTATGAATCCATATTCTATCCAGCTATCCAGATATAAATCACTTTGAATTTAATTATTAGCTTTCTAATTTTTTGAATTTCGTCGCTGTTAATTAATCTAGTACGATTAATATTAACATGCACCAATTTAAATTAAAAAATTTGTAATTATTATAAGTCAAACTGCAAATTATCAAGTTTCTATGTATAATTAATTAGTGATTTTAATATAGAGTTCTCGATAATTTAATTTAACTCATCTCTGAATAATGCATATTATAGCAAGACTGCGATCTGAACCCCAAATGAGCTAACGTGCCAAAATAAATCAATGCATATTCATTCGAGCACAAATCTGCAGAGCATTGCACATGACAATAGCCTCGCTGCATTCCAGCTGGGAGTACTTAGCAGCTGCGCGCCGGTCGAAAAAATCCGCTCTCCTTGGACTGCAGAAAACTATTGCAATCGGCCGCTCGCAATGTCAATCAGAGAGTAAGTCCGAGCTGAATCGCGCGTAGGACGAGAGTGCTTCATGAAGCGCCTCGGGTAATCGTCCTCATTACCGTTATTGCCCATTGTCGACAGTTTCGAGCGCTGACTCAATTTCGCCAAGCGCCGTCTGCGCAACAGCACGCGACCGAAAATCATCCCCCTTTTCGGAAATTAAAACCCTTTTTCGGCTTCGCCGTGGCTGCATTGCGAGATCTTTTTGAGCCTCGAGGTTTTTTTGTAGCTGTTATGACGGTTTTTACGAGAAACGAAGATTCGAAAAAAAATTTGAGGAGGAATAAATTAAATGTGTTTACCAATTTTGATGAAAATCAACAACGGCGGTATCTTTTACATGTATAATTTTAGAATATGAAATGTTAGACTTTGCTAATAGTAAAAAATGAATGCTTAAAGCCAGGCAGCGAGTGCAATTACACTTAAAAGTGGTTGCGATAAAGAGGCCCTGTTAACTCTCTCAATTTCATGAAAACGGGTATTGAGGTATTCAGTCCAGGGCAATCAGCAGTAAAATCGTCGGCGTTTCCGGCAGACTAAATGAAAATCGCGCCGATCGACAAATTACACGGTTGTCGCGCTTCCGAGCAGCAGATACTCTCCCTCCTTTCTCCTTTGCAAGAGCGATATTATTTCGGCTCCCGATCTTACGTTGTGGGGCGTTTCACCTCCTCTCCTGCATAAACGAGGGACTATACTCCGTCCCTCTGTCTCTTTGGTCTCTCGGCGCAGTGCTCCTCTATATTTAGCCCGCGTCGTCTTCACCCTCCGCTTTCGTGTATATAGAGCTGAAGATTCTATTAGTTGTACAGTCCATTTGGTAATCCATTCGAGCGAGAAATAGCTTTTTCTGGAAGATTTAAATTAATTTTTTAGGGCTCTATTTTACTGCCACCGTTGACATAATTATGTTTGTACAGAGAAGTGTAATGGAGGTGGCTTCATTTATAAAGGCTCGACATTTTTTCGGATTTCTTTTAAAATTATATTCTAAATCCAAAATGCTTATTTTATTAGTCTAAAACGGATTCTCGCCGCAATTTTTAAAATATTAACTTGACATTTGCATATTCAATTTGCATAAGACGGGAAAAAGAATGCTTTAAATTCCTACGATCGTCTTCAGTTGTGGTAAAGCTCTTCAACAGAAGCACAGCGGTTGCCGCAAATTTTACTTCCCAGAGTTTTTCTCATCGGCTGTACAGGGTTTTGGCCTGGTGGAAAGAGCGGCTAGGCATGAAAAAAGGGGGCACCTGTGGCTTTGTGTACCCTCTCAGACGCGAAGACCTGTTGCGCGCATGCACGTGGGACTGCTTCGCCCCCTCGAACTCTATAGCCTCCACCTACGAGCAGCTGCAGCTCCAAGGAGGCAAGATTTTTCTCCTCGGCTTCTTTCGGCCTTTTTCGAGCCCGCGGAAATCGTTTGCTTTTCGAGGGAATTGCTTTAGGCATAATGAGTCTATTAAAAATGGAGCGATCGTGAGGTTACAATGGTGAGGAGCCAAGGGAATTACGGATCATTGTATGAATTTTTCTTTTTTTTTTTATCAAATTTGCTTTGATGTTTTCGCATCGGTCGATTTTAGGGGTTTTAAAAGCTACACGTACGGTCGCAATGAGCATGAAAAATTACGACTGTAATATGACCCCACCTTGGTTTGTCAAGAGCGAGAGGGGATAGAGCTCTTTTCTCAAGTGAATGGTAAACCGAAGGGCAGAAGATGATGGTACCTGCTTTTACGAAACCTTTTTCACGGAAAGGAGGAGTAACGCTGATGGATGAATCTTTTTTGTGAAAGAGAAGTGCTTTTGACGAAATCTTTGAAATCACTTCTGATTCATTGGGCCTTTTTTATGGGCGCTGAAAAATTGATTTTTGAGGCGTAACGCGTTGTTTATTAATTTATTTGCAATTATAATATTACTTTAGGCTTTGAATTTTATTTTGTAAAAGTATATAATAAATAGTCAATTTAAAGATTCAATTTCTTGTATCTGTAAAGTTGACGTTTTTACAAGATACTATTATGATTAAATTACTACTTTGAGAAAATTATGGTTTGAAGAAACTGCCAAAAATTCATGAAATTAATTAGTACTAACAGTGTCATCTCTACAAAGAATACACAGTTATCAAAACAGAATCATAAAAGTTTTTATGCATTAACTACCTAAGGTAAAGCTTGAATCCTATAAGAGACAAAATCTTCCAAATCCTCATAATCTAATGAAGGACATCCGCGAAAAAAAGTTCCGAAAAATAGGTTGACTCGGTCAGTGGCACGGTCACGTCCGAAACGCAGACAGCAGTAGGAACTCGGCCCTCTCGGATTCTTTTTAAGCAGAATAAATTGACTTAAAAAGAATTCATTTGGGATAGTTTTGCCGTCTGGGTCGTTTCTAAAATTGTGAGGCCTGCAGGTACCCATATTACGCGTGCAGCTTCGCGCAGCGCCCAACAATTCTCTTCATTGGCTCGTACTTCGCTTCCTCAAGGAAGAGGAGCATGCTGAGATAAAGAGAGAGAGAGGGCATCATTTGCACACTGATTGCCACGGGGATGTTGGACGGTTGAGGATATTATGCATGCGAGGGAAATGCGCGCTGAGAGCGAATGAGATAAGAGACGTTTTCGGAGCGATTCTTTAGCTTGGATGCCAAGCTTTTTCTTTGCCCGAGTTTATAATGCTTTTGGAAAGGATGTCATTTGAGATTTGAATGAGAAGTGCCACCTCGTTAATGCGAAATTCTTGGAAAAGATTATACATTTTTTTTCAAATTAATGAGTTTATACTTTTCTATTGTATGATTTGTATGTATAAAAGAAGAAATAAATAAATAAATAAATGAATAAATTAGCAATAATGCATCCTACCGCATACAAATAACACTAATATCTAAACTTATAAATTCAATGGAAACTCAATACTCGAAAGAAACAATGCACAAACAAAACCGACTCCTTCATTTAAGCCAGAATAAAACCATAAAGAAAAATGATAATTAAGGCATTGGTGCATACCTCTCTCTGGTTGCTCACGGCGCCGTGAAAGTGTATCGAGTTTCAAAAACGGACTCGGCAATGCGTCGCCTACCGAGATTTGACAGCCTGTCGCACCGCCACGATAATATAAGGAAATCACGCAGCATCGCCAGCCAGTGAAAGTCTCCGGCTGGCGGAGCTGCAATTATGCGTCGATGGAAATTCGGGCAGTCTGCGCCGGACAGGAAAATTCTTTTACCATCAGTGACTCGCTTTTTGTCGGTGTTGATCGATGGACTGCTCGATGGATTTTTTGCTATAAAGCGCTTGTGGACGCACGAGTTTTTTGCCGCTCGATGTGTATTACACCAAAAGCGATGATTTATTTTCGGAACGTAATTTTATGCATTATTTCAATACAGGTAAGACCATTGCATTTATGTATTTATGTCATATAAAAATAGTTGTTTCTGAATGTTATTTAAGGTGCTTGTCAATGCATTTTTTTAATTTTAAATAACTGTTCACCATATAATATGCGTGAAAAATAAATACAACAGTAATTTAAAAAGTATAATTTACTATATTTAATTGAAAAAAAATAAAGATGAAAAGACTCTTGTAAACAATTTATCGATAAAAAATTAAAAATCTATCTCAAAATTTTTCTCGAATGAAGTACTTTTCAAAAGAATCAAATTATGCTGCTAAACATACACAGAAGTATAAATGATATTTTCAGTTAACGTTATAAAAATGATTACGTTAAAAATGACAATTTTATTATAAATATATTATATAAGCCTAAAGTGTAAAATGAAAAAATAGAGGTAAAATTTGACAACCTGAGCTCGTAATTCTACACCAGCGTTTTGGTTAGTCAAGGGAGAATTTTTGAGGGGACATATTTTTTCATCCTCATTCGTTACGGCATCGAAGGACTAATGACAGTCGTTTGGAAAGTCAAGTTACAATAGATTAGAGAGTGTTAGTATTGCCTTTTTCTTGGAAAGAGGCTCGGAAGAGATAAGGGTGGCGACTGGAAATGGAACACCAAAATATTCAGGGTTGTATTAATGATGCTTAGACGCATTTATTAATGGATTTTAGGGCAAACAGTGCTGTATTTTGAAACGACTTCAGTGCAAAATATATCATCCTGTCAAAAGTTAAGCCGGGTTGATTATGTATACTTGTTATGAAAGATAAAAGGTTGAAAGCCTAGTAAATTGTACATGCATTTGTGCAATTAGAATTAGAAGATTATAGTACAATTAGAAAGTAAAATTGAGAAAACAAGATCTTTTTATTTTATTGGCAAAAAATAAAAGTTGCCATAGAAAGTTTCGAAAAGGGAAAAAATTTACTTGGATATTATAAAAGTGCTTCGAATATATTTCAATATACTTCTCATGCGATCCTTTGGAATTTCCAGGTTCCTTTCGCACGAAATTAAAATGAGTTCATCGAAGGTATCATTGATCCACATTAGAAGCCGTATGGAAGCTCGTTGAGCCGGACTGTCATCAGGAATGCGGTAAGTTTTGACAAACTAGAAGCTTTACGTTTTCCACGGTTAATTTTTTAATTATAGCTGGTAAAACTATTTAACCAAAACATATTTTTTATATACTATTTATTTTGAAATATAGTATTAAGTTTTTGACATTTGAATATATAAATTGCAAGCTAAGCAATTTTATATAACTCGAAAAATTCAGAAATTAAGAAAAAATATACATATACGAAAATGTGAAATTTGATAGAATTAGCCGATACAAAATTAATATGAAAAACTCATTTTAAAATTCTATAAACAAGTTTCTCTTACATTAGAGATTACATAAATTTCTTTGTCAGTGCACAACCTCAAGAATTCTGTTCTGTAGGACAGCCTGTTGAATTAAAAAAGATGTAACAAGCTGGCTAATGCTTTCGACTCTCCTGGCTCGTGAATCGAAAGTAACACTTGCAAAGCAATTAAATCCTAACGATCGAATTCTCATTCTGCGATCGTTGCCTCGTCAGTCCGATGGCCTTCCAGGAAATCGATCCCCGACGATACCCACCACGAGGCGCGTACAAGCGTAACTTTCTTCATTAGGCTTCTTTATGCTCGACCTTATGCTTATAAAACTCCGAGCTATGCGCATAAAATCCTTTATTACTGCGGTCGAAATGTGTGTGGAAGCCGAATGAATAAAAAATTGTCAAGATTTTTGTTAGGAAACGTCATTTCGCAATAATAATACTTCCGTTTGAAATTTCATTAGACGCGGAACGCTACGTCGTTATTCTTGGCTCTGCTTCTTACGACTGGACATACACTATACGATTCCACATCTGCATCGAAGGATGTTTTATGCATAGAAAATTCAGGGCTACATCTGCGAATGTAAATTAGCTCTTCCTCGTCATACTCGAGAGGGTTTTTCTTGCGCGACCTGTTCATAAATGCCCGGGACGCATACTTCGGCAAATGGTAATTACACGCTCGCTTTTGTGGGAGCAATTTTTCTGAAAACTGAAGCATCCTTCGCTTGCAGTGAACATATTCAGTTATTCGCAGCGGACTTTTAAATTATGCGGAAGGAGATCTGACCAAATTATTTTAAGGAAAACTTTTAATAAGTGTCTTGGAGACGATGTAAAAATTACTTTAATAATTTTACAAACGCGTAATAAGATTTAAGGGCACAGAAAATGTGCTATCTTCTTATAGGTTTTTAATATGTTAAGGAAATTTTCCAAGTATTTAGAAATCCTTTATAAACTCAAAAATATAATCTTTCAAAGTAATAAAAGGCGCGTTAAAAGCGTGCTCAAGAAAAGATGTATTTTATAAAAATTATTTCGATTTTTCTTGACCTTTAATAAAATTCTGAAACACAAACCTGTTTCAAATATAATACTCTTGAAGTAGCTTTCAAGTAAGCCAAAAAATATAACTTTGATACTCGAGGATTAATGTTGAGCAAACTACTGTAAAACGAGTTAAATAAACGATTCGACCGAGACTTTCTCCTGCCCAACGTACTCTCGCAGCTTCCATCAAAAGCGGAGGAATTCTATCTCAGCTCTCGCGATAAATGGAAGCAGCGGCACGATACATTAGCCGGTGAAAAATCACCGAAAACAAGGCTTTTCCTTATCTCCCGACACTCGGCCACGACATAAATATGGAGCCAGAGAGGCGCGGAGAAGCTGCGAATCCTCTCGTGAACATATAATATTTCTCGAGATCGCCGTCGGGGACGACGAAAACGCGCATAAGCGGCGATCCGCCCACATATGGGCAAGCGGAGAGGGACTCTCCGACCACTGGGACATAAATTTGGAAAGGAGAAACCGGTAGGACGGCCCCGCTCTTTCTTTTCTCTCGCTTTCGATCCCCTCCAAGGTTTCTCTCTGGATGCATTTCGGCCCGACAGCGACCTTATGAGCTCGGCAAAATATGCTTTTTCAACAATCTCAGCCTGTGGATCCGAGATATTTCAATTAAGCATGCATGAATTTTTCTCCTGCTCTCCTGCACCATTCGCGTATTTTGCTTCTCTTAACAATCGAGTCGCTTCTTTTTCCGAAAATTCCAATAAAACTTGCAATTTTAGAAATTATTCGCCGGATAGTATTTGTTTGTACAAATATACTTTATCGTTACATTAGAATAATAATAAAATTTACACTTAGCTAAAGCTTTCTTTTTGAAGTCAAAAAGAAAAATCTGTTGATTTAAAAGAAGGAACGATCGTAGAAGAATTGAATTGAAATAAAAAATAAGTGTAGAAAAAGATTTGAATCCCAACTGTATAAGCGATGCAGTCCGAGACGTCGGTTAACCCTCGCTGCGGGGATGCGCCGTTCCGGCTGTAGCTTTTTCATATGCGCCGTGCCTTTCGCCGGCCCTTTCAATTTATCAGTGACAGACCGGGGAGCTTTTTGTCAAAGCGACAGTCTCCGGGCTTTCGTGATTTTTTCCCCTCTGTTTGGGGATTTAAGCCGGGAGAAAGAGCTCCACTCCTTTTCGGGCTCTTTGTTGCCGCGAAGGCGAATCAAATATTTTCTCCTTCGATCGGCCCGCGCCGGTAGCAGCTTTTATCCCGAACTCAATCCTGCTGGAAACTTAAAAACACGATTCGACCCTCACCTTCGACTTTTATATCAAATTTATTATAAAATGTCTATATGTACGAAGAAATATCCTCTTTTACGCTGCTTTTAAAATCTTTATATACAAACGGGAATAATAACAAAGTGATTATGATTGAAATCTTTTTTATTTTCTACCCTTGAAGCGAGTATAAAACTTTCACGAATTTTTAAAGAAAATTACTTTTATTTTTATATTCAGAGTATTTATTTTTATATTCTGTTTGGTTACCGCGAAAGATGTAATATGTGATATTTGAAATTTAATAGCATTATTTTAAAATTGCTTGATGATATTATGATCTATACATCTGTAGACCACTCCTTTAATCTGCATTAAAAGAAAAACATGAATAATTTTAAGAATTGCTTTAATTCTTCACTAATCTACCTCTATCAACTTTCTTGTTCCTGACGTAGCATAGGAAAACAATACCTCCAATATAATACAGAGTCTTTGAAGGCGGCAGGTATAATAGCCTCGGCTGTTAATGAAAAGACAAAAGGGCAGTTTAAGGATTATATTTATAACGTTTTCGCGCTATTTTCTTCGGGCCTCTTGCACGGGTTTCTACAAAATAGCGCAGGTGACTTTGGCCTTTTTTTGTCTGCGTCACTGGGAAGAATGCTCTTGCAGTTCTGAAATAATGGGGACGATAGCGGACACTTTTCCATGAATGGAGGTACTCAAACATATCGAGCATCTGTAATGAGGCTCTTCTGTGTCGAGAGGAATAGAAGCTGGAAAAGCGCTTTGCTTTGTTATTGCATTAAGTAGCCCATTGTTCCTGAATGTCAGCAAAATTTTAGGTAATAAAAGCAAGGGTCTATTGTTTTAACGCTTTTCTGGATCATTTAACCCTTGTAAGATTAGCGAGAAATAAAGAAGTATTTACATCAAATAATAGACATTTAATTGTTTTTTTTTCTTGTAAATTATTTATAAAATAATACATTAAAGGCAAGAATTAAAAATGTACTTAAAACTTAAAAATGTACTTAATGACACAATATAAGAAATCATACTACACCATCTTGCTTTTATCTCAATAAACGAATCCGCAAAAACGTAATTTCTATATACACTGAACTTTAAAGCCTACACATTCTCTAAGATTTGCAGTATGATTTGCGAATCCCCGTTAAATCGACCTCCATTAAATCTTGCCGAAAAAGATCGATTTCAAAAAACGGTCCACACGTTACGTGCCTTCTGAGAAAATACGTTCGCCGGGTAAAAAAGTGTTCTTCTCGGTACGGCAAGCCTGCGCCAAAAGCCGCACAATATAATCTTTCGGCGCTTGGGTCTCGTTTTCGCATATAGTATCGAATTCCGCGAAAGCCCTCGATGACTTTGCTTTTCGTCGTCACGTCGGAAAGAAGGAAGGGTTCCTTTGCCTTTCTTTCCTCCGGTGTCTTAATAACGGTCGCCGAGCGGCGCCGCCTCTCCCGGCGTTTGTGGTGGGGCGTCAATTCCTCGCTGCTAAATTTATATGAAAATTCCGAGTAGGAACTAGCTTCTTGCCGGCGATTTGTAGGTGTCAGATATTCAACGAGCGTTCAGGCTCCAAATTTTAAGCACTTTGAAATTATGTAAAAATATTGAAATTTTCTAAGCTAGAAAGAAAATGAAAAAGAGGACGCTGTAAAACGATATCCTTGTGCAGAGAGTAGACGCAAAGCAAGAAAAATAGCATAATGGTCCGCTTTCCACAAAGAATTTTCAGTCCTAGCACGAGCAAGATTACGCAGAGTACGCGGCGTGAACTCGTTTCCACTAGATAAAACTGCGGAAGATAATACGCCGAGGCAGGCGGCATATCGGGTTTCATCCCGGGCCCGATAACCCGCACAAAAACAGCCCTGAAACAAACACACGCACGACCCCGAAGCCGCAGATAAACTTGAATTCCACAGGATGCGGCCAACAGCTGATAATCCGCGCAACTCATTTTTCGTGCGGCTAACCGGAGCGATTGCAAAATAGAGCAGCTAGTTCCGCGCAGCCTTTCTCTTTTTCGCGCGCTAGAAAGCAAGCTCAGATAAGGCCGCTTTTTTCGCCGGCCCGTTTCTATGCGGAACGGTACTGCGCCCGTTGGCACAGAGGAGAAAACGGGTATTATGCACTGATTTGTGCGACGATTTCGGAGCTTTACAGGCTTGGCTTGCCGGCGACAAAAAAGACTGCCGTAAATCGCGGCAAAAATAGCACGAATTAATAGAAAGTACGGAGTAGAGCCGGCTTTTATGATTAAAGGGTTCGGTTTGCCTTGATGATTTAATTACTCAAAACGTTTTTTTTCTGCTGCATATTAATTTTACTGCTCTGGTCGCCATTATTTATTGAGCCGATTATAAAACCTGATTTTCTCAACTTTTTTTTCGTATTGTAGATATGAAACTGGCGTTTTCCTAATGAAATCATCTACAAGTCACTAAAGCTGCCTTTAACGTATATGTCATTTTTTTCATCATAATTTCTTTTACATTAAAATTACAAAGTATAATTCTTTACTAAAAATGATTGCGCGAAGCATTATTATGAAAGTTGTATAAAAAAAGTTATTTATTCTGCAGAAATCCATTAAAAAAGAAGAACCTTGAAAAAATGTAACTAGACTACGTCGCATAATTCCTACTCGCGTATCTAAGCTCGCGAATCTAAGCTGCCAACCGCTTTTTCAGAAAAGACTCGACTATTAAAATGTAAATTAAACTCGTCCATAAAAAGTACAAGAAACCATTAGACCGTACCTCAGCCATAACCGTTTATCTGCGTCGCAGCGCAACTATTCTATCTGCCCCGCTATTCGTTGGCTCACAAAGTGCTCCCGCGGGGGGTTGTGCAAGCCAAAAGCAAAAAAATCCGCCTGCGCGTTTGGCAGTCGCGATTAGCCTGCTGCGATAATACGCACGACTCGGACCACCGAGCAGCGATGGAGTAAGCAATCCTCCGTCAGCCAGCCAAGCCGACGCGAATCATCAACTCGATAAGTGAACTCTTGGCTATAGCTTTTCCTTCTGCCAATGGGAAAAGTTTGATGCTCAGAGAGACTGGCAGTTTAGCCATGAACTATTTTTCTTCTCTCGCGGTGTAAATGTATATTAAAAGCTGTTTTTCTGGCTGCATTCAAATTTCATTTTACAGCAAAACACTATATTGTTTTTAGGATGCAAGTAATAAATAGATTCAGGAAATGACATGGTGCAATTTAAAAAAGGTGGATTGTTTAAAAATTCTTTAAACGTTACACTTTAATTGAAGAGGGATTTCAGTGTAAAAAGTAAAAAGGAGCTAAAAGTATTTGATTATAAATCGAAGTACGTAAAAGTCTGAACGCTACTCGCGTCCTCGTTATACACAAGAAAACAATTTTTGTCCTCGTAGCCTTGAAGAATGAACTCCTCCCAACGGCGCCTACCTCCATCCAGCTACCTAAAGAAATGACAAAAGCCATAAACTCGATGAATTCCCGTTAGGCCTCGTGCCACAAAGAACTCGCGCCATAGAACCACCTATAATGATGATGTGCACGCTTCGCGCCAAAAAGGAGCATCGCCCATACTTTTTTCGCCTTCCACGTGGGAGGTGCGTTGTTCGCCTCGCGCAAAAAGGACGCGCGGTTGCATGTGTATCGGCCGCTCCCATGTGCCCGGTTAAATTATGCAAACGCCGGGATCGCTCAACTGGAACACCCCGCGAGAAAGCTGCCCTGTTCTGGCGGTGACACTGTCGGCGAAAACGCGATTTCTAAACGGAAATCGATGGAGGGGCCGAGTTTTCGCGCGTGAAAGCTCGGCTTCGATGGCATAGGGCTTATCAGTGATTTTTATTTTTCATCTTGCTTTGCACGTTACTTTCTTTACTAATACCTTTTATTACATATATAATGTCTTTATAAAATTAAAATTTCTAGTCCTCTGGTAGATTTCCCAGCTTCAAAAATTCCCAGGAAAAAAGTTAGTAGATAAGTCCCGCGGCTTTTTAATAGGTCGCGATGAAACGTTTTTTGCTCTCTCATAAGGAAAGCTTTGGAACGGTGAAATTTTTCGATTCTCATATTTTGACGTAGAAGCACATTTTTAGGTTTAGAGAGTCCAAGAAAGTAGTTTCTAAAAAATGTCCAGATGTATGTACGTATGCATGTAACTTGCCCCTTAACTACTTTTCAACGACGCCGTGCATTCGCTTCAAATTTCGCACACAAGTTTCATTTAATTTCAAATAAAAAATGTGTTTTTTAAATTATCAATTGCTCTGAGAAAATTTCAAGCATTTCTATGTCCAACGATTACGGAAGTAAAAATGCTTTAATTTAATAAAAGAATTATTTTTTTGTAAGGTCTGACCTCTCCCACTATACTTATATTTCGATTTTACCTAACATGTTCTTAATTTTTTGAATATCTGTATCTTATTGAATAATCGGTCTTTTTCAATGATCAATCACTTATTTTTTTCGTCTTTAACTAAATTTTCAAAATGAAAAAGATATATTGCCATCAGTTCAGGCCACCTTATTTGTAGGTTGAGATGCACGGAATTATCGGGAGTGCGAGTTAGAGGAGTACTGATACCGTTTCCTAGGTAAGAAATGTTTCCATTCTTTAGCATATTGAATATGTTCTATACAAAACGGTTTTGTTAAAATTTACTAGCTAAAGAAACTTATGTCTTACATAATTTAATTTAATATTCGTTAAAAAGAATATATCAGATCAAAACTGTACAGTGATTAATGTTCCTCTTTAAGATCGCTTGTATTTATAATTAGAGCGGAAGAG
The DNA here is from genome assembly GCA_035582935.1 of Ormyrus thymus. Classification (NCBI taxonomy): domain Eukaryota; kingdom Metazoa; phylum Arthropoda; class Insecta; order Hymenoptera; family Ormyridae; genus Ormyrus; species Ormyrus thymus. Next base: position 11,623 of record JAWWEM010005854.1, on the reverse strand, counting down.
AGAAACAAGAAAAATATTGAAACGCAGCGGGAAGTACTGTGAAAGGGCGAAACCTTACGAATTAAATTATCTTAAAATGAGATGAAGGCTTTGTAATAAGAACAAGTATTGAAATTTTGCTTGTAATCCAAAGATTTTATTTTTCTTTTAAAGCCTCTTAAAATTATTATTTTTTTTCGTTGCACTATCAATATAAATTGTTTTTCTTGACAATGTCTGTAATAAATAAGTCTTCCAATATTTACAATTCATTAATCGAACATGCACATACCTTTCAAATGAATGATATGCCTATTTTATATGATTGCTTCACTTAAGACTATAACGAACTAAAAGATTGACAAGTATTATAATGCTCAAGCTTTAAACTTTACATTTATGAAGTAATTGTGCACGTTATGGAGCAATCGTTAATCGAACGTCGATCAAAAATCAAAGTGCATTTACCTCCGTCGTGTATATCCCTATTTTACAGCTCACAAAACGTTTAAACATTTAATCTAAAGCACAAAACATTTGCTTACATTCCTTTTACTCCGAGCAGAAAGTAGCAGCAAACTATACCTGTCCTCCAAGGCATTGTATTATCTCGAATTCCAGCGGCGAAGAAAAATTGGCGTTCGCCTCGCAACAGCGATATTAAACAAACATCATTATACGAAGCAAAATAAAACCTGACGAGTTTATCTGGTTTATAATAAGCGTCCTCTCGTACGCATCTCATGCCGGATACGCTTAATTTTTCGAGCCTGCCGGCATTAGTAATCCGAGCAAGGCGGAGGCTATTCTCCGCTTCGGTGCGTTTGCGCACACAATGCGACTCGTCGCGCCTGCACACATGGGTGTGTAAGTCTGTACACACTTGGCTCGCGCTCGATAATATGCTTGATCAGTGCGAACGCAAAGATAAATCTCGACGCGCTCTTCTTTTTCTGATGGCCCTACCCTTCTGCAGAGAGAGAAAGAGGCTTAACTCGATCGGCTGCTAAACTGGTGTCCTTCTGCGCCAAGACCAACGAAGACGATAGCAATGGTGCGCGCATATCTAAGGCCTTTATTTTGCTAGCTTATCTGGAGCCAGGTTAGGATAAGAAAGAGAGAGAGAGAGAGAGAGAGAGCACAATAGATATATACTTGCACGCTTGAACGTAGCTTTCTTCCTTGTGAGCGTAAAAGAACGCTGATATTCAGTTTTATCTTCCAGATTTTTGCAGACATTTAATTGGTAAATTAGTATTCTATTTAGTTAAATGATTATTTGATAAATGATATTCATTTTACTTTAATAGGTGTTTTCCTCTACGACTACGGGTATACTTGAAGGAAGGTTCAACATACAAGTACTGCGCAGTCGGACACTTTAAGGGTTACGAGTCATATCGCACAGTTACCGCAAGAACTTGTTTTGGATCCTCCTTCGCAAACTTTACTGAGCAGTCTACAGTGACTCATACGCTTAGAAGAATAAAAATGCTATCCCTTAGAAAGATTAGAGGCAGAAAACAGTAAGAGTAAACTAAACGGCAGGCAGCTGAAAAATTTGTGCAGCACTCCTTCTACCCGAGTGCCTTATACGAGGCCGGAAACGCATCTTCGTAGGCTGCATCGGGGCTCTCTCGCGAGCGATATCGGTTTCGAGCTGCAGAGCCTCGCTCCGGGCGAGCGGAGAGCGGCGAGAACCGGATCGGGATATATAATAACCGTGTTTTTGCCTCGACACGAGCGAGTTTCTTTTAGTCCGACGATTTTATACACACGCGCCCGTAGGTGTGTATCGCGCGCGCGACTTACACGTTATAATCTGCCTCGTAACAGGAGCAAACAGGGCGCAGGAGCAGAAAGCGTCTGCTCAAATATGAGACGGGAGAAGGATCGACCTTGGAAATAGAGAGGCGCCGGAACGCGCCGGAAGGTTGATAAGCTTTTGCCTGGATTTCGTCGACTTTTTCCGAGTCGCGGATTGCTTGATGCAGCGAGGAAAGTGAACTTTAAAAAAATCTTTTTTTTACTCATTTTATTTCTCTAATTTTAGCTGGTTAACGAATGCAGGAAGTACAAATCACGACTTGAAATATTCGTAATGGTAAGCTAGCCTATTATCTGTAGTTTTATCTTTTTTGAGAAGCTGACGAGTCACTTGAAAGAATGTTAGTGCAAAGATAAATAGTGAACAAATAATGTTGCGTGATAATTTAATATTTTACAAATCCTTACGAAATTTAATTTTCATCTAATTTATTTGATATATTGAATTATTTACAAATAAAAATAAGAAAAAGAATTTCATAAATAATCTAGTTTGTTTATTCATAAATCCTAATTCTAAATTCTCAATTAGCATAAAGACTTTTATTTATTTATTTACAATAAATTGTAGGACGAGGTAACCTGCAGTGAGAAATACTAGTCGATTTATCTCGAAACAGAAAGACTTTTATCATAAATTCAAAATAAATGACATCCATCCATTAAGAGTTTTTAAGCTCGCGCAGATCGGATATACACGATTTCTCTATTAAGGTGAAAAAAGTAAGAAGATAAAGCCACTCGAACGAATGCGTGATCAACTAATGCACGCTCCAGCCAAGAAAAAGAGCAAACAAAATGCAGCTGCCTCCTAAAGTTTTCCAACCTCTTGCACCGAGCGGACCATCCGCGCAGATTCGACTGGCGAAAAAGGAAAAGCTGGGAAGGCGTTGTAATCGGGGGCAGAGAGGCGCCGAACGATCGGAGCCAGGGATAAGCGGCCCCCACAGAAGGTGACTCTCGAAGCTGGAGTCGCTTTCAAGGCTGCAGCTCGCCGAAAAGTGCACGTCATCCCCGCGAGGGGAAGTGTGGCGAAGGCAAGCCTGCATTATGCATGAACGCGCCTCCCTTTTCGCCTTTCGGCGATCGTTAAAATCGGAACGCGTCGAAGAGGACCGTCGCTGCGAGCTGCACCCGAGGCGAGCTTAATATGCGAGACGGTGTCTTCGGGAGCAGAGGAGAGGAGGACCCGTTGAGGCTGAGGCAACATGGCTTTTTTCAGCTACGAGCTGTCATTGTCTGAATGGTAAGCGAGAAAATGACATTTTTCGGAATTTATTAAGCACGGATAAGACGCTTTTCCATGCTGAGCAGTTCGTAATCTTGATATTGACACGAAAATCGTGCTTCCGGCACAACAAGATATATTTAAAATTTATTTTAGTAGTAAAAACATTTTTTAAATAGCTGCAGAAAAAGCTTATTGCTATTTATTTTCGTAGATCGTTAAGTGAACGTACGCATGCAGAGAAAAGAGATGCATCATCCATTTAATTTACGAGTAAAAAGTAACACTGTTTGTGTCTTAAACGTGTTAAGTCATCACGATCGATCAGGCAAAAAATTTCATCAGCTTTTTCGAAATTCTTAATTATAAGTTTTTGTAGCATCTTGATTTACTTTTTAGAGCAATAAAATATCTTGAAAGCAGTAAAGTTATTGAAAAGAAAAACATTCCGAAGAAATTTTCTGAAACACAATCCCCAATTGCATACAAAAGAATCGCTAATGCCTAAAACAAAGAAAAGATCATATCGGCAGTCTTCGAAGGACTGAAGTCGTCTTTAGTGACACAATCTAACATCGGGGCATTTCGGATCTTTCGTCCCTGTTATACAGATAGTCCCTAAGCGAGAGAGCACTTTGGAGTCACAAATTGCTCCGACCTCGATTACGATCCAAGTCGATCATTTAAGGACTTTCTTCACCCTGGCCCTTAATCGCCGCGAGAGTGCATAATGCATATATTTAGCCCGAAAACAGTGTCGGAGCTGAAAAGCTGTGATTAAATGAAATTTCGCTTCTTCGGAAGGACGAGGATCGCGCTCTTTATAGAGTCATTATTGGGGGAAACGAAGATGTTTTATTGAGAGCGTGTATAAATTTTTAAGCCACCTTACTTGCTAAGATTACGTACGCTACTCTTTGCAAGTTGTGTCGCGGACAGGACCCGAACTCCGTAAAGGACAGACTCGCGCGTAGGAAGGAACGACCGGAATAGAGTAGCCTGCACACGACGAGGGAGCAAAAGAGAAGGCCAAGATAAGAGAAAGAGCTCTCTTGGACTGAAAACCGGTTGAATTATAATACCGAGAGCGAGGGAGGGGGAGCGCATGCGCTGAGTCAGCACCGCCGCAATGTATATTACATGCATACGCGTTCGCGAGCTGCATACAGAGAGCGAGAGAGCGAGCTCCCTCCGCTGTATCGCTCCATCTCTTCCGCGCTTCGAGCGTCTCCGTCTGTGTCTTCGGAGGAAAAAAAGAGCGCTATCGGCCGATCGAGCGTGAAAATCTTATTTCTCGCGGCGTGCGTCGCGCGCGATCTCCTTTTGCAAAGCCTCTCTCGGGCGCTCGCTTTACCTTCCCCCGCTGCTCGAGCGACTTTGCTTTTTAAGGGTCTGCTTGTCAATTCGCTTGGCGCTTCGATGAATTTTCGTTGTCGAGCTGGAAAAACTGCCCATTCGTTTTGTAAGACTGCAGTTTCTTGCGCACTTTTACTCGCAACGCTTATCGTCCTGGACGTCTTGTCAAAGTCTCTGCTGAATCTAGACCTTTAAACCACTTGATAAACGAGAAGAAAAAAGCAGTTTTTTGGAAAGTAGTGGCTGCGTGCATAAAGCACCGTTCTCCAAAAGAAATAGCGAGAAGGCAGGCAAAGGAAAAGTAAATAATGAACTTTTTCATCGATTCCAGTCTCGCATGTATGATAGGCACTGAAAACTGGGCATGCCAAGTCTGGCAAGGAGCGCGATCGGCACTGCGCGGTCGGCATTGGGCAACCGGGAAACTGGAAAGGTCAGCCTGGAGCTCGAGCGAATAATAGATTTACGGCCGGGGCGCGAAAGCAGAGGACGCGCAAAAGCTGAAAGTCGGAGCAGCAACGCCCAGGTCATAACTCGGCTGCTCGTACAAGCGTAGGTAGGATCTGCGGCGACATTGGCGGAGGCGGCGCGTGGGTGCGGCTCGAGCCATTGTTGCTGGTCGGGGCGAGAAAGGGAGCAAAAAGCGCGTGCATATTCCATTGTACGCAGATGCGGCCCCGGAGCTGCAACCCCCATTGTTTATGCGCGCTCGCTCGCGGATCAAATTTATGCAGGCCTCTCTATATTTCTCCCACTTTTCTCTATACGCTTTCTGTCGTCTGCCGTTATTATTTGCCTCTTTTTTCGACGATCAGTTAAAAGGAAGAAAGAGCCGAAGAGGGAGTCCATTAGCGTGGATTTTTATCGAAATAACCCAGCCGAGCGCGAGATGTCCTTGTTCGGAGGAGAGGACTTGCGAGGCTCTTACTTCTGCCAGTATTATCTGCGTGAATTCCGCGGAAGCCAACCGGCAGATATTTATGCGGCATTGTGTTGGACTGAAAAGTATTTGCGCAGGCTTGAAAAATATGAGATCTAAAGTTTGATTCTAATTGCGGCTACTCGGAAAAGCTTCCACAAGCATGCAGCAATTAACGATCAAACCGTTTTCGCCCACTGCCTCAAACTCCTTCCAAACGGTCCGCTCGCTTATCTCGATGCAGCCTCACTCTCGCGAGCGACCCGGATCGGCCGTTTCCGCTCTACCTCTCTCTCTCGTGGCCGCGGTGGTCTAGAAAAGCCTGCGTCCTACTAGGCGTGTTCGCCGAGCGAACTTTGCGGACCTATGGGGGCACTGGGATCGGACGGTCACGTTTTCTCGGCCGCGCGAGCAGTTTCCGATTTCTAAGAGCCTCGAGAGCGACTTGCCGACTCGTTATTTCTTTGCGATTGCAAATTGCAGGGACGCAGATCGAGTGCGAGAGGCATTCGTATTAGCAATTCATGATACTGGCAGAGCGATTAATTCCACTAATTAAACCAGAAACTCGTGCATATTTATTTTTCAATTGCCGCTTGAACGACATGATGTTAAACGTTCTTCTTAGCCGTTGGCAGAAAATTTAACGAAAATTCATTATTTAAGAAAATTTCGAATATTAGAATTTAATTGAGGTTTTAACGTTTATAATTAATTATAAATTTAGGAAAGTACCCGAAAAGAGTAATAATAGTTTCGTCCAGCTTATAGAACGTGAGTGTTATAGTGGAATTAGATATCTAGGGATTTGTAGGAATTTTAGCGAAAGGAAATGGTCGTGATACGAGCGTGTCGTGACATCCGTTATTTTCGTATTATACTGAGACAAACGTGGGCTTGTACACGCGGAAATTGCTCTCTCGAAGGATTATTGTTCTTACTTATCGCAGCACTTGGACGTTCAAGATAATGCTTCTGAATTGTTTTACAGTTTTACTCGGAAGATAGATTAATTTTTCTTTAATTTTCTTCAGTAATGTGAAGAAAATTAATGTTTAATGTTTTCTTGCACGAAAAGGCTGAAAGTATATTTTTGCATAATCTATTTAAAAATAATTATTATCTGTAAATGAGATCTTCTGTGCTTGTGACCAAGTTAAAAGCGTTTAAAACATACTGCTGTCACCATTATCAATTAAAGAATGCGCGTTGCAGGATGTTGAAATAAAGATGTTGTGAGTCACCAATAAAAGTTGTAACGAGTAGTATGTACCTGTTAATGATATTTCTTCCTGTTTAAGTACTTTAAAAGAATAAATCCTTAATAAATGAGTTTGAGGAAAATGTGGTTTTTTAAAGAAATTTAGCGAGGCAGAATCAGAAAATTAATGAAATTTCTCGGTTGAAATCTCAATCGTCGGCGTGAAATTTGACACCAGAATCCAGCAGTCAGCAAAACGCCTCATAAAAAAGCAAACCAATCAATTACCAGCCCTCGAGCAAACGAATTCGCCATTTACCTCCGGCAAGAAAAAGCGGCATTGTTCTCGCTTATCGCGGCCGGCCAAAGCAAAGGCAAAAGGAAAAAAGAAGCCGCTCGCGAGAGCAACAAAGAAGGAGGTCCTTTGTGTGCGTCTCGAGTCATTAAAGTCCCTTGCTCTCGGTCGATCCTGCTTCTCTCTTTGCGGTTGGCGGCCGTCAAACCCTCTCGGTCAATCGTCGGCGGAACGGTAGGGTATGACCCCCCGCACGTGGCGTGTCGTATTCTCCGCTCGGCGGCAACAGCAGCACGCTTCTATATTATATTCCCCGTTCAAGGTGATGTCCTCGAGGCTGCGTCTCGGGTGACCAATCGGGACGGACTGATAAATCGCGCGCTGCAGACGGAACCGAGCCGAGGCAGCGCAATAAAGGAGATAGAGAAAAATGATATAGTTGCGCGAGCGGGGGAGGCAGTCGGAAAAAGGAAGGTATGCAAACGGGGAAGAGAGAGGGAGGGGCAGTGCCAGTTGATTAAATTTCACAAATTAGTCGGCAGAGCGGCTCGGGTTACCTGCGCTGCTTTTCTTTTTCTTCGGATCCCCGAGCGCGAGGATTGTATTACCGTGGCAGGACGAAATTTATTTATCGGTAAGTATCCAATGGGCCGTGGCCACAAAGCGGGCGCTCAATCATACGCCGCATAATGCTCTCTATTTCCTTTCTCAAACGTTAGAGCGACGAGGTGCTTTTGTTGGGCCGTTTCGCAGCTGATTCTTAGGGGATTATTAGACGATTACCGCGCCTCTCTGTGCTTCGCCGAATGTAAGGCGAGATAGTGATTAATGGAGCAAGTTTCGATCCGGATTAGACGGGGGCCAAAAGCTTTTATTGTCTTAATTTGTGAGTGAAGAGATGCGAGCGAAGAGTGAGCTAACAGGAGGAGGAGCAATTTTGGCCAGGGTTTCAATTCTTCGCGTATTATCTTCAGTCAAGGATGTATTAATCTTTCCACAAGCTTTTTCATTATCGTAAATTGGATTTATAAATTATCTTCATTAAGTCTATGTGACTTATGAAGCAATCGCACATTACTAAATATCGTACTAAACTAAATAAATCGTATTAAATCCAAGTGGAATTTTTAATATTTTAACGTCATACTCAAAACTATTTAATTTATTTCTCGGATCTACATTTCTTTTCAAAGCTGCAATATTTTCACAACTTTTAATTTCCATATTAGAGATTTCAGATTAAACTTGTAATTAATTTTTCAACATCAAAAACGGTGAAAATAAAGACCAGAAATTTATGACTTGATTGCGGTTTTAACTAATAAATTAGGCCTCCTTCACAAAAACCTTTTCTGCCCAAAATTTTTTATAATTAATAATTATTCCGCTAAAGTATTTAGCGGCGCATAATATAATAAAACGTGCGATTAGCATTTTCGGTATTTTATATAGTCTGAGTCAGCTGAAGTGAGCATTTAAAACTTTATTCTGCCTCTATTGGCGATGAAAAAACACGACTTTAAACTCTTACAACTTTAATATCTTTAAATTTACTAATAATATAAAGTTCTAAAATCTTTCCAACGTTTCTTTTCTGGCTGACTCACTTAAATAATAATTTCAAAAACATTGTTATTAGTTCGCGCAGAAATTCCTCTCGTAAATCTCGGTAGAAAAATACAACTAGCCGAAAGCACCGGTAGACAAGACCGCAACCGATTGTTCAGTCTATTAGGTAAATAAAGAGGACCGGTGCGGCACAAGTAGCACACGTAGTGCTCGAGCAATTATCGCGAGGCGAGGCTAAAAGGCGTTATATTGCCGGTAGCTGATGCATTCGGAAAAGGTGCGCGAGGTAGGCTGATGGGATCTGTTAGCATCGTTTAGCACCCGTCCTGCATGAAAGCGAGGCCTTTGACCTTGCCGAGCCTGTAATTTCAGATAAGGCCGCTCTCGGGCTTTTTTCTGTTTATTGAGGAGCTGCCTGCCAATGCCGAGTTTACGCGAGAAATCTTTTACTTCGAGTGTTAATAAATTGAATGCTAGCAGCGGCCGCTGCTGCGTTACTTAAGAATTCATGGATTGTTTATTTATTTCGTTTGTTTTTATCGGTTTTTAGTAGCGACACCCTCTTAAGGATAGCTTGAACTTTTCAACGTGATGGTTTATGTTAATCGTAAGTGATTTTTTCATGCAGTTAGTGATAAATGTTTGAGTGAAGCATTGAACTGTTATAACCGATGGATAGGTCTTTGCCTACTGTTATTATATTAGATTTAGATTGTTAATATATCTTAAACTCTAAAAGCATTTTTCAACAGTATTTTTAAATTTTATGCAGTATTTAAAGAACATTTAATTTAATTTTAATCAAATTAAATTTTAAAAAAGTTTTTGTAAACGAAATATTTAGGACATAAAAAAAATCTTTTACAGTTTCCGAAATGTAAAATGAAAAATTCTTCTTTTAGCATATTTACGTATTTGACTGAAAAAAGTTTGAAAGCTATAACAGTGCTAATATGAAATTATAAATTCGATCGCGACTATTTTATCGTTTCCAAAATTCAAAAGTCAAGCTATCGACATAAATAATGCAAATTACAAGCAAAGTCTACGACGAGATTATTTTGATGGAATAAATTTATGCAAATTATGACAACGAAAATAAAAGGAAAAAAATCAGCAATGTTAGGGCCTTACATTCATAGAACGATTATCGAGAGCATTCTGGAACGTGTCGTACTCGTAAATAAAAGCTTTAAATCGCGTCATACTTCCTAGAAAATCCATACCGCTCTTCAAGCTGACTGAAAGACTATATCTGTTGAGCTTCTAGTGCTATTTGAGAGTATAGTTACATACTTATACTGTTTTTATGATTTTATATTTTTTATCACAATAAACAGATTTTCGATATCAATCTGCATATCTTCATTTCTTTAATATAATATACATCACTAAAACAATTTTACTTTTCCTTATTGTCAAGCTATTTCGTTCAGTTAAATTAGTTAAATCTAATGCACTGTAAGAAGTGAATCTTAGAAGTGAAGTGAAGCGATCAAAGATAAGCATGCAAGAACTGGCAACGAGCGTCGAAGCAATCGACAGTACTCCGATGTTTATTAAAAAAGCCAGAAATGGCAAAGGCGCTTTCATCGAATCTGTCCGGCGACTTCGTTTTTCAAAAGCCTCTCCACGCATAATAAATAACGTCGTGGAGGGCCTCTCTTTCCCCGGCCGAAAAAGGGAACTATTTTCGTCGCAGCTTTAATTCGGCGTGCCGACTCTCCCCTTCGGAGCTCGTTAAAAACTAGACGAGCCTCGAGGAGGAACAAGGACGGCTGAGGCCGACGCAAAAACTTCCCACCTCGAGGAGCATTCCCCCTGGATGTCGATTGTTGCAGCGATCGAAGCTGCAATGGCTCGTAAGTGCAAAGTCAACTATAGTTAGTTAACGCAGATTCTGTGTTTTACGAGCTAAAGCGAGGCCGATTTCTGAATTTCGGGCCAGGCGCACGTGCTTGCCATTTACGGGGGATTAATTTTTAAAGCCTCGCCCCGCGGTGCTGATTTTTGCGGTATTTATTAGTCGGAAAAAAGGCTTTCGGACTGAAAAACATCCGACGAGCTGCGTACCTTACGTGGCACACATGTGTGGCATTTGCTGTTAGGGTGATTAATTGCATTCTGCGTCTTTCGGGGCTACTTTTTTAGCAGTCTTCAGAGTTGCTAACTAAGATTTTCGGCACAATTTAGACTTTTGTTTTTAGAAATTAAGTAAGAAATAAGACGTTTGGATTGCAGCTATGAAAAGGACATTGGTTTACAAACTATACGAGCATGTAAATTTGTCCAATTAACAATTAGACTGTATTAATTTAGCGAAGTATTCTACTTTTACACGACGAAAGACATAAAATATTTCAATCTTGCATAAAAAGAAGACATAAATCGTCTCGACGTTGTGCAAGCCGGCATTTCCTTCTCGTACGCTCAAGTACTCGACTACTCCTCGACACGACATTTGCATCCGCGAGCATAATCCGCCAGTCCGCGATATTCCGCGTGCGGCATTTAAACGTCCTCTCCGCTACGGGCACAGAGTCGGCGTGTTCCCGCGAAAAGATCGCCCGAATAGGCAAAGGCTCGAGCGCGTCCCTAAAGGGATCCTCTCGAGAGACTCGCCGAAGCCTTATACATATACCTGCATGAAAGCAGCGACCGGTTCGCCTTTATGCGTGCAGCCGCGTCGAACGACTTGACGGCTCTTTTTGATGAATGGCCGCGCACGTTCTTATCGCCAATTGAAAAGTCCCTCTTCTTGCCGCATTCGGCATTTGCGTTCGTTAGTCGCCACGCGGCTGCTTTTTTACACGAGCGGCTAAGCGCGCGTGGACCAAGTCGCGCGGAGGGCGAAAGCTTTAATTGGATTCGGTATGCGAGGCCGTTTTCGCCGAATGGAATCGAGCGACCGGGAAGGTCGTTTTGCTACGGCAAACCGGTGAGATTAATACCATATATATACCATATATATGCGTCAGTGCTTAGATGAGGAAACTCAACTGGTATGTTGATTTTTTCTGATGCGGGACCGGCATGACAGGCTCCCTTTTTTCTCCTTTTAAAGGCTTTCACTTTAATTCAAATCTTCGATACAAATTATTAGACAAAAATAATTTACGCCTCAAGTAACGATTAGAATATACGACTAATATTATGTATTTCGACCATTAGAGCATTCTAATTTTAAATGTCTTGTTATGCAAGACTCAAACGAATATACGACTTTTTCGAAAATGACGTTTTACTGTA
>JAWWEM010005817.1:2554-29522 GCA_035582935.1 Ormyrus thymus | reverse complement strand
ACACAACGCTTCCCGCCCCGTCGAATGAACAGCGCTTAGCGGCGATAAGACGCCATTTCGCACGTACTTTCGTGGGTGTAATTACGACTGTTACTTTCTTTCCCCTTTGTTTAAGCAATCGAAGATTCGCGAGTAGCTGCCGCGCCCGTCCGGAAAGTAGGTTTATCGCGCAGCTCGCAGCAGTATGTGGGTTTATTCGCGCGGCTGGGATACGGGTTGGATTTTTAATTTTGCGAATTTCGCGACTGAGCTTAAAAAGCTGCGGGGGAAAGAAAGGAGCTTGTAAAATACTGCCAACTTTCCGATTTAATTCGAAGATTGGAGTTGCGTTATTTAACTTTATTTAAGTTAGCTGCTAGTTTTGTAAAGTCTTAAGAAGTTTATAACGAGCGCTTGTTTCTACTTTCTGCGGATTAATGTTCTTTTCCTCTTGTCTTAGGAATGTTTTTGATAAATTTATTAACTTCCTGTTAAGGAATTTTCACTTGCTTTATTCTTATTTTTAGTTTTATACTATCAAAAGAAAAAGTATTTTGATGGTAAATTAAGTATTTATATTTTCAAATTTGATTGATTTTTATAGACTGAATTTACACCAAATATTGTACTCCTTATAGTTTTCTTTGGTTTGATGGCAAAAATGTTAACTAATACGTAAAAAGCAATAAAAAATGATTAAAAAATATCAAAATGATGTCTTGAAATCTAGGTAGAAGTTGAATTAACTGTTCGCTGCTGTCCAATTTAGATGTAATAAATTCTTTCTTTGGACTTTTCGACCATATAGATCATCGTCAGGATAAAAATATTATTTAATGCCATGCAAAATTTTTTGGTAAAGCTGTCAGTACAGTATCAAGATATTCAATTTAATTGAAAAGTATTTTCACAAAATTTTTTACATTTACTCCCTATATGAGGCACCTGAAAAACTACTAAACTGAAATTTGTTGTCTAAATTTAAAATAAAAGAATAAATTATATATACAAGTTTTCTTTAAAAAAAATCATTTCGTTTATTACTCACTGTTTCTTTCGAAAATTAGAGTATTTATGTAGAGCAAAATGAACTTTAAAATTTTATTAAATTATAAAAACTATAAACCGCCTTTTATTTAGTCAAATCATCACTGTGAAATTCTCCCGTATTTCAATAAGATTAAATAAAAACTTAATATCTTAATTGAAAACGATTGCATAAAAAAACCTTAGCGTCCCACAGATTAAATAAAAATTAGATAAAAATAGTAATATCTTTAGATTAAAAAATACTCCGGGCATAAAAACATGCAAAGGCTAGTTTACACGCACGGCGCAGTACGGAAAGTAAATAGCGCCGCAGATGTCTCCTCGTCGCGCTGAGAAAACAAAAAAAAGTGCGCGATAAAAAAAGGAGAAACCGCGAGGGAAGGGGGGAAAGGCTGTTTAAGAACGGAGAGGTTTTTTGTTGTCCATGGAAAATCAATACGGCGATTCTTTTTGTTCACTTTTTGCGCTTTTCTCATTACTCGTCGACCTGCAAGTCAGTTAATACCGTCCGTTCGATGCTTTCAATTCGATTCATTTATTAATAGATTTAAAACTTTAGTTGTTCGCAAATTAAAATTAAATAAAAAGGACTCGTCTCGCCTCGAGGAAAATTCTTTCTATTTGTTATTTTTTCACTCTCCTCGCTTTCAATCGATTCCGAATAATATCGTAATACCTTTACAAAGAATTTTGCAGTATCTCGAAATGGATTTAAGAATTATGAAAAGCATTTGTCCTATCCAACCTTTAAAATTACATTTTCATCACTTTTTGGGGGATAATACGATGTCCGAATAGATGAATCGATGAATATTATAATTTTTCGTGAAATTAGAATATCCTATTAAAGAGGATCGGCTGCAATGTATGCGAGAGGCTTTCGGCGTCTTTCCCTCGTTCCGCCCAATTTCGCAAACACAAAGCTATCGTAGGTGAAAGCCGAGAGTATCCGGCCGTTCACTAAATCCCAAAGGGTCTCCGATCAATCAATCAGTATACACGGGAAATGCGTATATAGGCGTATAGGGAAAAAATTCTGAAGTCGTCTGTCCGATCAATAATCTACGGTGTCCACCTGCCATACCTAACAACTTCCTCAAACTTTCACTTATGGTTTTAACAAAAAGTTGAGAAACTGATAAAATTGGGTTTCTGCTGGTTGTATTAAATTATAACTTTTTGAAGGTGAAATGATTGTCCTAAAACACTGTCGAAATTGAAAGTTGACATTTAAAATTAAATGTGTTTTTATACGTGGCCAAGGCGTCAGCGATATTTTCTAGCAGGATATTATTATTTAAATTTTTACCACAATATATACATTATTTCAAAGTATTATAAGCTACTGTATAATAGCATAGGATGGTGCCTATAACAACAATTTAAAATTACTTTAAATAGTTCAAAACAGAATACTAAAAATTGTCTTCAAGAATACATTCTCGCATGATAAACCCCTTAACTTACAACAATTATTTGCTTTAGAGTATTAAATATAATTATAACGAACTGAAAAACTTATATACGTATAAACTCCAATAGAAAACGATACAAATTAATTAATTTACCAAAAATTAAAAAAAATGCTAGAAACAAGAGCAGTCAAATCAAAGCTATTTTTATAATCAATTAAGAAAATTTATAAACACAAAGGCAAATACAATATCCTATGAAATATTGTAATAAATACGATTAAAAATGTACATTATTTTGTAAGTTAGTTTGTAAATTGAATAGTATGTAAGTAATTTCGAATTCCGGTAATTTATTTCCCTTTGCTGGATTACTAATGCTGCAGTGTAACAAAATTACTCTGGAAAATAAATAAATATTTCCTTAGTAAACAGAAGCTTCATCCGCGGTGTCCAAGTGAAGCCTTCAAAGAAGAAAAATTAAATTTCTCTTCCGCTTTGATTACCCGTTCGGAAGCCATCTAAGCGTAAGGAGTAGGAAATTCGAAAAGCTCTATTTTTCATGCGGGCATCAGAGCTCTCCCGCCGCCGCTCTCGGAATTTATTATCGTGGAAACCGGCTGCGCTCACGTCCTTGGCTCGCGGTAACGAGCTAACAAGAGAGATGTGGCCGACGGAAGGCCCGCCGCCGGCGAAAAACTTTTACGGGGTTCCCTGCTTTTATTGCGCGCGCAATATTTCCTCGGGATGAGATTGTTAAGGGAGTGATGGATATCTTCGGCTATTTGCGCTCGAGAGCTTCTTTCGATGCACTCGGGCTGCGATTTATCTGACGCGCCGCGTGCGGTCGCTTGGCGTTTGTCAAATTTTCTCTCGAGGGCGGAGTGCGGCGCTTTTATTCGCGAGTCGTGGGTTTGGTTTTGTGATTTACGAGCTGCGCACGTCGCTCTCGAATTTTAAGATTTTAGCTTCGGTTAACGGAATTTATCATGTTGAATATTAATGATGATTCTTGCGAAAAATAGAAATTGAATGTTCTAATGCTTAAATATCTTATTATGCAGGATACGTAAGGAATTCGTCAGTGGTTAGTATTTTGTTAAGAATGTTCAAGTAACAGATGAGAAATTTGATGGACCGATTGAGTTTTAGATTTACATTCTATTATAGCTTCCATTTAATTAAGATTAATACATTGATATGAAACGGGGAAAACTCTTGAAAATGCAATGCTAAAAAATGGAGGATAAAGAACTTGGGCCTCGTGAGATTCCATCAGAATTCCAACTATATATGTGTCAGACTAGTTTTTGAAATAAAAAAATATAAATTGGTGTTCAAATTTATAACAGAAATTTCACATTTCAAGATTAATTGTACAATTTTTAATTTGGAGTTTTGTTATTAAAGTTGATATTATAAACGTTGCGTATTTTTCATACGAACTTGCCATAAACTGAATAAGAATTTTAACTTTTAAATGAGGCAGAGGACTCTTAAGGATATAGGCGAATCTGCACTGCAAGTCTAAGCGACCAGAAGCAAGTTGCTCGAATTAATACGGAAGTTGGTAAAAATAGAAAAAGTACTTCGAACTGCAGGCGAAAAATCAGATTGAAAACTTTCTACATCGATCGCGTAAACTGGGTAAAAGAGCTTTTGATTGGCATAATTTAAGGTTCTTTTATTCCCGAAATAGGCAAAACTTTCAAGGTGCCCGGTATTTTTGGTCTGACTATACGAGACATCGTCTACTGATAAAATATAGCAGATAATAAACTGCCGCTGTTATTAAAATCTTTGTTATTATTGATCGTTTTCTAATTTTGGAAGAAAAATAGTTTTGAAATAGTAACTTTCTATTTATTTTACTATCAAATCTAAAGAAACAAGCGGTTATAAATAAGTACTACTTGTCTACAGTTTAAAATAAATTTCATCTGACTTACTCTCGGATACAGTCTACTTTGTTTAAAAATTGCTAAAACTTCGTCGGAATACTCGTCAGATTTTCGCTCTACCCAAACTTCCCTCTTCTGTTCTTAACTCTCTTGGAAAACATTTAGCGCAGCAGTCGTCGCCCAAAACAAGCATATCCCATTTCCCTGGAAAACACTCCGAGCGACAATTAAGATTAACCAAAAGCAAGCGAACAGTCGTCTAATCTAATTAAGAACGTCTCGAGACGCGGGATAAAGATAGGATTGTCGGAGCGCGGAATCGGACACGCTGCATTGGAGTGTCTTCTCGGGCTTCGTCTCCGGTCGTTATCACCTGACACTTTGATCAAACGGATTCCTTGCCGGGCGTCCACTTCGATGGAAGTAGAAAGTTTCGACGTGAGAGGGAGATTATGTTTTCCTTAAGATTCTACAAGGATCTTTCGTGTCAGGTGACGCGAAAAAGCGCGAAAACACTTTGATTAAATTGTTTTGGCTATCAAATGTTGAGCGTCTTAATATCAGGCAATTTTTAGTGCATTATCGATTTTTACTTGTCCATGAAATTGTCATGCATTCAAAGCTTTGCTTGTATATTACAATAGCAATTAAAATTTTAATGAACCTTAATTACCGACAGAGATATTCCGAATAGTGTAGTGCATTTATATCAGACAATAAAAAACTTTACAATTTTAAACGGATTTTATTTTCAAAACAGTACAATCGATCTTTTTTAAATCTGATGTCCAAACACTAGTTTTAATGTTAGGAAAATATCTATTTGGTATTAATGAATAATTTCATATTTTTAACAATATTTCACATTTTTAGCACTTGAACGGATGGTAATGTTTGGTGGTAATTAGTAACATACAATTATTACATGTTTCTTATACACTAAATTTTTAAAATGACTAATAATTAAGTTTGAAAAGTTTGAAATTTAAAACAAATTTTATGTTTCCAAAGCCTGGGCTTTTTTAGTAGTACAATACCTGTTATTTGTAGAAAACAGAAAGAAAATCACTCAAGCAGTTCAAAATTAAGTCACGACCAGCATAATTCGAGAAAGCGAGCGTCTTTCACAAAGCGACAAAGGCTTGGCACAGAAAAATCTGAAAACCCACTCCGAAGCGTTAATTAACGAAAATGCGCAAAAGATTTGCGTAAGATCGCGCAGTGTCGGTGTTTCGCGGGACGGCTGCGTGTGCGCATGCTCGTATACAGAAAATTTTCAAACGCTCATTTGCATCACAAATGCCACTTGACATGCTAATGTACTTCTTAATCAACAACCGCGTCCGCTAAAAAGCGTGTAGAATCATTAAACCAACAAATCCTCGGCTGAATAATTCATTCATGCAAGAGAGTGAGAAACTCCTCTAATGCGGAGAGCGCGGAGAAAAAAGAACGCGTCACCGAAAGTATACGAGCTCGTAAATATGCAGGAGTAGCGAGGCGGCAGGTGCTAATTAATATTTCGACGTCGCGGCTGTCCGGCCAGCGTCAATCCTCCCCGGGATCGCTGTCGCCCCTGAATGGCGCTTCATATTTCTCGTAGTAACCGGCGCCAGTATGTGACCCTTTTCTCGCTCGAGAGCCGTATTTTGTACCTCTTTGTCGGGCTGGTTATGAAAGTTCTGCTCGAACTAGGAGTGCAGTTTTTCTCAACGTAAATGACTAATAGCCTTTTCAAGTGCTTTGTTGGCGTAATTTTATTATTTTTAGTTCATTTTAAATTGTTCTAAAATTAAAGAGAACATTAATGCTTAAAACTACAGTTATCAAATATTTAATTATGCTCTTGGAAAAATTTTAATACACGCGAATAAAAAAATCCAGTTTTTATTGGAATAATAATTAAAAAAAAAAACTAAAAATAGTGAATAAATACAGGAATAACCGATTGCTCTTCCACAATTTCGAGGCAGTGCGCACACTTCAACCGGGATTTTGCCCCACCGCTCGAAGAAACTCGGTGCGGCGTTCTATCAACGGCGGCGTACGGGAACCCGCAAGCAAACTAGTCACTTCGAGAGCACAAGAGGGCACGAAAAAGAGTCGTGGGCATCCCTTGTCGGCCTTCCGGCTAAGATCAAAGTGTAGACCGCTGCCCGGTCTCGTGGTAATATTTGGCCTTAGATGGAGTTTATCCTGTTCTAGGAGGCCCATGGATAATTGATACTTGTTCCCTTAATGCCATTTTAACAGCAGTAAACTGGGTAGAGTTTATTTGCTTTCCATAAGGTAGAGACAGTATATTGCTTACGTCAAAATTAATTTCTGATTCATGATATTCTGATTCTAAACCGATATTTCCAAGTAAAACATTTAGAATATAAGGATTTAGTAAATCAGATATCTGCTTTAACACCTAATGCATCCTGCAATCCAGAGCAAGCCTTCTACTGAACGGAGGGCTGTTCAGGATATGGTGTGTACACCACATTGAGTTCTTCCTGAAGAACTCTGCCTTGTAGTAGGGCGTACGTGGGTTATCCGACTTCTTCTGTTTACGGGGCGAACAATTTCGCGATCTCGCGTTAGGTCTTCTTCTACCCCGCGATGGAATTCCGCCGTCTTGCAAAACTTCCGGATAATGGGCAGCCTGGTCTTGTTCAGCCCAATCGTTTTGCGCATCAGTAGCCGTGTTCCTGCATTCATACAGTTGGCGCTGGGAATGATTCATTCGTCCCGCGACATCGCGGGGAAGATTTGGGCCCAGCCGGAATTCCTGGCCTGACCACCTCATCGGATTCCGGTTCATGGTAGGAAAAATGAATAAAAATCTGAAAATAAAATGAGCTTCTGCTCTGCGAGTCGCAACCTTATTAATCCAAAACTACTGGATTGCAGTAGTCTGGTAAAGCGTGTATCGTGCTTCACAATATACTAGAACTTTGTGTCGTAAACTCATCTTACCGACCGCTCTGTATGCTCGACACGATTGGTAAGATATTGGAGTGGATCATCCATGGAACGATCAAAGCCATAGTCGAAGTCGAGATAGCACGGCAGGCAACAAGTTCCTACGCAGCTGAAGTTCTCAAAGATCTACGCTGTGTGGAACAGAAGAGGAACAAGAAATAGAAAAAAAACCGCTGCCAATTCATTGGCGCTTAGCTTCCTCCTAACTAATTTATCGTTCCAATATTATCTCCGAGATTCATTAAAAACAATCGATTTCAACAACTTAATTTCAATCTATTCTATATTTAATTAATTATTTATTTTTGTATTATTATTTTATTTTTATGTTCATTCTAGAATTTAATGAACAGCAAACAAAATGAATTGGCAGCGGTTTTCTTGATTTCTGATGATATTTTTGGATGCCGTGCAATCACACGAGATACTGTAATTTGTAAATCAATTAACTTCCAAACAAAAGTTATGCTAATACAATTGTGAAATTTTGATATATTTTTTAATATTACCTCCAAACTTGCTTTCAATTAAATATGTAACCGTACGCTTAATTGCTGGGTAGTATTTCAGCGGCTTAAAGGATTCGGAGGACGGGGAATTCGGGTTTCGAAATAAACAAGAGATACATATATTGTGAAGCCAAAAAAAATATACTGTAGCGCTGCAAATAACAAACTGCGAGTTTTCATTAAAAAATCAAGTAGACGGTCGACTGGACCAAAAAGAGGTTTTTACGACATTTTACGATAAAACTATATAGACAGCAGGGTACGAAAATAGACAAGATATTTATTCGATTTGGGCCATGAATGTAGAAAATAATTAAATTTATATTTCCAGAAAGAAAAATCTTCATTTTCTGATGTATACAAATTAACAACTAAAAAAATTTTCTTTTGTTTCTGTATATCATAATTATTAATTCGAACTACTAAGAAATATTTAAATACGGTAACTCGAATTCTAATAATCTAACCAGTTTCGCATAGAACCCATTGAAATAAAAAGGCTTCTCTACTTAAAATTCTCAAAGCCAGCCGTCGAAGTTCGTAAATCCTACAGTGAAACTCTTCAAACTTCCTTCGAAAGAATGCAACAATTGAAAATCTGAAGTCCTCCAGCCCCAAATTGATCTCAAAACTTTGTAGCACAAAAAGAGCTTTCAGAAGTAGTTTGCTTCCTCTTTCCTTCTTCCATTCTTTGCCGTCTCCTCGAGGCGTCAGGATTGAGGGGGTCGGTCTCGGCTCACAGTTTATTCAGCGAGTGATTACGGCTTTTAAGCAGCCGGCGACCTTGCGAAGCTTATCCTCAAAGCTTCGCGTGATACGGAGACGCGGTTCGTTTGTTTCCGCGCGAATTCACCCCTGGTCTTATTTTTACGGTGAAATACTCGAGCGACGCGCCGATCCAAGGATCTGGGTTGTCGTGCAACGAGGCGAAGGCCTTTTTGTCCAGCTTTCTTCGGTGGGATTTTTCATTGGATTCTTTGACTGTTATCAGTTGTTTATTGCTTTGTCGCTGGATAATGATGACTATTATTCCAAGGAATAATACACTGTTTTCTCCTTTATTTTTCCCTGAAATTTTGATTTTAAAAATGATTATTTCCAGGGGGAAAATTACGTTCTTTATATAAATTAAACAAAACTTTGTGTAAAACTTTGAAGTGCCGTTGTAAAACACTTATTGCTTAATAAATTGAGTCGTGCAAATTTGTGTGCTAATTAACAAGTTATGAAAGCAACTTCAGTTCAGTAAGCTTGGAACTAGTATAAAGAAAGTTTAGCAAACATTAAATTTACGTTCAATTTAGAGTTTAAAGCACAAATATTTACATAGCTGCAATAATAAAGTTCACCGGCCAGCTCAAAGACTGCTCATTCATTTATTAAAACTCAATGTCAATAACTGTCCCAATATTGCACAAGTAGCATCGAAGACAACAGCGATTCCCATAAAATGCATATTTAACTCTTTAATATTGGCTATTAAAACCAGCGCTGAAATTCCACCACCAGCTAAAATCACCAATTATTACGATGGCCCAATTCGAGGGGCGAAAGAACAAGTAGTTAAGCTCGCTTTTTCAGCCGCATCCGGAAAATCTGAGCACGGACTCACGATTAATCGGCCGACTTCCTGGCGCGTTAGCAGCCGTAAATTTACGATTTTCACTCGAGCTCTTGCACGCAGGATTTCCGAAGGCGCCCCAGTCAGTCTAAAGCACTGGGTGTAGTTCGTCGACTGTCCGTAGTTGCGAGCACCGGCAAGACAGCTGCTGAGCGAGATAAACGAATACATGGAATTTTCGATGAATTGTAGATTGTTGTAGTTGCGGAAGTAAGCGAGAGAGAATGGAATGGTTTTTGTATTAAGAGTTTGGGAGAGTAAACTGTGGAACATGCTGTCGATTGAAAACGTTTAATAAGTAGGCGAGCTAAAAGTTGAGAACCAAATAATGTCTTATAATTACAAGTCATACTGAGAAGGTTTTAAATGTACGATTCAAAAAATTGTCGTTTTTAAAACGAGGAAGTTTTAAGGACTTGCTTTACTATTGTTCTTTGTTCTTTGAAAATTTAATGTGAATAATCTCTTTCGGAAACGATTCTACTTAGCATTTAACTTAAGAAAGTAATAAAACAGTTATTGCTTAGATAGGAAAAAATTCGAATGACATAGGTATGTGCAACTTTGTCAGATAATTTATACGCATTGACTTTTTTCGTATCGTCATTGATAAAAAAAAGAATTTTTTAAAGACTAAATTACCTACACTAACATTTTTATTCAAATGTCGTTTCGTTTGGCATGTAGTATGATAAAATATTACTATAAAATTTTATTAAAACGTCAATATATTGTAATTATTGTGTAAAATAAATGAAATGATATTTGCAATACCAATATAAATTATAATTAATTATTTTTTTAGCATTATACAATCTTTATCTGTGCCACTGCGGTATGCGTTAATTTCTGTACCGTCACCGTAAATTTTTTCTACAGCATAAAAATACAAAATCGATAAAGCAAACGCAAAAAAGCTAAACTTTCCCGCAGCTGTTTTTTACAACCGTAGATGCTTACAAACAATTGACAAACGAACAAAAAGTCTTAGAAAAACAAGTTGAAAAAAATTCTTACACAAACCGTAACGCCTTATCGAGCAGGTCGATCGCGTTAATTTTCCCAGCAGATAAAACGGGAAAACTAATACATCGATCCCCTAACGCGCATCGACGGAGACGCATTACATCCGGTCTGTCGGGAGGGGCGCAATCCAAAAATAAAGTCGGGTTTCCAGCTTTTACTACGTCGCCAGAGAAATTGTTTTTTTTTGCGCTCTCGTCGACACAATGCCGCCGTCTCTTTGAGTCGAGGCTAAATACACTCCGCCGTGTCTTTTAAGGGTAAAAGTGGAAAAGCTTCGCATAAACACTCACTGTGAGGGGAGAGGTATCCGGGAAAACTGTGCCGTGGCCCGAACTCTTTAATCTCCGTGCGAACTATTAAAGTTGATGTGCTGAACTTGAAGCTCGTCGGCTGCGTTTGGGCTGGTTGTAATACTGGGGATTTTGGAGTTGGGCTGAATGATAAGTTAAACTTTTCGATTTGATGTGTGATGAATTGAGACTAGTTGTAAGGTCTATTGCGTGGTTTTAAAAAATAAAATTCGAATTTTTAATCAGTTATTTGGCCAAAATTTATTTTATTTTTTTTTTTCATGACTGCTGTTTTGGTTTTAAGTTTAAAAGATGAAAAATGTTTATTAACTACAGCTTTTGTGTGATCACTCATCCATTGAAAAGTAGGTTTTATTTTAGCCAAGCTAAATTTACACCATAGTAGATACATTTTGTGAATGAAAATTAGAATAACTTTGAAGTAATCTTTTAAACATGAAGATTTTACACGTAAATCGATACCCTTAATTTACAAAAGAAAAAGTCACTGCTGTTAATTAATATCGATTGAATGACTAATCGTTTTTTGCGTGTTATCCATACCAAGTCTAAATAACACTAAGGCTTTTACTTTAATGAAGTGGTGGTATTAAGGCTGTTTAAGGATACGCATTACAGCATCAGAGATTTGATACGTAACGTAGATCCATTGTTCGAAGCGCGGACGTGACAGGTAAAAGCACTTTTTTATCTAAGAAAAAACAAAGAAAATATGATGCAAGTTCACATACTGACATTTAACTTACGGATGGTAGTAGTATAGACTCACGTCAGTTAGACGTCTAATGTTTCTACACTTGAACGCTTCTTTTATGTAAGTTTTTCATTTTCCTAATGTACTTATTTGATTTTTAAGTAATCGTTTTTTCTTCGCCTTCTACTCCTTGATTCTTCTACACGGAGAGAAACGTTTTACGAAAAATTGCTATACTTTTCAATAACTAGGACAGACTTTGAGTTAGGGTGAAAATGACTTTCCTTTATATTAAAATTTATTACATGTTTGATAATTTTTGTTATATTTTTAGCAATTTTTAAAAGTTTATCAAAAATTACTGAACATGTAGTAAATTTTAATATAAGGAGTAGTAATTTTTTACCCTGATTCAAAGTCTGCCCTCGAGTTTACTGACGAATATAGTAATTTTTCTTAAATATTTTTTTCTCCTTGTAGTAGATTAAATAATAACTGTAGCTATTTTTAAACGCGGCATCGGCATTTCGCGTTTCCGAACGATTTATTTCGCTCCAAAATCATTATTAAGATCTGGCATGGAAAGGTTTGAAAAATCAATCATAAATAGACCTTTCGCGCATCAACGGCATCAAAGCACCGTTTGACCTTACCCATACCTCACCCGGTGCAGGCCTCCAACCCGGATTAACAGTCATGAAACTCGTCTAAAATTCGGAACTTAAAGCGAATTATCAGAAAAGTTTCGCCGCTTAGCTCGCTCTCCGCCTTAAAGCGGATGGAACCGCGCGCGCCACCCCTTAAGCTCGCACGTATATATAGACGTATACACTTGGGCAAAGCTTCCTACTGGCCCCGATTAAAATCCTTCCGAGCCAGTGGCTCGTAATATTGCGTCCGGCCTCACGCGCACTGTCCTGCGTACGTGCGTAATAAAAAGAGCCGGGCAATGGTAAGGGGATGCCGATGACGATGATAATGGCAGGCGATCGATTTTTCGTAAGAAGAACGACGTAAAAATAACGCGACCTTCCGAGTGCGAGCGCCGGAATTAGAAGCTTCTTCTTTTCTCCGGCTGCGGCTCTTATTACGGGAATGATCCGCCATTGTCGTTGACAACCTTGACGTATCCTGCACACCGCCAGACGTGTCGATGGTTTCAATGGCTGCCTTGCATATGTGAGAGAGTTGCTTTGCATGTAGAAACTCGGCTTGTAAGTGCGAACAAGGGAGAAGTTCTTGCGGTGAACGGGAACAAATTTTGCAAGAACTTTTTGGAATTTATCGAAATGATTCTTTATTTTTTGTTTTTTGATACTCTTTTAGGGAATTAGTTTTTTGGTAGAAAAGTATTTTTTTATTTTATTTAATTATGAGCTGACATGGTAACGCATAATCAGCAATTACGCAATATTTCATTTAAAAGCTTAGTCGAGACTAAAAAGTTCTAGTCTAACAACTGACTTACTTTATGCATAAAGAAATTTTATAATTTTATTATATTTTCTCCACTGATTATTATTAACTTAATTTAAAAGTAGCAATATTTTTTATTTACTTAATCAACGCTTACTTAATTACCGCACTTTCAACGCTGTCCACAGAAGGCAACATTCAAGCACTTCAAAAGTAAATATATCTTCAGCTAAATATTAATTAGCACCGAACTTTACTGCACTGAAAAATTAAACGGCGTGATACGAAATCAAACAGATTAGTTCATTTTGTTCTGGTGCCATATTAATTTATATTTCAAAGTTCTGATTTTAGTCACGCGAAACAAGCATTTTATTAACACCGGGAATCACACGCTGAATGTAGGAGCGACGAGATTGATAGAGCTTTCGAGCGGCGCATGTATTCTTAAAATTGACTGTATACAGGCAGGGAATAAAGCTTATAAAGATTGCGTTAAGCGCTAATACATGGATATTTCGTGTAATTTCTAATAAGAAATATTGTAATTCGCATGCCTGGATCTTATCAATTTCTTTTTATGGTTTCATTCTTTGACATTGAGCGACCTCTTAAAGATTCCAATCTTGTGGTTCTAAACATTGGAACTTTATAGTTACCAAGTCAACCTTGAATGAAATTGGTGCATTATAATTTTATTCAAATAACACATATTTCTGTAGGCCAACATTTATCTTTGTGGGAATATTTGGTATTGTTATTTCGTTTGATAAATGGTGTGTTGGATTGTTTTAATTGTTTACTTATAAACAGGCAGAATTTGAATTTAAAAAAAAATTCTTCAAAAAGTTATTTTTAATTATTAACGGTTTTTAATATTGATTATTATTGACTTTTGAAGCATTTATTTCAAGCTTCTCGGGTTTCTTAAAAAAGACGTTTCCGTGCCTTGCTATTTATATTTTTCTTGCACGAATGAAGTATTTTAAACTGTGTTAAATACATTATTACACGCCATTAACTTGGAAAAATTTTTTAAAAATATCAATAATTTTAATTCTTTAATGAAAAGAATTTAAAAAAAAATATTTTATTGAAATATTACGAAATTATTTCAAGAATATGACAGTTAAATAGAAAAATGATTTAATTATTATTTAATTCTTTAAATTGCACGTTAAAAATTCTCAATTTTAAAATTCTTTATAACTTAAAGAGGGTTGTAATAAGGAGGGTTGTATGAATCATAGTAAATAAGTATCGAGTCAACAAATCACTATTTTACGAGTTAATTTTATCAAGCAATGACTCACATAATCACTTTCTTAATTATCCGGTTGAATCATTGTTTTAATAGCGAATTTTTTTTCTATTTCATGGAATTTTTTCCTTTTATCGGAAGAATTTATAGCCATTATTTAATTACTTTTATAAGCTACTAAGAAACTATCGATTTAGAAGGTATTAATTTAATAAAGACGTAATGATAAGGTATTATTGTACAACGACTTGTTATTGTATATTTAAGATAAAAATGAAATTCTATATAAGTACATAGTGGATTTCCAAGTACTCACTCCAAGAAAACAAGCTCCACTAGTTAAAGCAATAAATTCTCAGTTAAGTAGAAGATAAATCTCCATTATCTAATAAACATGAGAGATGAATATTTTCTCCTACTATATGTAATATGTCCTCTGAGAACGTAATACTCTTGATCCTATCTCATTATAATATCTTGTCAAGAGTCGTTACTTTAACAAAGACAACATTAACTTAAGCTTTAAATTTGGCACTTTGAATTCTCTAATAAAAAAGAGACGAGCGCAAGAAATGAGATGTTTTAAAGTTTAGTGTGATTAGACATCTACTTAATTTAGGTGCTAAAATTTGGCTTGCTTAAATTTCTTAAGCTTAAATTGTACAAAATAAAAAGTATAACGTTTCTGTCCAAGTCACCAGGGTTATAAGACATTCAGAATCGAAAAAATTAATAAAAACCAACACAAAGCTGTAGTACTGTGTTCTTTGACTTAAAAGGTACAAAGTTCACCGCAACCAAAAATACTTTCATTTACGGAATAACCCCTTCCTATCAACACCGTCATTAATCCAAAAGCTCCCCCCCCTCCTCCCAGCGACGCCCTTTTAAGGTCCTGCTTGAGAGCAACCAAGCCACAGCAACGACAGCCGGCCGCAGGTAACCGTCGCCTCCGCAACAACAGCAGCGCCTCCTCCATTGTTTCTCTTACTCGCGGGAGGGAGGGGGTGTCAGGGCGCTGCACTACGCAGGCAGAATCTAATTAAATCGAGGAGAGGGGGTGGAACGTCGAGGCGAATAACCGCATCTCCCCGTTGTCTCCGGCGGGAGGAGGAGGAGACCTTAATTGATTTCGGCTCTTGTGGGCTGCAGCGGAAGGCGGCTTCTTCATTTTTCTCGCCGAGCCGTTTTGCGCCTCGGGAGAGAAGCGCCTTGTAATGAGAGGACGGGCTGATTGCTATTGTGACGCAAGATGCCGCGTCGCGGTGCGTAATTGGAAATCGCAGGGCTGGCCGGCTGGAAAAGTTACGGCCCGAGCTTGATGATACCGGGGATTAGCACTCAATGCGATATTCCGCGATGACGTTATGGCTCCAGTGAGGAAGGGGGGAGAAGAGGCTAAGCGCTTTACTCGTTTCTGCTTCTGATTACTAGCTAAATATCTTATTACCTGATTAGTTTCTACATTAATTTTTCATAATACTTATGAAGAGGGTTTCGGAGAGAACAAGCGGGACTTTACTCGAAAGAGAATCGAGCCTGGTACCCTATTCGTGATAACGGTATATATTTTGAGTCGTAAACTGTATTCTTAATGATTGGAAATTCTTAGGGTGTATTACGAGTACATTATATTTTATGTTGAAATATCTTATTAAAAAGTTTTTATAAGTAGCACGGAATAAATTGGTGATCTTGAACTCAATTTTCAACATTACTTGACGGTCAACTTATAGTTTTCACATCTTTTTATGTTAAAGGTACTCCTAGGTAAGTTACCCCTAGGGGTCATTTAAAGGTCAAATTGTAGTTTGTTCTAATTGACCTTTACATGATGCTGAGAATTGAATTCAAGGTTGCCGAGATACGACTCCTTTTTTCACCAACTTTTGTCTGACACTTTTTTTCTGAACATGCCTCGCTGATGAAGTATATCTCGGGAACTAGCGATTTTTTGCCTAAGAACCGTGCCAACCATTATTAGTAATATCGTAAACTGCAATCTTTCCCAATTTCGATCACATTCCACGGATGGCCAATTTCCATAAGCAGTGTACGTAGTCCTTTGCCATCTGAAGTATAAAAGAAAATATTCGTCTTGATGAAACATTTTGGGGCCTCATCGCGCCTGAATAATGACGAAAGCTTTAATTTAGGTCAGTAATCAAAATAGTTTTCTCAATGATGATCAATATATTTAATCTTTTTTAGTGATTAAAGTAATATCATTTGATTTAAGATTACGTAATAATGCCGAATTTAATTGGTTTTAGTTCCTTTATAACTTATTTTTTATTTGAACGTTGAGAATGTCTAGTAAATTAATCTCTTCCAGATATTTGTGTTTAAAATAAGTTTTTAGTAAAGAATTTCAAGATATGAAAGTATTTGCTTTACATAAAACAATTATTTAAATATGAAAACTTCAGCTTGCATAGTCATTGTTCATTTTAACAAACGTAACAGAATTTCTACTGTGGCTTAAGGGAATTATACTTTTAAACAAGAAATTTTCTCGCAATTGAATTTACATAGCAGTTAGACCGCTGTACCTGAAAGTTAAGAGTTCACATTTCTCCATTTTTGTTATTTCAAAAAATACGAACAAACATTTAATGTTTTTTAATTTACATAAATCTTAAAATTTAAACAATGGCTTTACAAATAAATAACTCAAATGTAAGTTTCGACTCTTTATATGTTCATATTTAGCAAACTCTACTAAGAAACGATGCAGTTTCTAAAACAGTATTCTTCGAAAACTCAACTTTCTACAATACGTCTTTGATGCAGACACTACTGAGAAATTCGACTACAGCTTATCTGCAGCAGCGCACTTTGATCCTATCAAATCACAGGGATTCAATAACATTTTGCGCAGCGTCTATTAACTTCGACTTCTAATCGCCGCTCTAAAATCAGTTCCAATCCAACGAGCGCTTATACCTCTCCTCGGGTGCAGCTCCAAGTCGTAGCCCAAAATTAGAAGTCTTGAGTAAGTTTGTGTCTGCGGATTTTCAATCTCCTCGCGGACGAGAAAGTTCGCGCCGCTAATGGATTACTCCGCGAGAGCCGCGCGTGGCACAGATGATTTACTTTGATATTCGAAATTTGATTTCGAGGCTTTGAAATATGAAAATGATAATTCGCCGCGGAATTAAGATTAATCGAATGAGCCGGCCGACGGTTGAGTACCTCGGTTTTTCAATCAGAGCTTTTGATACGTAACCGATGCGGTATATATAATGCTCCACGTGCGCGTGCATGTACGCTCCCGACTGATATGTGCGTGCAGGAAAAGCGATACGTTTATTAACTCCGTGTTGCTAAAATTATTGACACGAGCTGGATGCTGTTATCGCTGGTGTTGATTATGATCTAGCTTTTAAGCGGACTATCGATTAATGTAGCGGAAAGTCAGATTTTATGTCACGGGAAAGGTTGGGTTCTGTAGCAAAGAAGAGTCTTTCAAATAAGTGTTAGTTTTTGAAAGTAAAACAAACGTTTCGACTTTAGAGAAAATCTCTTTAAATTCAATACTTTCGTTTCCTTGGCTGCAAAAATGGCTCGCATTGTCCTCCAGAACCCTATGAATATTCATAATGTAAGTAATTAAAAACCATTGTACTCTCCCGGCGACCAAGAAGAATAGCAAAAATAGCCACAATTTACGGGTCAGTAATCGTCATTCGTTAGAAGAGATATACTCGCCGCTCGTCAGCGATATATTCCGAAATAGGACAACAATGCGAGGGCTCGATCCGCGTTGTTTCGAAAAAAAGTATGCCCGCCGACGAGCGGCGCGTGTCGATAAGCGAAATAAAAGAAAAAAGCTCGCGCGAAGACGGAAAATAGGCACCGCCGCGCGGGAGAATGGATTTTACGAGCCTTCGAATGCCGTACGTGACGTGTGAAATATGCGGTGTGGGCGATGTGACAGATTCATTTCCTGCCAATTCGACGCGATAATAAAACTGTTTTTGATAATAATATTTCACGGGACGCGAGAGTAAGTATTAGCTTCTACTATGGTGCACGGAATGAACTTTGCGTGATTGGTTTCAAAATGATGTGTGAAATTTCTTGTTAAAAAAGTGTAATGGCTTTTCCAATTATGAAAATTATTTTTCTGAGGCATTGCTGCACTTGAGATGGGATGAATGTAATTTAATAAGTAAACAAAAAAAAACGTATAAATTGAAGTAACGAGCTGCGAACATTTATTTGCATTGCTCTTTGTACAATACAATGTACTTATCCATATCACGCATTCGTTAATAACATTCCATAAACAGCTTCAACACATATCATTAAACTCTTCAGCGGATGAAAAACTTATTCCCTTATCGTCGCTCATCGCGACAAAATAACGTTCCGTCCAATTAAACGCAAAAGCTCGCTGAAAACAGCCGCTCGCCAGCAGACACAGACGAAAGGGCGAAAGCGCATTATGGGCGCGAAAAAAGCGCCTCATTAATTATCGAATAAACGTTCGAGCGCTCCGTCGCATCAATTAGCTCCCGCACACGCAGAGTCGATAATAAAACAAATTGCAGAAAGTACGTGGAGTCGCGCACCAGTCGGCAGCAGCTCGAAAGCGCAGAGAGCACATCGCGCGGAGCGTCAAGAGCGGCAAGGCCGATCCAATCAGTCATACGGAGCGCGACTAATCGGCAAATTCGCGCCGAGCGTTATAAAGTTGCTCCGGCAGCGGGGAGATAATGGACTGACGCCTACCTATCTGGTTTAAGGTGTCACGTCTGACACCGACTCTCTTCTCTATGTAATTGGCTGTTTCGACAAAACTTCAGCGCGATTCGCAGGCCGCTGTTTAGCTGTACAATTTTGAGTTGATGTAGTAGGTTTTGGAAGTGAGTTTGTTGTCTGTTTGGAAAGATGGAGAAAATGATTTGCTTTTAATTCGAGAGATTTCTAAAGCTGTATAAAAATGTCATTCCTTTCGTCGAAGGGAAAATAAATGTATTGTTTCGATTGTGCTATAATATTCAACTTCTAAGTGAAGAATTCTGCGTACAAAATCTTTTACGTGTCGGATTGCTTTGTAAATAAATACAATGTAATTGAGTACAATTGTACATATTAAAAGTAATACGTGCACAAAAGAAGTCTTGTTTAAAAAACATGTTCTATTTCACAGATGGATTGCATTTGTTCGAAGATAATTTTTATGAAAGTCTGTCGCGGTAAATTAAACAGCAGCATCATTTCAACTTGAAAATAGAAGATTTATATTGACATTTCTGTACGTCGGTACAATAAATGCAAAAGGAAACTTATTATACTTCCATCTTTTTAAAATATAACTCAACTCTGCAACGAGAAACGTTTAATTTTACGTGAAAGCTTTTAATCGTACAATTACGAATTCAATGTATATATTAACCGATTTAATTTATGATTTCGTGCATATGCCCGGACGCGTATTAAATCATAATAGGTAATTAATATGCGATTGTCGTTGCGTTGACGAAGTGCTTGCATGATACTTTACGTTAAATAAATTAACGGGGATAAACGAGAGAAGCAGAAGCGCTGTGTTATTAGCGAGTCATTATATAAACTATTCAAGGGATCACTTATAAAATCCTCTGGGAGCAGATTAAACAGTTCAATTATACTGGGGGAATTATTTTGCTTTTATCGCAATGATGAGCGGTTCAATTATGAATATTACAAGAGCTAAATATTTTATGGTTCGTTATAATGAAGTTTCTTTTTGAAAATAATACTCAAATAGCATTACGTTATCAATATCAAAATATAAAAATCATTCAAAAATTTCACGTCATGAAAATACACAAGACATGAATACATCAGTTGAAACTCCCGGACATTTAATCAGGAAGCCGATGTAAAATCATGATTTCCATTTCAAAAGCAACAACGATAATTAACGAATCGAAACGTCAAGAACGCAAAAGCATAGCGGGGAAAATAAAGCCCCGAGTATTACTTACCGGTGACGTCTTTTTCGCTGCATTTGAAATGAAGAAATGCGCCGATAGCAGTCGTTCCGTCTTTCGATGCTGTTTTCGCATCTGTTCGCATTGCCTCGTTCCTCGCAATTTAGAAACTTGATATTTGCTTTGTACGTACCTGCGCAAAAAGATTAATATCCGCGACATCTGCGTCGCTGGAAATTCTAAGAAAAGAAACTAGAGCAGGGTATAAGGCTATTGGAGTTTTTAAAAAAAATTTGTATTTATAGACGTCTTTAAGTTTCTCGATTTATTCGAGAAATATCGTTTCTCAAGTTTCTTGATTTATCCGAGAAATGCCGTTTTTTGAGTTATATTTCTTAGTAATAGGTATTAGGATCGAAAAGAAGGCTTAGAAAAATGCTGCAGAAAATAATAATTTCAAGTTTTAATATCGATTCTGGAATTGAGATCAGAATTGAACCCGTTTATTTGATGTACTTCTTAGCACATGAAGTCGTTTGATAGGTGCGAATATTATTCTCTAATGCATCAAAAGCCTAAAACGCGTTAAAAATGAGCTTGAAATTTCGTACAAATTTCTGATCATTAGTAAGTAATGGCGAAAGTTTGTATTCATTTGAGGATTACTTTTTGCTCGCGTCGAGGGGGGAAAAAAATCACAAATGTATCCGCTATGAAGTTGTAATTTATTTTGCCGCATTTTATAGTCATTAAAGCGGCAAAGTTTAACTGCTGAGTTGCAACTTCTATAACCATTTATCATAGCTGAGAAAAAATTTTGAGCTACTACCGCGGCAACGCGAGTAACAACAACTACGCTGTATATAAATCTAAACTTTAACTTCGTGGCTTAAAGTGTCGTAATATTTTTTTTCCGGTCCCTAAAGCACTGGGCGAGCGCAGCTTTGCTTTCTCATTACTTTAAATTGCGCTTATGCGAAAACTGTAATCTTTTAAATTTGTAACTTTGTTCGTTTGTGTTTACAAAAATGAAGCGTGTTTTTCAAGAGTCACTTTAATTGTTGATTAACCAGTTTAAATCACAGGGAAGGATTTGTATTTGAAATTAACCGCGTAACTTAAATGCAGTGTTTTCTGTCTCTCTTTATATGATTACGAAATAATTGCTAGGTTAGATTTTTAATCCCAAAGAGGTTAGAAATATTGACTAATTTTTGTTTGGTTTTGAGTAATGTCAGTCATATTATATATATAATTTTAAATAATAGATCAATTTTCATATTAACATCCCTAATTTGCTACCTAATTTACTCATTTCAATATACTCGCGGGTAATCATAGTATACTTTAATCTAGGCGCTACAATGGATACACTAATTACAATGAAGCATAATCAATAATTATCGCTAAGTATTAGGTGTTATTATAATGTCATTATAACTTATTATAATGCGATCGGGTAACAAAATATCGATTTAATATAGATTTCTTTGAAGAAAATTACTAAAAAATAAAAAAATCAAACTTTACTTTATAAAAGCAGATTTATTTTATCCCACCTGAAGAAGATTCTCTTACAATTGTAGGTTGATAAAAGAAGTGAGACCAGAGGGTTGACCATTGAAGCGTCGTTGTCATCGCGAAGACATCCGTTTATTTTTAACCAAACATCAGGGCGCTTTGAACCGATAGTCTTTATGCATTGAACAAGTGTTATTTATAGTATTGCGTCTTTACTGCTGAAAGATTACGGAAATCAGAGGTAAACATTCCATTCTCTTTTGGTTAACAAAATTGGATTTGTCGATCGATCGATTAATTTATTATCGCGGTATAAGGAATTCCTTGTGTTCATCTGCACAGTATTTCCCGTTATTTGCTGAAACACCAATAAACGTTTTTGGCTCGAACAAAGGACGTAAAAAGAAATTCCGATAAAATTCTAACCATTTTGTTTGATTGGAAGTCCAATTAAAACGTTCTAATCCCGACAAACTATAACGATTTAAATTCGGATTTATAAGTAATCCTTTGAAATCAAATTCTCAAATCAAAGCTATTGCTGTTAGCTGTTCGTAACTGCGAGTAACGCAAATTTCGAAATACATTGGTGAAATCAGATTTGAGTTTTTAAAGCTACCATTTTGCATGAAAAATATTAGTCACAACTATATTATTTAATTAATTTTGCAATTTTTAATATTGCACATGGTTAAACCCTTATCATATAAAATAAATAAATCTACACTGTTAGAAATGTTATGAAGTTTTCTGACAAATACGTATCTTAAATTTAAGAATGTATATTAAATTTCAAAGAAATTCTGAAATTTACATTAATTGTAATACAAATTTTGAAATTTAATAAACATTCTTAATTTTAAGATACGTATTTGTAAAAAAACTTC
This sequence comes from Ormyrus thymus, assembly GCA_035582935.1. Classification (NCBI taxonomy): domain Eukaryota; kingdom Metazoa; phylum Arthropoda; class Insecta; order Hymenoptera; family Ormyridae; genus Ormyrus; species Ormyrus thymus. The sequence continues at coordinate 7,040 of JAWWEM010005817.1, read as the reverse complement.
ATAACATTTCTAACAGTGTAACTCTCTATTGTTTTTTAAAATTATTTTAAGTTAAAGTATCAGTTCATTTTTTTAAACGCAGAGAAGGAACAACTTCGTTTCTAGAGTGCTTTCCAATTGAGTGAATTTTAATACAGAGCAATTAATTTTGAGACCACTGAAGTTATCCAAAATTCTATTGGCATCTCATTGTTATAATATTATCACTGGTTCAACGTTCAATTAAAATACTTCATCAATATAAGCCACTGAACCATTTTAAATCCTAATAAATCCTCAAATTAAAACTGCAGTTAACGAGAACATTTGTGACTGTAAATTACGTAGGTCACTAACGCTTTTTTTAAAAGTAATTGAATCGCCATCCCAAAGAAAACCAAAACGAGCACCAGGCAGTAGTGTAAAACTGGCGGAAAACTTTAAACGAGAGCCGCCCAAATAATTCCGACCGTAAATCTCCGGCACAAATCGCGGAAATGTCGCAAAAAGCTCCCCCATAAATCGCAACTATCAAACCGAAATTTAAAAATTGCGCGATCGCGCTATTCCCACGCAGCAAATCTATATCGCTCTCCGCGTCCAGTCTGCTTACACGATTTCGGCCTGTCGCGCAGGAAGGTACTGAACTCTGGCGTCGGTCCAGCTGGACTCGTAAAAATCCGTGCTTCGCTCTCGTTAAACACAGCGCTCTACTCGTTTCGATTTCGGTCGATGCTCAATCGAGTTCCGTGTCCCTTTTTCTGGCGGAGTTAACGCGTGCGATTTCCTCGACAGAACGACCGCTGGAAAAATTAGAGTTTTGATTGGATCGCACGCCGGGTTGCATCCTGTAACTAATGGAAAAACCATTTGTCCCTCTGATCGACTGTTTAGGATGCTGCCAGCTGTGGGAATCGGTCTGTGAGTGGAATAGCCTGTTTTTAGATGCTTGAAAAAAAAGGTTTCTGGTGTAAACTGCTCGCGTCGGAGATGGTGTATTATGTAGTGTATTTTTACACGTATAGATGTTGACATGTTTTTTTTGTACGATGAAAAAAAACTTTTGCCGATTTATTGGCACTTAGCTTCCTCCTAACTAATTTATCGTTCCAATATTATCTCTGAGATCCATTAAAAACAATCGATTTCAACAACATTAATTTCAAAATATTCGATGTCCATTTTATAATTTAATGAACAGCAAACAAAATTTAAATAAAAATTTTGTTATTGGAATATTTAAAATTTTAAAAAATAGAATTTTTGAAATTCCATGCGCAAAGCTCGATTTTGCGAAAGCTTCAATAAAAATCATGCGCTAAATCAAGCTTTGTACAAGTCGTATCAAAAAATAATGTTCAATACAAGAGTGTAAAGGTGATTTTAACCTGGTGCTACCTTTTTACGCTATCTTCATTTTGAAAAAAATTAAATAAAAATTTCAATTAAATTGAATTTTCTCTAACAATTATTAGCCAAAGAAAAGTAATTTTTTTTATTTTATTTCAACTATATTGCTAAAACTAATGTAAATAATCATAATAAAAGAATAATAATAATAATAATAAAAATATGACTGTACTATGTTATACATATATTCTTGTTCCTGGCATCTTAAAATACAATTGAAGGGCCGGATCGAATAACAGCTTCCGCGCTCGAGTCCATCGGACAAGCAGCTCGCGCGACTCGAGCGCAGAAGTCGTTGTGCGATCCGGCCCTTCAATTATAACAGGTTTTTCGAACAACTCCAAAAATTATTATCACAAAACTTCCTCTAGGAGGAAGCAAGAGGTTAAAAAAATACCACAATTTAATATATTTTTAGAGAAAAATAGTAAGCCATGTACTAAATTTTATTATAACAGTAATTTTTAATAAAACCTATTTCTCCTTGTATAATTGAAGTTTTAAAAATATAATTTTTATATTTTTAGAAGCTCTTGTCAATATGTAAATTTAAGCATAATTTTTTGCAGTTCTTCCTTTGGAAAAATAAAATAAATTTGGACCAAAATCCAACATTTTTTTCGTTCCATAAAATTCATTTATTTCCGACGTTTAGAATTTAGCTTTTTAAATTAAAATCTAATATTTCAGCTTTATTTCCCTTCATCATCAGCTAAAATCTTCCGCCTAATTCCACCCCAAATCGAGCCTGAAAAATACGAGCTCCAAGAAGCGGAAAAAACGCTAATTATATCCAATTCACAAAGCACAATGCAGCCAATCTCCAGGACAATTAAGAAGAGAGCAAAAAATCGTTGCCGATTTGCATTTTAGTGCCGTCGACTCTTGCAAATCACTGCCGGATTTGGCGTTCATTGCTCGCGAGTCTTCGTTAATCCACTGCTGACTGTGATGGGAGTAAATGCAGTGCGGGATTAGCTGCGACAAATACATTTTTGAACTTTTATGAGAGGGTTGAGAGTGGGCGGGGTATATTAACGAGGATTGCTGACTTTTATCGGTAAGAAGGAAGCCTGCTGGTTTTTAAATCATAAATTTCTATGAGTATATTGAACTTCGTTTTGAACTATTAGAAGTTTTCTGATACTAATAATCTATTTTTAGATAAAACATGTAAAGACCTCTTTCCTTTTTCTCATATAAACATGCAAATAGTTGACAAAAGCAAAAGTTTTGAAAAATCAATCCAGGAATCAAGAAATGAGGTTATGTGCCAGCAGTTTACTGCCAGGACTAACGAAGTAAAATTTTGATCCTTGATGAATTCTAGTTTTTGAGTACGCATTTTTATCTCGGGAACTTCTGACCGGACCTCATGAGCTCTTACGCTCAAGTTTTATGAACAAAGAACCGAGAGTCATTTTTCGGAAAGAATAAATTGTAAAATTAGTAATACTCGTTATTTGACTGTTTAAGTTCGATTTTATCTTTGAAATTGAAGGTTAGAAAGCTAAAAATTTGAGGAAAGTCTCAAAACTAATAAACTTCCAGCAAAAATCACTTTCAACAACGAAGGTCAGTAAAGTACTTACAAGTCGATTCTCGATGTTTGCTCAAAATATGAAACAGTTTTTTCCAGGAACAGTATTTTGGAAGTATAATTTAAATTGATCAATAAAATTAGAATACATAAATATTAAAAATCTCGTGCCAAGCTGTAGCTAAAACAATTAAACCTCGTCGTAGAACGATATAATTAAGCTTCTCCACGGACAGTAGGAATATAGATAGCCAATCTTGGAGCCAATTATACATTTGAACTTATCAAGCGATTACGTCGCCCCGAACGCGGGCCAAATGAACTTTCGGTAATTAATTACCGCGGCCAGATTAAAAATATGCCCGCAGCTCGTTAGCCCGCAATCGCCAAAATATTTTCGGCGACAATTTTATATCGCGTCGAAACTTCACTTGTCAAGCGGCTTACTCGGATAAAAATGGGAGCAAAACTGTAACTCTATCCCGCGTCGAATTCAATCGATATCGAGAGTCCTTTGCATCGCGGACCGCGCAGTCGGCACGTTTCCCCGAGAAAAGCGGCGCCCGCTCCTCCGGCAATGAAATTACGTTAATCGAGTTACAACGACGCCTCGTATTGATTATGCAGAGCCGGCCGGTGATAATAATGCACGCGCTAAATGAATTTGCAAATCGAGTTGCAATTTTGGCTCTAATTAGAACTTTAGCGTAAACAAAACAATCGAGGGGTGCGAAATACGCTTTCGGCGCTTCGAGGATCTTAATGCGAGCCTCGAATCATTGCTTTATTATAAAATGGTCTGGAGAATTATGGTCGGATGTTCAGTGGGATATAAATATCTTGAATTATCTAGTTTTTTTTTTCTTTTTAAATGGACGTAATAAATACTGATGGGAATAAAAGTCAAAGTCGCATAATCTTATCATAAATAATTAAATAAAGCAGAGTTTTTATTACTGCGCTCTTAAAGCCTTATCATAATTTCCTTTTTGTACGTATTATGTAAAAAGGAAGTAAAAATATATTGTGTTAAATTGCGTATCATAAATAATATTTAATAGTGAAATACGTTGACTCTTCTGCGTAAACATACGCAAATTATTATTATTCATGGAACTGAAAAAAAGGAACAAATGTATTACAATTAGAAAGGTTATATAGTGTTTTTTTTTAACTACACCTACCCAGGTGGAAATAATTTATAAAATTGCTATAAAAATTTTATAAAAAGTTTATAAAACCTTTGTAAATTCTATCGTAAATGGCAAATGTCGCTGAATGGTCAATTAGTAAACTGATTTCGTTTGATATTTTTAAGAAGCTCACTTTTAATCAATTTAAACTTTGCGATATGCCCTTTCTGACCCTTCCGATTATTCTATGACGTTTCACGCTTGAATCGCCAGATCTTTTTTAATAAATATTATTTATTTATTAAGATAAAATACATTTTTTTAAAGAAATTTATACATTTATGAAAATAATGTATTTGTACAATAAAAATGATAAACGTATAAAATTGAATATATTCTATATTTTAAACGTATATAATTGAAT
>JAWWEM010005778.1:0-29289 GCA_035582935.1 Ormyrus thymus | reverse complement strand
CCGCGCCCCCCCCCCCCCCCCCCGGGACGACGAGGCATCGCCTCTCGCGCGCGCGACCCGGGACGAGAGGAAGCTCGACGGCGAGAGCGACGGATTGCGACGCTGGCTGATTCGAGCCTAATCGGGAGCGGAGGCCGGCAGGGGGAGGGCTTCGGTTAAGTTTCATCGGGCTGCTTTTGTTCGGCCAAAGCTCGATGTTAAAGAATATCCGAGTTTGGTCTCGACTCCTGTCGAACGGCACGCGGCGGCTCAGTGATTCAATGGAAAAGAAAAAGAAACTGTCGATGCTTAATCACTGACAATTTTTCTTCGGCGAAGCGACCTCCCGTGTGAAAAGAGTGAAGACGCGGCTGCTTTGAAATTTTTGCGAACCGGTATCCACGTGTAACTCTCTCGCGGGACATTCACGATAATAAAGATTGTTTACGAGTGTAAGCCTCAAAGGGACGAGAGCGCCCGCGCCAACATTATAACTTATAAATTATACATTAGGCTCCGGTTAATGCATACATTAAAATATCATTAATAAACGAAGAGCGGGAGCGCAAAAAGCGACACGCGCGCAAAATTTCGGTTCGCCTTAAATTAGAAACTACCCATAAACATGCCTTCCTTTAAACACACTCTCGACGATTACGTGATTCGTGGAAATCGATAAACCTCTGCCTTATAGCGGCTTAAAAACAAAAAAAAAAAAAAAAAAAGAAGTCGGTCCCGATCAGATACGGGCAACGCAGAAATTGAGTTAAATCGTTGCGCAACTGGCAAAAATGCATGTCCAGAAAAAAAGAAAGAAAAGAAAGCGGCCATCGAAATAATCGCGCGCATCACATACGAAATTCCTTATCGATCTGCGCGGTGGATACGTATACTTTCATTGTTGCCCGGCGGAAAGAGGAGTACTGTAATTGCTACCTGCTGCCGGGGAAGTACTGTACATTAGGTAGCCTCGCAAGTCAGAAATCGTGATGTCCATTTTTCATACTCGACCGCGAACGCCGCGGCGAACGGGAAGAATTGCCAAAGCACTCTATAGAGGAGAGTCGATTCTCCTGCAATCGTCCGCTCCTCGAGATGGAAATTTCGTGAATCACTCTCGTGAAACACGACGCTATTGATATCATGAATACGAGTCTGCGGATCCTAATTGCACACCTTCGCGCCTTAATCTGGAATCGAATCTAATAACGGAATATTAGAGAGGCATTTATTCGGAGAGACGCGTATTCGGAGTAACACCCGCGAGGCATTAATATTAATCAGCCGTAACAGCTTTCAAAAGACATCGGCTTCGCGGCGTATATAATTTCGATCACACCGCCGAACGAAACGATCGTCGCGACGGACCGTGTCGCTTCCTGCGAGCTCGTCACTCTAGTCGCTGCTCCGAAGAGAGAGAGAAAAAAAAGAAAACAAAGAAAAAGGAACAAGAGAGAAAAAATGACGAAAGGCCCCGTCGTCCTACGCGACGTCGCGGCATTGTTCGCCGGGGAAAAGAAAGCGCCCGGATTCTGGTCTTATGTCACCCGCGGCGCCGCGGCCCGCGTCGACGTGTCTCCTCTGCCACCGCCGGATCATCCCCGACTAATTCAATTACCCGCCGCGATCGATCGACGCTCGACTCCGCGATAATTTAGGAAAATTGCCCTCTCGCCTGTCCCGGGCCGTCGTTGCCTTCTGACGAGGCTCCGATTTTTCGTCGCTCCGAAGGCGATCGGCGCGTCTGGGCAAATAGCGCGTTCATTAAGTTGTTATAGGTGGATAATTTGGAAAGCGTTTAAAATCCGTATAGCTTTAAATCATGCAGGAGAACTTGGAGAGAAAGCCGAGCTAAGATTTAGCAACCTTTTAAATAAAGGAGCTTCGCATTCTTAATTCTCGAGCGTCGACCGATCTCCCTCTTGAACTCGTTAGACCCAGAAAAACGTAGGCAAAGAGCCAGTAAGGCCGTTCGTACAGTCCGCGCTTGAATCTTGAAATTTCGAACAATAAAAAAAGGCGATCTCGCTCGTCTCGACGACGAAGCGAAACATTCCCCCGCGATCCCGTCCACGCAGAGGATCTCGGCCCCTCGTCTAGTTGCTCAATCAGGCCGAGAGTCATGCTCGCCTCGCGTAAAAAGCCTCTATCGCCTCGGACGTTGACACGACGTTTTCCCGCGCACGATCTCCCTCTCTCTCTCGGGCCATCATCGGCGCTCATACGGGCGGCGGGACTTCTGGAGGAGCGCTCGGGCAAGTTCACGGAGCGCACGCGTGACTTTCACCTCCTCGGAGGAGAGGAGAGCGCCACCGCCCACCGGCGGGCACCGCTTCTTCGTGCTCGGGTATCGATAATTGCTCGTCCTCCCCCTTCGAGCTCCGCTCGATTTCCGGCGCCTTTGTAGCCCCGCGGAGAACCGTTGCGCATATGTGCCGGGACGCGGAGTTAACGGTAATCCGCCGACGGGTGGCTGACCTTTCCGGGAGAAACCGCGGCCGCCGCCGCCGTCGTTGTCTGTTATCTTACGAGGCTTGAAAAATTAATGTGCGTCTGGCCAGGCCGCGCCCTTTCTACTTAACCCCGCTCGTTTCGTCATTATCCTGGCCATTTGGAGAAGATTGTCCGAGGCCGTGCTCGCCGATACCTTGTAATTCTTTGTTTTGTTGCGTAAGCGAAAATTATTGCTTATTTGGGTTAATTGAAGGGGGGTACGCGGTCCGCTCAGTTTGATTAAATATGGCGTGGCGGTTCGGGCGGGATCCGAAATTTGTAATTTGAATTAAAATGACATTAGGATTTCGACGGCAGTTTTTATTCCAACGCGTTCCCACGTGCGCCGCGTACATGACATTTTTTCTTCAAAAACAGGCGAATTTTCTCGTCCCGGCCTCGTAAAATCATTATCGAGCGCGCGCCGGCTTTCTCCTGAAGAAAAAAAGGTAAACACCGGGTCCGGCTAAGTTTCTCACGACAATCGCCGCTCATTTGCATGACGTGAAAAGGCCGCCTCGACAAACCGATCCATTGCACATTCGAATGAAGAAGCCGCGTCGCCGCCTCCGAAGCTCTTAACGGCTGTCGCGCCAAGTCCAGGTGGAAAGCCGTCTATGCACATATCCCGCGACAATTTCCTCCGTCAATCTCTCCGCTTCCGTTGGCGATTCGAGTGTATCGGGCTTTCCCGATGCTTAGCCTGAAACGAAGAGAGCCCGCGGCGGAGGAGCGAGCAATTATGCGCGGGGAAAGGGGGGGGGGGAGAGAGATGGGACCGACGCGGATGTGCGCCTGATGAATAGTTCGCTTATCGTCGCGAGAGCGAAAGTTCAGGCGCGCTTATGAAAATGGAAAATCTGCCGAGTGCTCACGTTGCCGCGAGAGAGTCGGGATCTAATGTAACGAGGCGCAAGAGGTAAACAGGCGGGCGAACAGCTGATTATTGTGGGTGTAAAGATATCCGTCCGTGTATGCAGTTCCTCGACGTTGACATTACACGGGTAATCTTTGCCGCGGAGAATTTGATTTATCGAATTGTGATTCCGTTTCGAAATTCACAGACGTAAATGAATAAAGAAGTAACTTTCTTGTCGAGAAGGAAAGTAAAAACTGATACGATAAAGCACGACGCGAGAAAGTAAAAAGATTTTGTAACCTTTAGAGGACGGGGGTGGTCCCTTTCGGGACTCATCCTTAGTTGTACATTTGACTTACGTCTGAATTGCACGTTTCAAAAGCCGTCGGCTTGCACCGAAAACGTTAATTTCGCCGTTTCTCCAAATCCAGCAGAATTCCACGAATACTCCCAGGCCCGCGGCCGATTTTCACAATCGACGGGCATTACGCGCATCCGCGAGCTTAATAGAGCATTCGCGGAAAGAAAACGCTTGCCATTAAGAAAGTACAATCAATACGTCGGCGCGCGGCGGTGTTCGCCCAGGCCGAGAGAGTCCGCGCGGGTAATCGCGTGCCGCACGCGAGAGCCGAGCTTCAAAGGCGGCACTTGACGCCCGAGCGCGCCGAATCCGAATGCGAATCCGAGGTGAAAGCGCACGCTCGCGCGGCAAATGTCGATCGCATCCACCGGCGCGCCGCCACTTGGCGCGGGAGATTGAGGCGCGTCTTATCGATACTCCGGGGTGCGATCGCAGCCGCCGGCCCGCCCTCGGATCCGCACGATTCTCTCTCCCGGCGTCGTTCGCGGCCTCGCGCTTCCTTCGCGGAAGCTTAATTGGGCGACCTCGCCGCGACTCCCTCGCTCTCCGCCTCATTTGAATAAAGACGTGCGCAGCCGCCGTCGCGGTGAAAGTATCGAGAGGCGGCGCGCGAGATCGATTATTTTCCCGAGCGGGAGAGGAGGCGGCCCGCGCGAGCGAGGCGCTCATTGTGCCCTCGCTGCTTTCGGCTAATCGCGATGGGTCCCATTTGGAAAATGACTTACTGCCGCGGACGATGGGAATTCCGGCGCGACGGCCGGGAATTCCTGGGATTTTTCTTGCGCCCGGAGAGCGAATCTGTAATTGTTTCTGGACTCTGATAAATTCCTTGCAGGCTGCTCGATAAATCAATGCTTTCTTTCGAATGTTCTTCGCGGCGATCGTGCTTGTAAATGATTTATCTCCTTTCGTTAAGGATGGTTCCAAGTAGTGCGCCTAGAATAAATCAGCCAATGCGGACACTTCGTTGCTTAGTTTGATTTTTAATCGAGGCAGCAATAAATCTCTTAAAAATTGCACACCAAACGCGTACGTGATGTGTAAAAAAAGTTGCTTATGCATGACGTAATTATTAGTAAGTCTCTAAACATTAATTTGTCTATGAAATATATTTACTCTGTATTTACATATTAATCAATACGTAATTAATTGCAATCTTTAAGCAAAAGTTAAATTAAAGGTACAAATCGAGGCGTTCCTCATTACCGCGCGTTTCTTTTTACACTGCTAAATGTATTTAACGCGTTTTTATGCGCATTCCATCAGTTCGAGCTATGAATCGTACAGTGAAAGTATTCTAATGAAACATAATGATACATCCTGTTCCACTCGTGTATAAATGAATTGAAATGAATTGGACTTTTTCGGCTTAATGATCATTGCCGTTTATGCAGCCGCAATTCCAGACTTTAATCAGCGGTGGTATATATTACGTGTGCTCGCGTTTCGTCCCGCGAATTTTCCACGATCGATCGCTCAACAGTTCCTTCTGCAGTTAAACGATGGACGAACATTAATTTCGCTTATTTGAATTTATTTAACACGACTGATAAACTAGCACGGAATTGAGAAGTAAACAGAGCAAGCAGAGTTTATTCAATTTTATTAGCTATTTCCATTTTTAAAATTGTATATTTCACGTTCAAGTCCTTGGAGTAAAAAGTGCTCAGTGAAATGATTTTAATTGCTGCTAATGAGAACCGCGAAGCGTTAAATATAGAAAAGTGCTACTGGAAGGTGCTAATTTTTACATGCTTTCGCAAAATCTTAAAACATCGTAATTTCTTCGCAGAAATAAGCGACACGACAATTAATTACATCTATAAACTAATGAAGAAATCATTGCTAATTTTTGAATTAAACAAACTGTTACTTTGATAAAGTTGATTAAATTCCAACTTTTATGTAAACGCACCGAAGTTAAACGTTTAAACGGCACGAAAGGCATTAATTACGCCTCTGAATTACAGCAATCGATTAAGGACGAGCGGAAAAATCGTCAACCGCGAGCGCGGCAGCCGCGCGACAATGAATAATGGAGGCCGAGCGCCGCGACTCTCGAGCGACTCGAGATATCGGGATAAGGAGAAAAAGGTCGCGTGGAGAATTGGAAAATGAAGAAATCCTCCTGGCGGATTCGCGCAGACGTTCGATTTCTACTAATTAATGCCGCCGCTTGCGTGCGCACACTCGCAGAAGCGCGACCCGCCGCCACGGACTGTTTATAATTTAAAATCGAAAGCCTGCTGAATAATTGATATGTTTAATCGTTTCGCGCGAGTCGAGATGCTTCATTAAAACAATGGGGGTTTCGAGAGAGCGGTTATTATTCGGTCTCGATGACACGGATTTTCGATTATACGTTTGAGCAGTTCTTAATGCGCTATTTTGAATTTTCATTGGTCGGACAATGGTGATTCCCGGCCAAGGAAAACGAGATTACGCGGCGGCACCGTTTTTATACCAACGCGACGATTGCTTTCATTTTTAACGTTTTACTTTAGAAGATTGCTGGCGTTTAAAGTCTAATAAGAAGTATTGCGCATTTTTCGTGTGAAGAAGTTTCTTAATTTCGCGTTGAGCCTTTTATTGGAGAGATTGTAATTAAAATATAATACCGAAAAAATTTTTAATAACGCGAATAGAAAACGGGTAGCCGTGTAATGGAATCACGTAATCCTAATGTGTTACATTGTTTTCTTGAGTATTCTGATGAATTATAATGCATACAGATGGGGAATTATGAAGAACAAAGCAGATTAACAGATGATTATGTTGACGCGACTCTTACACATTGGGTCATATCTTAAGATCGTAATTGAATTTTAATTGACCTCTATCGTCTTAGATTTCACTGATCTGAAAAAAAATCAATTAAGTGTGTAAGATACAATCTGTCGGTCATAATTGATTGAAACTTTGAATTTTATCGATTAATCAAATTTTCACATAAAAAACCGCTTAACCATTTCGTGATTAAAATTTCTGTAATTGCTAAATTAAGACACGAGATGCCGAAGCGAGGTTAGAAACAAAGTAATTTTTAAGCTTTGCATTTTCCCCTTTCTAAGCCTCTCGCTTCATTTTCCCTCCGAATTAAAAGAATCCCATTAAAAAGCCAATCACCGCCTCCAAATCTGGCGTATTCTGCAATCTCCCAGCGATTCTCCAAGCCGAGCTCGTAAATCTCACGGCAATTGGAGGTCTCCCTCGCCGCGCTCGGGAGTGAAAAACGAAAATTCCCTTCCCGGCTCGAGCGCGCCGCCTCGGCGAAATTGCAAATTTCGCCTCTCGGAAAGGAAGCGTCGCTCGACGACAATCGGAGCCTGACTTCGCAGTCTGTTTGCCCAGCCCGATTAATTAATCCCGGCCGATCGCGGCTGTATCGCGTGCTTCAATTGGGTCGCCCGGCGCTCGTTTTCTCCGTTAACGAGGCGCTCGCCACCTTGGATTCGCGGCAGAGGCGCTCGGAGCTCTCCGAGTACGGGAACTTCCTCGCGAAGTGAGGTGTCACGATTTCTGGGCTGGCGATCGAACTTTTGCGACAAATGAAGTTAAAGATTCAATTTCCAGGTAGATTATTTGCGCAGAATGATTTGTTTCGATAAAACAGTTTTCTGAGAGAAACGCGAGTCTTCCATTCGACGCTTAGGGGAAATTTCAATCATTTTCTGCCGGCATCACAAAGGAAATTTCTGTAAAATTACACGCCTCTCTTGTAGGTTTGTCTAATCCACATTCTGGAATCGTAGAATATAGCCTTAGAGCAATTTCAACGTCATTATTACCGCAACAAAAACTTTATTGAATATAAGTGTGTATACGTAAAGAAGCGCTCAATCTCGACGCGACTTCCCTTTAATCGTCCCGCCGGCGAATGGATTATCGATTTTTCTGTACTGGCAGGTCTGTGCCTGGGAGGCGATTAACGTGTAATGAAGTTATTCCCAAGGCGCCAGGCGTAAACGCCGCGCGATGCGCACGAAAGTGAAAAGCCTTTTTAATCCACGGGGTATCGGTTTCGCGCAATACCGTCTGATTATTGACTTTCTCGCGAGTTTTCCCGACTGCGGACTAGAGAACATTGTCGGCTGGGCCTAAGAGTCGATTATGACTTGGCCGGTCGAGAAGGTGAGCATTTGTAGAGCAACGCGTAATTATACGCTTTGGATCCATTGATTTTCGGGCGATGCACTTGGAAAGGTTTCTTTTTTTCGAAGCATTCTTTTTAGTTGAAAAGGCGATCGGTTAAACGAGAATAGTTGCGTAAGTGAATTTTTTTTAGAAAAGATTAGGAGGCTTCAATGGCCGATTTGAAAGATTATAATAGACATAATAATAAAAGACGAAATAAATTTATTTTGTTTTAAAGCACTTTGTAATAGATTTGTGCAAGTAATAATTAAATCTTGCGAACCGTGATTTTGTTTTTTTATTTTTACGTGCTAAAATTCAGGATTACCGAGTATAAAGATAGACTGAAATTACACGGTTATAAATATGCTATTTCATTAGTTTTAATGCATCCGAAGAGCTACTGTTTCCATGATAATTTACAAACGTAACAGAAATTAAATTACGCATCAGAACATTTTCGATTAGCTTCAATTTTATGGCCCGTCAGCTTTCGGTTTTACTCAAGAACGTTCGTTCAATTATTTTCTAAATTAAGATACCCAATTACTATTATTCTTATAAGTACGCCTAGTATTTTAAAGATCTTCTAACTTCTACGTTACTCTTCAGTTCTCTCTTGTTACTATCAGAAAAATACTGATATTTATTTAATGGACTACGAGAAACTTGTAGAACGATAATTACAAAGGAATGCATCAATTTTAAGTACTACTATCAACATTGTTATAGCCAATTACACTCGCTAAACTATTATATAAAAGAGTGTTACTGTCACACATAAGAGCAATTTAAAAAAAAAAAAAAAAAAATAATACCTCAAGGAGCACTTAGGAAAAACATGTTATTAAAAATAAATTTTATCTCGTTATATTCTGTTAACGACTGTAGTCAAAGTCAGACTAATATGGTTTGTCAATAGCTTCGAGATTTTACAAATGACGTATAACAACCGCTTCAAAGTATCTTTAAAGCTGAAGTACGGTGACAATTAATAGCGTAATTGTCCAACAGCAATTAAAAGATTTTATACACAGCGCTTGAAATTCGACTGGATTCTGATGAAATCTTTGAAAGTACGATACAATGCAAGGAGCAAATATACGTTTCCATGTGAATTTATCCTCTGCATAAAAATCCCAGCGAGCTTATCGTTGAATCGAAGTGAATATGGAATTCGAGTTTATCGACTAAGCACATCGAATAAAATCTTCAAAATTTATGTAAACAAAAATCGTTTGATTTATTATCTCGGATTGCGTAGGAAAGCACGCGGAACCTCGCAATATCGTTTAGAGTTGATCGGAACGTAACTTCAGGTAAAAGGAAAGTCGAGAAAAACCCGCGCCGGGATAGAATTAAGAGATCCGCGGCTTCGGTCTCGGGCAGAGATTCAAACTCCACTTTCCACCGAGAGCTTTCCTCGCTCGTTCAAAATATCGATTTTCGCACGCGACCTCTCCCATTGTTCGAGAGCGAAACGCAAACCACCGCCGACTAATCTCACGCGGAAGTAACGCGCGAGCCAGCGATTTCGAAAAAAGAAAGACTACCCGCACAAGCTAAAGCTCTCGACCGGCGGCGGCTCTCGTCACCTCGTTTCCCCCCCCCCCGAAAACCCGGCGAAGCTCGCGTGAAATCGATCGGACAGACCCGGGCGCCCGAGCGCCTTTGGCGGCGAACAATTCGGTTCCCACGTCGGGGCCCGGACAATCGGCCAATTAAAACCTCCGCGCGCGAGCGTCCCCAAAGCAGCCAGACAAAGGACCCCGGATCGGCGAGAAGTCGGACGTCTCTCTGCCCGCGGGATCCTCCGAAAAGTGAAACGACCGCCGGCGGCTGTGCGCGCCGCGGAGCCGGAATGCGGGACACCTGCTCCCATCCTACTTCCGACTCGTGTGTGCGCGCGCGCGCTCGCGCCTTTCTCCCGCGTCGCGCGGCTCGTCATAAATCGTCGCGCGAGAGGCCGTTGTCTCGCCTCGCGCGGCTGTTGCCGCCGTTGATCGACGAGAGAGGCTGCAGGCGCCTTTTGTCGGGGTTTTTCGACCCGCCGACGAGGCTTTGTCCTACCTCGGCAGCGGAGCCGCGCTAATTTTACGATTACTCCGCGGCTTTAAAGTTAATTGACGAACGAAGCTCCCGAGGAAAGGAAAGCCAACCCGCCGAGAGTTTACTAAGCTGCCCGCGGTTTCGAGGAAGAGCGCTCTTATTTTTTGACGGCGCGTGCGCGATGCGCATCGACAAAATTACGCGAGCGTTCGCTTTCTATCTGCCCGCGCGGATGTGTATACGATAATGCAAGCCCGGCTGGAAACTTGGCTTTATCTTCGGAGCGGCGTTCGACGGCCGCGAGGTGAAAACTTTTTCAGGCGTTATCAATAAAATTATCACCCTTTTTTATCGGCACGAGAAATCTTTTTACGGGCAGCTTAAAGTTTTAAGCTTCTTTTTTTTTCTTTTTTATATCTGATCGAAATTACAACCGCGAGAGCGCCGAAAAATTTCAATTTTCTCCCAACTTTTACTCGCATTATATATTTAGTTGCAACATTACAATATAATTAAAAGTACTTTTCCAGATCCTGTTGTTCGACCCACTTGCCCCAAAGCTGCGCTCGTTATTCCTTACGATCCGAAATCAATGTACGAGCGAATATTTGTCAAGATCGTTATCTGCGAATGCGCGCGCGCATTGCAGTTCAAGTTCAAGCTCGAACGTTTCTCCCGCCCCGACTCGTCCCGAAGCCTTTTGACTTCTATAATAATTAACCCAAATAAGACTATAGCTTCTCTCTCCGCCCATAAATAAGCGCGCGATCCCCGCTTTCGTACAGAATGCAATTTAGAATTTTTCCCCAATCGAAACTTAAACTTTCTACAATTAAGAATTCCTCGATACTCGATCTTTCCCGCCTCGAAGCGCCGATATTTCGCGCTCGCTCATTGTCCGCGCGAAATTAATCAAGAAGCTCGCATTAATCGCGACGCTACGCCCCGCGCTTCCAAAGTACGTAAAGCCGCGCGCCGCGGCCGATGGCGATTGAAACGTCGGCTCGCGGATGAATTATTATCGCCGGCGAGGTCTCGCCTATCGCCGGCGACGATCGGCGGGGCCGCCGAGCTTATCGGCCGTACGTTCGCGCGGCGAGCCGCCGACTGGGGAAATTGCCGATGCTGTCGGGTGGCCTTCGCCCGGGATCGGGGCGAAAATGGGATCTGCTCCCGGTAGAGCGCCGTTGGAGGGGCGGTCAACTTGTGGACGCGTTAATTTAAATTTAACTTTTCACGCGCTTCTTGAGAAAAGGGGGGAAAGAAGTGCGTTAATTTTTGACAACTGCTTGGCTCTTTTCGATTGTACTGTAGAATTAATTTGGCACGGAAAATTATGCGACGAATTAAGGAACTACCGAGTTTCTTATTAGGTATTAGTTTCTAGTACCTAAAATTTTCCACACCGACGTAAGTGCGCAGAAAATGTTTTTCAAAAATAGCTGAGAATAAGTGTTAAGTTTTTTTTTAAAGAAAAACACAAATTAATAAAGACTCAGAATTTCCTTTAATAAATCGTTACGAGTACGCAGCTTACATCACGATTCCATTGGCGCGAATAAGAAAGCGAAATAGCCGGCCAGAGTTATTGTGACACCGGTCGTCGTTGTCCCGTGTTCATTTTCATTTTCTCACGCACTTGATGAAGCAAACAAACATTTTGGGACGCGAGAGCTAGGCGTGGGCGCCGCAAAGCGCCGCGACGTGGATTTAATGGAGTTATTTTTAGAAAGTTCTCGGACGAATGGATAAACGCGGGCGAAGGTTCATACATCACCTCCGTAGTGCATTAATATATCAGCGCCTAATGTCTCGTTTACAATTTGAATTTCGTTCCGCGTCGGCAGTGGATCTTACTATTGAGCGCCCCGGCATTGAATTTCAAAGGAGAACTTTGTTGAATTTTGAAACATTTCAGCATTAATCCCGCGAATGCTCGTTCGACAGTTTGAAAAATAGAAATTTCAAGTGGGAAATTCAATAATTAACAAGGAAAAGACAATTGCTTCATTCGCTCTGCATCGTAAATAGATATGGCGACAGATTTATGTACATTGTGCAGTAGATTCTACGCAAATAATCATTCCCGGAGCACATTTTTATATAATCCTCTAATTATCTCTATTATTATAGACTACATCTAACTTTATTTATGCTGCGGTTATTACGCAAGTCAAATAATTGTATAATGAGGTGTTCCTCAAAGTGTATAAAATGAAATTTATCTTTATACTTTTCATAAGCGTTAAATTCTGCACTTTTGTATGCCATTTTCGTATAATAATATGTTAATCAATTATATTACATTCAGCACATTGTAATCATCACTTCATCGCGATAACAAGCAATAATAATTGTCAACTATCAATTATTTTATTAAATTGTGCAATCAACCACAGTAACAGTCCAAGCGAATCCCGATACATCAAGACAATATGTATAATAAACACGCTTTCATTTAAACGAGTACCTTTGAATAGGCGTATGCACTTGGAAACCATCGTTCATCCTCGCGCAATAAATAACTCCTGAAAATCTAATCAATTTGAACTCGGAAAAATGCCCGAAGCCGCCGTCGTCCCCGTCCGAGCGCTCATAAACGCCGGGCCCGATTCCCCCCCCCCCTCCCCCGAGAAAGCCGAGAGCCCATTTAGCCTCGCACGCGCGCGAATTTTTCTAATCGCTCAGCTTAATAGCGAGAAGCTCCTAACAAGCCGAGAGGCTCTCCCAGCCGGAGGCTTCGATCATCCGCGGCATCGACGCCCGTCGCGATCGTCGTGAAATTCAGTCGCAATTACGCGGGAAATTGAAAATCAGCCGGGGATAACAATCGGCCCCGTCGTCGCCGACGCTGCTTTTTTTCTCTCTCTCCCTCTCCCTCCCGACTCGCGTTTATCAATCGGCGACGCGCGCTCGCGCTTCCTTCCCGAGAGCGATTTGCCGGCACAACGGGCCGCTTCGATCGCGATTCAGACAATGGCGCTTTGCGCGCGTTTGTCGCCAAAGGCGACGGCCGAGCTCCTCGGAGGTGCGACCGCGGCGGAGCGAGGGTTTTGCGCTTGAGGGAGGATTGATAAATTTCAGCGGCGCGAGAGGCAATCCAACAATGCGCGCGCCGCTCGACAGTTCCAAGTGCGATCTGATACTTCGCGGATGGATATTTCGACGCTGCCCGCGCGGAAATAATCGTCAATTGTTCTTGGCTGCTTTCTGACGCACAGAACTATTTAGGAATATTGAGAAAGTTATAATGTATCGACCGAAAAATTCAGTTTTCGAACGGACGCAAGAGAAACTATTCGTCGTAATGCCTGCATTGTATTATTGTAAGCATCAGATAAATCCAGACTTCGAATCGAAGACCGATTCCCGACCCGAAAAATAAGCGCCAATTTATTTGGTACAACAAAATTATCCTTCGCGATTCGCAAAATACGATCGCAACGAAACCTCGAATGAGACTCGGGCGATAGTTTCCACGCATCTCAACACCCAGCCCGAACTCCGGCTAATCCGCTTTTAATAACAACGGGCCACACTCCGCGCATAATCAGCGCGGCCCGCGCCCATCCCAATAAAACTGGGAAAGTATCACGCGAGGAAGCCGGATTAAAGCTACCGGCGCACCTAACTAATATAATCGATTCTGCGAATATCTCGATTTACGAGCCTGACCCAGATAGCCGGCGTATCCGGCAGGAGGAGAAAAAGAGAGAACGCGTCGCCGCCCCGCTCATAAGCGGTCGCGGATCATCGCCTCGCGAGCGAAAGAAGGCAGGAGGTGAGGCAGATGCAGCCCGGCGATAAGGCGCCGAATATCGCTAGGCTCTTTAGAAAGTCCAGTCCGACCTGCGAAGCAGCCCGAAGGCCCTCCGGGCGAGCTCGCGCGAGCTCGCTCCGGAATTTCGGGGATCGTCGGATTCTCGACCGTTCCGGATTTCGGGCTCGCCGCTTACTCGCGGCTCTGGAGGAAGAGAGGAGCGACGGGTTTCGATGAAAATTGCCGCGTCGCTTTCGGGTAATTGTGCGGCAGTGCCGGATAAAACGACATTAAACGATCGTTGTTTCGAGTCGACGGGGAAAGATTGATGACGCGGAAATATTAAAATAATTAATGGTCGCGGAGGCGCCTGAAAATCATTATTAGTAATATTAAATGTTCTGTAATTATTGAGTTTTTTGCTTCCATAAGGATGTACTTGCGGAACGTTTTTAAGACCGCTGTAAAATTTTTTTACGAAAAATTTAATGAAAATTTAACGATTTAAATTAGATTTTGTAAAAAGTCCGCTGGTTTTTTATAGTCTAAGGCTTTTCGTCGTTCGTGGATTCAATTTCCAGCAGATTATTCCTCTCTCCAAATTTACTTTTTACATGTTTTTTAACGTTCTCCTTTTAAATACTTGAATTTCTCAAAAAGTAAACAGTAAATAAGGTACTCGTTAGTGAAACTATCCACAAAATTAAAGTCGTAAATAACAAATTTCTAAAATCTATTTTCCAATCATTTATTAAAAATACATAAACTTTTGATATCGGCCATAATTTACGTAGAGATCTTTTCATTAAATCAAATCGTGCTCCTCGCCATAAGCTTAACGAGCCGCTTACGTAAAAATGCTCATCCCACTTTCCTCGGCTATTACGGGAAATTTTCCGAAAACAATTTCGAATTCCAGGCGGACGAATCGAGTAGGCCGTAGATTAGCGCCATTTATTCGCCGACTCGACGAGCAGCTTTCGAACGAAAAAAAATATATGTGTGAAGGCCGCTCGCCGCTCGTCCGCACAAAACGCGGAAGCTAAAAACTTTCCATCCTCCTGGCCGTTTTTCGACATTAACCAAGTCCTCCTCTCGCGATTCGGCGAGCGCGGAGAGTCCAATTGTATTTATAACGTCGCGCGGCTAAAAAATCGCTGAAAAAACCCACCGCGCAATTTCCCGCGGCGAATGCCTTGCTGCGTTTCCTCGCGGCGCTCGTCGCGCGAACCCCCGTCATCGGCGCCGGCTCCTGCACGTGAAAACGAGCCGAACAATAATCGCCGACGCACATCTCGCCGAGAGCGTTTACGCGCGCCCGGGCCCCGAGGACGAGGCGCACAAAAACGCGGATTCCCGACGTCGCGTCGCGCGCGCCGCCTCGGGAAAACGAAGAGCACCCGGCGGCTTTCTAACTTTCATCTCGGCGACGCGCGCGTTTAACGACAGCCGCGGCAGCGTTACGCAAAGAGGCGCGCGTAAATCTTTATTAAGCCTCCCTCTTAGAGACGTTTCACCCGCGGCGGCTTTACGATCTGATCGTCCGAGGGAGCTCGTTATATTAAAGCCAAGCGCACGCATGCGCGCCTCTTGTGGATATTGGGAAATTGACTTGCGGTGACGCGAGGCTCCTCCGCGGAGGGGAACTTTTAATAAGAGGAGATTTTTTCGACGCGAGCCTCGCTGACTTCCGCTGCTAAAGTGGTGGAGATAACAAGCTCGGGATGGATGCGAAGTTTCTTTGGCTGGCAAGCGCGACTGTTGAAATTGTTGTAGGAGCTATTCCTTTTCTTTTAGAGCAAACGCAACATTAATTTAATATGCGAACGATCGCTTACGACGAGTGCAGTCGTCACTCTTTTCAAGAGGCTTTTCGAAAAAAGATAAGTGCTCGTTGAAAATGTCACCGGCGTGTATGAAGATGATGAAAAGCCTCGAAAAATCTAGCTTCGAAAGTTACGAGTACCATTTTCTTTTTACGAAACGGGATCAAACGTGCTTTCGCGCGAATCCTCTTTTTCGATTTTATCAAGGAAAATTGGAGCATGAATAAAATATTGCAAAATGAAAGTATCTCCTACGACTCGAGTGTACAAGATTAATCGGGTGAAAATAATTCCAGCTCAATCTGTCATCTCGGATCCGCAATTAAGACTCGATACCTACACAGAATCTCCTCCCATCCGCGTCCCAATGTAAATATCAAAGTTTACAGCCGATTTGCATCGAGTCCATTAACGAGCCGAAGCCGATATAATCATCCGCCTTCGTCCGCCGGCACCTGCCGGCCGCGCTTTTCCCTCCCATCTCCCTAACTCACCATCGCCGTTACCCGCGGCGGAGCCTCGGAAAAATCGCAAAATTAATTCTCGCGGCGGGAACATTTATCGCCCCGCTCACCCCCGCGGGCGCGTCCGTCCACTGCGCCTTTCTCGGGCGCGGCTCTCCTCGCCCGACGCGCGTTTTCACTCTCCGCCGCGCGATTCCTAACGCGTGCGAGAGCGCGCCGGGAAAAGCATCCGCGTGAGAACGGCCGCCGCCGCGCGATCGAGCCTTTCTTTTTCGCGGGGGGGGGAGAAGGGAGGCGGGGAGGATGATGACGGAGCCGCGGCTCCGGGTAATGAAGCGAATTATTCTTTATCTGCTGCGGCTTCTAATCTAATCGAGAGATTTCGGCGCGGCTCGTCGAGATTGAGGATGCAGTCGGCCGTTTCCTTAAACAGGATAAAGCGCCTCGGAAAAGTTGGCTTTTCGAAAATTGCAGATTGGCAATGCGAAAATTCTGCAATAACCCGCTGAAATTGACAAGACGTTTCTAACGAATCAGCGCCGACGTAAAAATCTCATCGGGAGTGAGTTTATCTCGCCTCGTGGACGCCGGACGGTAAATCGTGTCGGCACGTCAACGGGGCTGTTACTCTTTTTCAACGGCGCAGTTATTATCCGTCGAAAGGCTGGAGATTAAAAGTGTGCTGACGCCGTATCTTCCTCGGAGAGAGCAGCGCGCTTTATCCGCACACGTAAATGCACCTCTCGAGCGGTAGCATCGCGCCGATGCAAGTCATGGAAAAGAGCCGCGTGAGACGGCACGAATGAAGCTATTGAGAGAGGATCGCTACTAATAATCCTTCCCCTCCATCTTTCGCGGTGAAAAACCAATCTGCTTTTTGGTATTGTAAAATTCCGCGTGCCGTTTTTCACGCTGTATCCTTTGCTGAACTGTACTTTGCGTGACCGAGTAGCATTTTAGAGCGAACGATGCATTCCTCGAGTGCTCATTTCGAAAGTGCTTTCATTGCGTTTTAAACTAATTTTTCTTGAATATTAAGTTAAATAATAACGTAATTACATTACTTACGGAATATAATTCTACGTAACGGCACGAAGCGCATAATTTGAAGCGCCTGGAATTTAAGAAAATAGGAACTTATCCCTCCACGCTGAAATACAGTTCAAACATTCCCATTACACGTCGACTTTCGCGGACGGCGCAAAATTACAAAACCCATTAAACGGCCCCCCCCCCCCCCGAGGGATAAATTCACTTTTATCAACCCGCGCAAAAAAGCCTGCACGTAGACGCTTTCCAAATCCGTACACCCGGTCGGATTGCGCAATCGGCGACAAAACCCAGCGGAGGAACCGCGCGACTTTGGCTCCTCGGCCGCGGCTCGGCGCATCCGCGGGCAGGATTAACGAGCGCCGAGACGGCCCGAGAGGCGCGAGGCGCCGCCGCCGATTACGATAGCCCGCGCCGCGCGCGGACAAAGAGAGGAGCAGCGCGCGGTTTCCCCTCCTTTCAATGAGCTTTTCCGCGGCAGGCGGCCGCTTGTAACGAGTGCGGGGACTCGTTTCACTTTGATTGCCGCTCTTTCCCATCTGCGCCTCGGCTTCGGAGAATCCGCGGGCCTCTCGGGATTACTGAAAGGGGCTTATTATCAGCATTTTTGCTGCCGTCCCGAGCGTCCGAACAATGAGCTGCGCCGTGTTTGTGGCACTGATTTATTGCTGCTCCCGAGGTGGGAATGGTTAGCTGGAGCCGCGAGTCGGGCAAAAGGTAGACGGACGCGGCTTTTTTCGTTTCACTCGCGCCTGACGGTCGGCTAATGTAAATATCTAAACTTGACCGCCGAGAACTGCAGTATCATTGCGGATTTCTGCAGAGAATGACGGATGCAGGAAGGAAGTCTCGGGAAAAATTAATGTAAAACGTAGCATGTCAAGGAGGAAAAAAGCGCTTCAGCCAGTAGAGCGCCATTCGTAATATAATAACTTGCACAAAAAGTCCGGAACTGCTAAAGCGTGTAAAATTTAAGTTTTACGGCCACCGCACGAGCTTAATCATAACAATTTTTCTCTTAGAATAATGACCGCACTTTTGAGTTAATAACGTTAAACTTCTCATCGCCGTAATAAATCGCGGCGATCCTTCGCCGAAGACAGTCGGCGCGGCTTTTCCTTGAGATTTGCGAACTTTCCGTCCTCGGTTTCGCGCGGCCCGAATTTTCCTGCAGCGGAAAATCACTCCGACGCTCGCCGAGTGAAAAGTACTTGCGAGATTTTAAGCTCGAAATAATGCCGCGGGCGCTTCGGGTAATCTATATATATATTAACAATAATACAATGAGATCTTTCATGCGGTATCTTTCACTTCGCAGCCTTTTCATTGGTATTTTTATCCCGTTTTATTTTCCACGCTGAAAATACCATTGTTAATAAGGCGATGCATCTGAGGGTACGGATTCCTTTGCACTTTCTCTCTTATTAGGCGCTCTCGCGAGATGAAAATGAAAGTAAACTGTTTTGAGAAAAATAATAAAATATGTATGAATAAAAGAGGAAGATGTGTATTGTTTATTTCTTCACATATACTTCACGTTTAAAAAGGCTATTCAACCTTTTCAACGCACGACAGCAGAGAAGCTTTCAACCAATTCGAAAATTTTTGCAAGTCGCACCTCCTGCTTACAATTAGATCAAAAACAGATGAGCAAACACCAATTGCAAATTCGCGAGCGCGCGAGCCCGCCGCTTTCTTGGGGCGTATTAACAGTGCAATTACTCGCGAACACGTTTGCAAGGTGCTTCCACGTAACCGGCGCGATCAGCGTCTAATTTCCCTTGCGCGCGCCGGCGTGCAATTAGCGCTGATTACGCTCCAGTGACTTAATTCCTCGGCTTCAGTGCGGGTACACCACCTGATTGCCGGCGAATTACGATCCTCCGATGTGACCGGGGGAGCTTCGCGCGTGCGAGGGGTTTCTCGAATTTTTCAGGCGGGATATATCCCGGCCGGTCGAAGCTCGCTGCAGGCCTGTCGAGGAAAATGCGATTCTCACGGTCGGGAGCAAGTGCGAGCGCGGGGGGGGGCTTGCGATTGCGAAATTTAATTACCTTTGACGGAGCTCAAGTTCAAGGAATGGCAGTGTTTGGGGTAAGGTATCTTAAACGGCGGAACGAATTAATTAAGCGGGTGCTTGGGAAATGGATACGCCGGAGCTCGCGGCCGAGCCATTTAATTAGGAAAGAATTCAATCGTTTTGATGGAAATTGTTGCTCTTTCTTTTTCAATTAATTTCCGTTTCTAGACTTTTTGTTGAGAAGCGTCAGATTAACGTATTTTTTGGCGAACCAAACTAGAAACGGATGTTTTTTCATTTGATTTTAACATATTCTCAGTTGCCAAAGCACGGAATGAATCGATTTCTCATGCGAAACTAAATCTGTGCAACAATCTTGCGGCTTACGGTGCATCCCCCCTTTAAATTCGAGACAAGTATATAATTTACGTAACTCGCAGTGACTGGAATTCCCCTTGCCGTAAAGACGACATCTTGAAAAAAAGTAAACGAGTTTACATTGGAATCAGAGTGCGGCTTGTTGAAATACGAAGCGAATCTTCTCCTGCAGACTTACACGGGTCTGAATGCATTTCCGCGCTTGCATATGATTTAGATTAGATATAAATTTAAATGTGTACGTGGCATGTAAAGGAAGTACTTGCAGTCTACTCGAATAATGCTAATGCTTGAGAGTTTGATAGACCTTTAGATAATCATATAGTATAGCGACTACATGCACGTGCTCAGTGGCACAAGTCAGTTCTTAGTTTAATGATGTTTATCTGGACAATTGTATTTATATTTATAAGTTATGAATGATTTAGTTAATAGTTAATTAATACACATTTTTACCAATTGTAATATCTGTTGAATTTTGAGGATATTCTTTAAATACCATGTCAGTAAAGTAATTTGATGGTACAATTGCAGCTGAGGGTTTTTCCAATAATGCTTCCGAGACGGAATTTTTATAGCTGAAATTTTATGTTATTTATTGGCACAGATCCAGACATTTGTTATAAGAGACAGCAGAGAACAACAATTAGATAATAAATTTAAAATGCAATCGAGGCGCTTCGAGGCAAAGTTCTCCATATCTGCACTCGCAGGCCTGGAAACCAAATAATCAATCCAAATTCAAAGCGTTCATTACGTAATTCCCAATAAAGACAGCGAGACCCCCCGGTAAGGCCGGCGACCGCTCGGGGGTAAAATCCGCGCGTTCGCATTCGCATTTCCAGCGCGTAAAAGGCTCGGCGATACCAGGAGGCAACAGAGGGCTTCGAGACTCCTCCTCTCGGCGTCCGCGCGCGCGCGCGAAAATAAAGTCTGCGGGCGTGAAAGAAAGTCCCTCTCTTCTCTTCCGCGTGCGCGCCGCCTGCTAGACTCTCACGCATCTCTCTCTCTCTCTCTCGCTTACGTAAAGCGCGCCTTTATGCGCGCCGCGGAGGTTCGCGCCTTAAAAAATCGCGCCTGGCCGCTTTGGGCGGGAGGCTAATTGCGCGGGAGTCTTATTCCATAATCGGACGGCCGATTAATTAAAAGGAGCACACCGGCGGAGTTGATTGAACGGGACTGGAAATGAGGAGCTTTGATGGCTCGGCTAGAGGTTCATGCTTTGCGAAACGATATATTTTAAGCTGTGGGATCCAGAAGTACATTGTTGCAAACAAAACTGTATTTACGTGTATATGGCAGTTTTCTTACAGCGCTGAGGGAAATCGCAGACTGCATTTGTCAATTAAAAGTTTAAAAGCTTTAACGGCCAAGATAATAGCTTTTCACTATGAAGTACTTACTTTTTCACGGTAGCAGGGAAATTCTACTCTTACTACAAGTTCATTAGCGCGCGTGGAGTTATTTGCTATGGAAAAAATAAATTGATTCGTGAAAAATACGTATTCTGCGCTGCTTTTACCTCCAGTCGACCAATCATATTTTGCTCAGCAATTTGGCTGCCCTCTCCTAGCCATCTCCCGTTTAATACAGGAATGAATAGATTTTTCTTTAACAGATGCATTACTTACATCTTTATTTACTAAAGATTTATTATTTACTGTTGCCGGCACCTTTTTTTAGCATCCAAATTTAAGAATTTTACAATTAAATTTAATTATAAGTATTTATAAGAACGAGTGCATCTGACAGGATATTACAAACTGCTTTATAATTAATTAACGGAATAATTAAATACAAAAAATTGAAAGAGGATAGGTTGAAAATCTGAAATTTAACAATTTTTGAAGATATTTAGACTGCCTTTTCTTTACTATTTACTGAAAGTAATACCTTTTTACTGAAAAAAAACAAAATCGAATTAAACTAGCATTCTTTTATGCACTCCAACAAAATATCTCTGTAAACAAAAATATTTTCGAATAAAATGAAGAAAACGACGCTTTTAAACTCGATATTTAAATCACTAATATTAGCAATTCTACATCGGATAAAAATGCGAACAATCTAAAACCAAAGAATCTAACAAGTCGATCCTTACCTTGCAGATAACAATAGCAGTATTGTTAGCATCGGTGGCGCTCGGCAGCGCCCTGAAGCATCTCGACCTGGCGGAGGACCTCGTAGCAGCGCCCTCCTCCGTAGAGTCCACCTCTGTCCCGGCCGTGCCGCCCGTGAAACTCGACAAGAACCTGCGTCGCGCCCTGCTCAAAGCTCTGGTCGACCTCGAGGCCGAGTCCGCCGAGCAGAAGCACCAGCAGCAGCGGCAGCAGCAGCAGCAAGAGGAATCGACGACGGAGCAGCTCGTCGGCGAGGAGGAGGAGAGGTCGACCGACAGGATACTCGACGACACCAAGTACGACTTCCTCGAGATCTCCAAGCAGAAGAGCGCCACCTTCTCCTTCGACGGGTTCCCCAGCGAGGAGGACATCCCGAGCGAGGACAAGCTGCAGAACTCGAGCTTCGTCGAGACTGACAAGTACGCGGGCTCCGATAATCCGGAGGCGGAAGGCGTGCCGAAGCAGCAGCACCCCAGGGACTACACCAAGGGTGTACAGGTAATGGAAAGTAATGTTTGTACGAAAGGGGAGACTGCGTTGCAGACTTTTGTCGAGCAAAAAAGATGAAAGTTGGATGAAAAACAAAGTTTCTTACCAGGATTGACGTATTTCACGCGGAAGGTCGATTAATAATTCTTTAATTTTCGAAGCTGTAAATCATGCAGTCAATTTAATCATTTGCTTTTACCTTTGCTGCTTTTACTATTTTATTGTCAATAATTCTAACGCCGTCTCCTCTTTATAATATCCAATACCATAATTCCAGGGTAAACATATAACTGCAAGTACAATTTACTGCCAATTACTTAAAATTCTGCGCAAAAAAGTTCATTTGCAAGTTGAAATTATTGCGTCTGATTGCCGCCAGTGCTGCGCCTATTCAAACGGCGTATACGTTATTCCATTGTATCCTAATAACTATTATTATTTATTCCGCGTAGACAGACTTTCTCTCGCGGCGTGGAAACAGTAAACTTTGCTTTAATTAATGTACGAGCGGCGCTATGCACAATGACATAATTTTGCAGAATCCTTTAAAGCAGAGCATCTCGGAAATTAAGTTCGAACGGAACTGGCTTTGTTGGCTGTTAAAAAAAAGGGCGACTTGCTTACTTGCTTTCTAGCGGATCCGCTGAAAGAAGAAGACGCGCAACGGAATTAGCGCTAAAAAATTATGAAATATCGTTATGGTGTAGGTTGAAAGCGTGCCCGACCGTTTGGCGCTTTTAATGCTCGAGCGTGTACTTTCACTTTGAATTTAACCAACTTTGTCGCGTATTTACGCATCCTCTTTTTTTTTATAAATAACGCCGACCTTTACAGTTTGTTCGGTATACGCGTAATTGCTGCTCCTTGGAAAGTTTATTATTCGACTGATTCATTAATCATTGACTGGATCTTTCAGGCGTGAACTGCCTACATACGGACTCTTCCTCTCTGCCTTTACGTAAAACTTTTTCCCATAAAATCTCGAAAGTCGCATTATTATGCTAAAGTACTTGTAGGCAGATTACATTTTGCTTGTACGCTCGTACGTGCGCTCGGCATCAACTGCGCTTTATGCTTTGGCATTTATGGAAGTATGGGATTGAAAAGTTTTATGGCGATAATTTGATCTTTACATTACAAAGAATCCTCTAATTTATGTTCACACATTTCGCGATGCAGAGGCGTGTAATAAACGCTTTTAAAATCATCTTTCTCCGGCATTTAAAACTAATTTTTGTAGTAATATTTAAAGATCAAATGTTCATTAAAAATATCGGTTCATTATTATTTCGAAATGAATTCGAAAATAAATGCTTTTAGCGTAGCAAAAGTCCTTTTAATGAAAGTCTTTAAAAATATATTTTAATGAATACTTGCAAAATATACAATTAACAAGCATGCAAAAAATTTCGCAGGTTCACCACATCATTTCGTCAGAGAAGAGCAACGGAATCTACGAAACCAAGCCTTCGGAAACCCTTGAATCCGTGGAGTCGCGCAACTTCGCCACAACCGCGACCTCGTCCGCGGCGGCTCCCTCGGCCTCACCTTCCGATGTGCACATAATACAGAAGAGCGTCACTTTAACGCCGGTGACCGAAACCTTGTCGGTCAGCGCCAGCGGTAACATCGTTTCGGCAGCAGCCAACTCTCTCGTCGCGCCCCGTCCCACCGTTTCCACGAAAACCAGCGACAATTCCACGAGCGTCAAGGGTCACGCCAGCGGCGGCTCCAAGATCGTCCAGGTCACGAGCAAGAAGAACAAGGAGGAAGCCGAGGACGTGAAGATCTTCCAAGCTCCTCTCGTCGCTGCCTTCACGGTCCAGCAGGACGAGCGAGGCGTACCCAAGAGCGTCGTTCCCCTTTACAAGCAAGGGACTAACGCACAATCTCAGCCTCTGAGCCTTCAGGAGCAGCTGGAATTCAAGCAGCGACTGCTGGAGAAGCAGCTGGTCCAGCTGCAGGCCCAGCAAGTGCAGCAGACGGAGTTCCTACTGCGCCAGCGCCAGGCCTTCGAGGATCAGCTGCGACACAAGCAGCAGCAGGAATACTACCTGCAGGAGCAGCGCAGACTTAAGCTGCGCCAAGAGCAGGAGCAGCAGCGTCTCCTCCAGCAGCAAAGGTTCCAGCAGCAGCAGCAGCCCTTCCCCG
This sequence comes from Ormyrus thymus, assembly GCA_035582935.1. Lineage (NCBI taxonomy): Eukaryota > Metazoa > Arthropoda > Insecta > Hymenoptera > Ormyridae > Ormyrus > Ormyrus thymus. The sequence continues at coordinate 5,156 of JAWWEM010005778.1, read as the reverse complement.
CCATCGTGCCTCTGCAGAGACTGCCGCAGCCAACTTTCCAGCAGCAGCAGCAACAGCAGCAGCAGCAGCTACAGCAGGGCTTCCAGCAACAGCAGCAGCCAAATTTCCAGCAGCAGCAACAGTCGAACTTTCAGCAGCAGCAACAGCAGTTAACGCTGATCCAGCAGCAGCAACTACCACTCCAGCAGGCGCCAATTTTCAAGACAAGCAGCAACGTGCAATTGCAGCCCAGCGTGAGCCTGGAGGTCCCCAGCGCTATACCGGCTCCGCCGTTCCACACCCAGCAATCGCTCCTGCGCTCCTCCCAGCTGTCCGGCTTCCAACCGTTCCCCGTCGACTTTCAGCAGCCGCCTTCTCCAGTTCCCCTGGCCAGGTTTCACAGGCAGGAGGCGTTCGGCAATGTCGGCAACTTTGGCTTCAACAACTTCCAGCAGGACGACAAGAGCAGCAATCTCAACCGCAACAGCATCAACCAGTTCGGCGCGGTTCAGCAGCGACCGGTGCAGCTGCAGCAGAGCAACTCCTTCAGCTTCGGACCCTTCAGGCAGCAAGCCCAGCAGCAGCAAAGACAGTTCGCCCCGGTAGTCACGCCGGCGAGGCAAATCCAGGACCTGCTCTTCCAGTCCGGCATCGCCACCGACCTGCAGAGCGCGGGAACGAGGAATCAGGAGGACCTCAACATCGTCTCCAAAGTCCTGGCGCTCAACGTCGGCGCCATTCCCAACAGCGCTCACCGAACGAAAGGGTTCCAGCAGCAGCAGCAGCAGTTCAGCGGATTAAAGAAGTGAGAACCGGTGCCGCGTCCGTTACGTCGTTGCTGCGTGCTTCTGCAGCGAGTGTTCAGTTTTTGTGAACCTTTCGGGAGTGTTGAGCCGTGCTCTTGAGCCGAGTTTTATTGAGTATATTTTATGTATAACGAAGGCGGCTGAAAAAGGCTGATGGGATTTTCTTTCTTGTTGATTGTTGATTTTTTTACGTTAGAATTCCATTAATAGCTTATCATGAAAATTTGTGGTTTAAATAAATTAGGCGGTCGCGTAATTTATTCTGAAAAAAATGGCGATTCTATTTACGTTGTACGACTTGAATTAGACAGGGGTAATTGGCTGCGTAGACCCATGAGACTTTTTCAGCGAGATCGCGATGTGTAGTTGAGTATCATTGAAAACAATTCACGATGTACATAAGTGAGGTGGAGTCCTGTTTTCTTATTTCTATACTCTTCCCTTCTCACACATGCTTGTTTTTGCACGGGAAATTTTTCTTCGCGTATATCTTTGAGTAATCTTTTTCCAAATAATAATTTATTTAATACCTTGACAGTAATTCTTAGTTATCTACGTAGATCGAGAGTAATATGATTTTTTTCTCTCTTCCTTTTCGTTTTCTTTACACTTTTGCATTACACAGCTATACCTATACCTTCTAAATTAGTCCGCTATGTGGATGCTTCTGTTAGTGCACACTATTTAAACGCAGTAGAATGTACATTCATGGGTTTTTTATGACCGACTCATAAAAGCCACATGAATTCTTCGTCTTGCCAGAGAATTACGTTGATTTGAACGGTATAACTGTTAAATTTTGCATTTTCTTAGAAGTAGAATTTATCTGTTCAAAATTTAACAGTTGCATATTCAAAATTTTTATATTTATGAATTTATTTTATGTACCTGTAAAAACATTAAATTCATTTATATTTTTGTTTAAACAAATAAACTTAACACAAAAATTTTTTTCCGTTAATTTAAATGTATTCCCCAATCCTGCAATACTTTAGACGAGAAACAAAAATAGTTTAGGATGACCGTCTGCAGTTAACTCATAATTAAAAATTTACTCATTTTTTCTCGAAAAAGAAAACACAATTTTCTCACGCAAAATCTCACCGACGACCAGCCGGAGATTTTATTAAGCGAGCCGCGTCATCGATTTCGAGCAGGCGCCGAAAAAGAAATTCTCCTCGGCGAAAATGGAAAGTGCCTCGCGCGAAATCGGCTTCTCGAGGCCCGTATCGACAGAACAAACGACATCGCTGCTCCGGCGGCGGCGGAGAGAAGGTCGGAGGTCCTGGAAAAATCGTGCATCTCGAAAATGATCCAAGCGGCTCGAGATCTCTCTCTGTGTGTGTGTGTGCTGCACTTACGTGAACTTTCGCCGCCAAGCGCGAGCACCACGTACGTACAATGGACTGCTATGTGGAACGTTATTATAGCACGAAATTGAGATTGAACGTATATATCGAAAAAACGCGTGGAAGACGACGGCCCCGATTTTACTCGGTTTCTCCTGCACCTTTTTCGGCGGGTTCGATTGTCTCCTCGCATTTTTTCGGATAATCGCCTAGTTTTAAGAAGTAATTTCTCTTGCAATGGATGTTCATTGGTTTGAGAAGACGATACTGTAATTAATTAATGATTGAACCATTTTTTTTTCAAAATAGCCAACTAATTCGATGAATTTTAATCATTTTTGAAATTGCGAAAGTTAATTAGAAACTGTTTTTAAAAAAGATTCAGAATTGAAATGTATTTTTCTTAAGTTTTAGATAGAGTCCCGCACTCTTTCTCTGCGCCAATTAGCTATACATTTTCAACAACTCCTATTCGAGGTCGGCTGAAATGCGGCGGCAGTAAAATTAGCGGCGAAAACCATTAGCAATCAAGGATAACACAAATGAAAGACGCCAATTCACTTGGCAGAAGCAGCAGTTTAGTCGGTGATTTTCCGCCTCTGCGCGCTCGCTTCTCGCTACCTCTTTCCCCCTTATCTTTCTCACGCTGATGATCGATGACATAAAGGCCGGGAGCTCCCGGCTACCGCCGCCGCCGCGGGTTTCCCGCGCGCCGAAGGCTTCCCCGCGCGCTCACTTTCATTTCCAGCACGACGCCGCCGACGATATCCTCGGGAGCGCGCGACTTTATAAGCTTTTACGGCTATATTCCACGGCTGACCTAAAAAATTGTGGAATCCGGCCACTGCTGAACCATTGTTTTCGGCGGCGCTCTGCGGTCTTCGCGCTGTAAAAAATAAAAGAAATGACGAAAGGCGCGGGTGAAACGTTTCCGGCTGAAGCGCAATCTCTGATTTTTCTCTCGGCCATTGTTTTGCATAAACAAGTGGATCGGCTGAATTTACGCGACTCGCCTGGTATATTTTCAGAAATGTTTTTCAACTTTTCTTTTAATACAGACCTGCCTTTTAGAATTATTTCCCCCGAAAACTTAATTTAAATATAATTTAAAATCGTTATAAAACAAAAAATTAGCAGATGAACTTCAAAAATTCTTTGTACTTTGAAAGTTTAGTTAAAGGCGAAAAAATAAGTGGCCGATCATTGAAAAAGACCGATTCTGCACTAAGATAGAGCTATTCAAAAAATTGAAAAAACATAAATAAAAACTTAATATCTTTTGAACTAATAAATTTCATGAACAGAAAAACTATACGGCTCTGAACATACAAAAGATCTACCATTCCTCAAAATTTCAAGTAATTTAAAGTCTTTATACTTCTATAATCGTTGGATATAGAAAACTTTTTTTTTCAGTTTTCAGCTTTTTATTCAAAAACTAATTGACAAAATGGCTTGAAATGTTAACAGATTATAGCTATATATATTCTTAATTACCAAAAATGTTTTTAGAGCAGTGATACTTTAATTTAATAGTTATAAGCTTTTAAAAGAAAAAAGCGTTTTTGTTAAAAAACAAAAGAACCATAAGAGTTAGGGTAACATTTTTTCTCTAAAATTACAGGTATCTTTATGCTCTTTAGAATGGTCTTTTAAATGAAAAAAAAAGTAAAATTAAATTTTTCGAAAATCGAAAATTTGCGATAAAACGAAAACAAATAAGCTAAACAAAAAAAGATTTTTTTGCCGCCATCACAAAAAGTAAGCCAAAAAATGAGTCATGAACGATGAAAATCTGTTCAGTAGAAGCTGAGATCCAGGCGTATACATACATACACACACATGCACACACACACATCCTTACATACATTTTTCAAAAACCATTTATTCTTGTTCCTGACACCTTAGAATACAATTATAATAGGTTTTTCAAACAACTCCAAAAATTACTATCACAAAACTTCCTCTCTAGGAGGAAGCAAAGACTAGTAAATCATAGTGAATCACTCTCTTTGAAATACAAGAATATTCTATTCGTGAGGAACAGAAGCGATTTCAGCAAATGACAATTGCAAATAAAACCAATGTCAGAAGAAAAAGCTATCCTGCTACTGCTGTTGTTATTGCCGCGGATCCAGATTATCTCATTCGAGTTTGTTGCTTACCACAAATATTGTAGTAACAAACTTCAATAATCAATCAAATAAACAAAAACATTTTCTAGGCTTTAGTGGATATTTCCCTAGAATTTTTCACAAAAATTTAAAAATTTCATGATAAAATTTAAAAATATCATGCTGTTTCGACTCGTGGCGTTTTTGACGTCAAACTCGAACCTAATATTGATTATACTGTGCAAACATTCATTTTGATGTTTATTTTTAAAATGTGAAAAATTTTTTATAAATTTTCTTGCTGACGAATATTGTAACAAAACGACCAGTTCAAAAAAATACGTTCCTTGCAGAACAATTTTTTTTTATTTTTTAGTACAATAAATGTAATATGAAAATACTAACGAAAGCATTAATTAGTATTTGTATTTTGAACATTTTTGATCAATGCATCGAACTGAATTCTGAAAGTTATTTTGTTACTGTAAACGAAGAGAGACAAAAAATGTTTAATATTTCGGTATTTTTCCACATAAAAAAAATCTTAACTTTTCTCACATATTTATAATTATTATATATTTGTAGGAAAAAATAATTCATTGCTGCTTCAATAAAAAAAACGTCATTTTCTTTAGTAATGATAAAAAACCTAGTGAATCAGTGGTACCATACTCTACATTAACATCAGATATACCTATAACTCTCTTTGCAATACGAAAATATTCTATTCGTGAGGAACAAAAGCGATTTCGACAAATAACAATTGCAAATGAAACTATTGTCAGAAGAAAAAACTATCCTGCTACTGCTGTTGTTATTGTCGTCGGGTCCAAATTATCTCTTTTGAATCTTTTAGAAGAAATGAGAAGTTCTATTTGGTGGAATCATGAAGCGTATTTTCTCATTAT